>PVKZ01001002.1:0-112939 GCA_004027375.1 Macroglossus sobrinus
AAGAGAAGAGAAGAGAAGAGAAGAGAAGAGAAGAGAAGAGAAGAGAAGAGAAGAGAAGAGAAGAGAAGAGAAGAGAAGAGAAGAGAAGAAAAAAAAAGGCGGTCACAGAGAGACTTGCAGAGGGAAGATGTCAAGAGACGCAGGGAGAAGGTGGCCCGCTACACGTCGAGGAGAGGCCCAGAACAGATCCATCCCTCAAAGCCCCGAGAGGAAACCAAACCCACGGACACCTTGGTTTCTGTCTAAGCCACCATCTGTGGTACTTCGCACAACAGGGCAAAACATCTCTCTACTTATCCACAGAAGAATGAATTTTGCCAGGAATTAATGTCAAAGTTATTAGGCTGTAATTTTGACAATCTGCCTCTCTTCCCCTTTCTAAAATTTGGAAGATTTTTCTATCTCAAAGCTCAAACTTTCCAAGCTTTCTTTTGCACCTAATTTCTCAAAGAAGAGGCAATAATGAGTGTGACTAATACTTAACATGGTATCAATTCTGTGTCAACTGTTTATATAAAGTGTCTGATTTATTCCTTACAGTAACCAGAAGAGATAGTATGTACTATTTTTATCCTCAGTTGAAACACAGCCTCCTCATTTTGCAGATGGGATAACTGACTATATCACCATTTTACAGATGAGAGAACTGAGGCCCAGAGAGGTGAAGCAACCAACCCAGCTGAGCACTTGAGTCCATTCTCTTACCTGTCCCACCACCTCTCTTCTCGTCGTTAATGGCCGTGGCTCCATGGACCTCACAGGATTACACAGACTGGGTGTCCTCAGGCCCCTAAGATGCCATTCATGGACCTGGAGATCTGAACTCCTGTTTCTATGAAGAATGGCTTGAGTCTTCCTACTATTCCTTCTCCTTGCCTTTAAAGTCTGAAAAATGTTCATGGATCTCTTCCAGTTTTAAATATCTTCTTCTTGATTGGAAGGATTAAAGTTCAATAGGAATTTAATAATTCTACGTTTCTTCTTTGTCACCTTTTATCACCATAGCATCTCTCCGAAGCCATTGTTCACCTTTGCTCTGTTTTCTTTGCCTTTAGAATTTTTCACAAGCCCTTGCTCACACTGGCCTTTAGCTTTCCTGATCCCACGCTTACTGTTTGTGCATTTCTGGATTCTCCGTGTGCCACCTTTTAAACTGTGTGTTGTGCTCATCAGAGCTTGGAATGCTCCATGGGACGCCCTATGTGGCTTTTTTGGGTTTTGGTTTTTGGTTTTTGTTTTAGAAAGTATTGCCCTTTTTCTCTCACACTGAAATAATTAACACATTTCAGTCAGAACTTTGCCAAACTCTTCTACCTTACCAAGGCACCTTCCTTATTGTTCCTTCTTTTGTTTGTTCGGCAAGTCTTTATTAAAGGCCAGTTGTGACAAAAACTGTTCCAAGTCAACAGGCACACAGCGAGCATCCACGTGGCTCCTGCCCCCACAGACTTTCTCATTGACCTGGGGCACCCCAAACATGCACAACCCCCTCACATCTCTTTTTTCTTTTCCATTAAATTTACTGAGGTAACATTGGTTAATAATAGGATCTAAGTTTCAGGTGTACAATTCTATAATACCTCATCTGTATATTGCATCGTGTGCTCCCCACCCAAAACCGAGTCTCCCTCTGCCACCATAGATTTGACCCCCTTTACCCTCCGCAACCTCCCCACGCTCCCCCCACTTCTGGTAACCACCATACTGTTGTCTGTGTCCATGAGCTTCCTTGTGTGTTGCTTTCTGTTTTATATCCAGCATCCCTCTTCTGGGTGTCCACATCAAAATCTTAAAAACATTTATTTATAAAGATGACTGTAGCCCTACGTTCACTGCAACATGATCTGTGGTAGCTAAGACATGGAAACGGCCTGTCTTTCGACGGATGACTGGATAAAGAAGCTGTGGTACATATAGCAGTGGAATATTATTCAGCCATAGGAAAGGATGAAATACTGCCATTTGTGACCACATGGCTGAATCCTGAGAGAGTCACGCTAAGTGAAATAAGTATCATACACTCTTAACGGGCTTTCCTAGGGGGGTTATTCCTCCCATCACTCTGACGAACTTCAAGACAACGGAGACCACTTCTTCCGAAGTTTTCACGACTACTAACCACCAACCAGTTCTTCCTTCTTTTCCCCATTAAGTCTGAAGCAGCTTGAAAACAGTGAAACTATAGACGAAAGCAAAACAAACAAACAAAAACAACCGATAGCCCCTTTTAAACTTTCAGCAGCTGTCTCACCCTTTCCCCTGCGTCCTGACCCTGAGCTACAGCGTAAACACACTGAGAGTCTTCAGTTGTGTTTCCCACCTGCAGAAGCCGCTTGGTCCGCCCCACGGCACTGCCAGTCCCGTTCCTCCCTCACGTCATCCTCGCCCAAATGTTCTCCATCATTTTTTCACTTTCGAGTTTCTCTCTATACCTGGATCTACCTACAAGTTCTTTCTCTCTTTTTTTAGCACGGCAAGCCCTTCTGCTGCCAGAATTGCGTTACCAGCCTGGCCCCGCCACACGCTGGCAATAATTCTGGATCTTATGAACCTTCTTTAGTGTCTAGACATCGGTACAGATGGGGGAGCCCATGAACATTCTCCTGTTGGTGTCCTCTGAGGATTACTCGATCCTCCATTCAGGCACCTCTTTTACGTTACCACCTGTGTTCTCTCGCTAGGGAATTAATTTTTAAAGCCTGAGAAGCAATCTCTCCTGACCCGCCAGAGAAAGATGCCAAAGTTAGGAAGCTTGCTATCAAATAAAGGACTGCTGTATCCCATTCAGAATAAATGTTCATTTAAGAATCAATCCACACGTGTTTATTCAGTGTCTATTACATACCCACTGCCGTATAAAGAAAAAACAATATGCTTTTCTTTCAGCATCTGTCAAACTGCCACTATGCAGGATGTCTCCTGGGCAGCTGCCCCTGTGCACAAATTATAGGTGCTTTTCCTCACTCCATAGCCTGTCAGGTACACATGACACAAGGGACACACAAACAAACCAGCTTCCTGACTCCCAGCCAATTGAACCTGATGTTACATAACTACCATTTAAACACACACACACACACACACAGAGGCAAACCCTCTAAACAGGATTCTCTTTCTTCAGCAGCCTCTGAGGAAGAACTGTTCTAATATAGTGTTTCTATTCTTGACAGGAATAGCCCTTAATTATTGTGTGCCTTAAGCATCTAGAAATTTCTAAACAGAATTCCATTTAATGTTAAGAAAATCAGAGAACTACGTCAGAGGTATCAGAAAAGACTTGAGGGTGGGGTGAGAGAGGGAGAAGACACGGGGGAGGTGGACAGACAAGAGCCAGGCAGGGGAGGAGCACGGATTCTGCTGAGCTGTCTTGGAAGTTCTGGAAATCTGGGGAGAAAATACCAAGAGCACTGAAAGTCACCCAAGAAGATTAAAGAAGATTAAATTCTTCCACGAGAGAATGTAAAGACTGTTCATTAATCCCTGATTATATGATTATATTTTGTTTTAAGAAATAAATAAATCATACTTATTTCCAAGAAAATATGTGTGTATGTATATATATATATGTATGTGTGTGTATATATATATATGTATATATATATATATATATACATATATATATTTACATAGAGTTAGTTAGTTAGTTAGTTAGGCAAATGAATGGGCATATGGCCTGATGTCTTAAACACAGAATTCACTTTGAAAAACCTTGCTATAACAAAATAATTTTTACAAACTACCTCGGTAGATCACACTATTCTTGTCATCCTCTGTTCAGTGGCACGCCAGTGACCACTAGTCTAGCCATAAATTTCAATATTCCACCCGAACAGAGGAAGTGGCAGCTGTTGTTCGCGTGTATCATCATCATCCTCAGCAAGGCGGGCTACGGCTGAGATCGCATACAGATCATCATGGAAAGAAAAGTCCGTGCCTTCTTGTTTGTTGAGTGAGCCCTCAGCTAGGGATGCCTGAGGCTGAACCGTGTCGCTCGGCGGGGCCCAAAGAGCTCGCTGTGCCCCCAGAAAAGCAGGCTGGGAAATGTGCTCTCTCAAGGAGACGTTAACCAAGAACACAGGAGGGGCTGGAGTATTCAAAGGCAACTGGGACTGTTCCTGCACTCAACAATGTGAGTGTTCACAGGAAAGACTTCCTTATCTATACAAACCAAATCTAAAGAGTTATACGAAGGATCCTTCCCCACACAGGTCCTCCTGCCCACCTTCCGTGTGCAGGCGGCAAGCTGTTTACGTCCCACTCAGCTTCCGCGGATTGACCAAATCGATGTGGTGGGGTTTAGACCATCATTCTTGTCACAATGACGGCTCATGTGTCAACGGTTCAAACAGTGCATCCGATGAGGATGTTGAGAAGCGCATCTGGCGGATAATAATGAACTTGACTGGCATTTTTCCCATGGTTCCTCGGACTTAGTCTAAATGGTTGGAATTTCCTGAGTAATTGAAAATGTCATTGTCATTCATGAGTCCCTGGGTCCAAACTTGAGTTATGCTACCAAGATGGCTCAAGAGGGGACAGGCCTCTCCAGAAATCCTTCGAGTGTTGGGTTGGGGCTTTGATTCAACTGATATGGATGGATCTCATGTGGGGAGGAACCATGGGGTGGAGGGGTGGCTGGAGGTCGAACAAACACATGGTCAATGAGTCATCATGCCTGCGTATCGAAAACCAAATAAAAACTCTGGACACTAAAGCTCAGCAGAGATTCCCGGTTGGTGACTGCATGGATGTGTCAAGAGAGACACACCCTGATTCCAGGGGCCCGGGGCAGGGGACCTCCATGGTCACAATCCTCCCACACCTCACCCTTCTGTCTCCTCACTTGGCTGCTCCTGATTGATGACAAAAATAATCTTAGGTATAGCATTTTCTTGAGTTCTGTGAGTCATTCTAGCTAATTATCCAAACTGAGAGGGTAGCCAGTTGGTCACAAACATGGTGTGGCCTGGGGACTCCCGACCTTGTGGCTGGCATCTGCCGTGAGGGCCCTCTTTTTGAGGATTACACCCTTAACTTGTGACGCCGACGCCAATCCCGGGTGGTTAGCCCTGGATTTGCACTGAAGCTTGGCAACCCCCATTCTCATGTGTCAACGGTTCCTTAAACACATGCCAGAAATAATCCCTTTAAGAAGCAAAGCTCTTGCAGCTGACTGCACCTCCCCACCCCCAACCCATGTCCAACCCCGGGCTGGGAACGTCCATGGTCCCATCTCAACAGGAAACCGCCTCAGAGGAGCAGACAAACACAAGCATAGCCCAGGGCAGGCTTTTTAATAAGTGATATAACTGAGGTATGAAAACCACAATGAGAGCACAAAGAGAGAGTCCAGTAGCTGAGAGACTCCGAGTGGCTTCACAAAGGCTGTCACGGCTATGTGCCATAAAGATGAAAATCAGCTTTAAAAGAGGGTAGACCAGAAGGCATAACAACAGCACAAACCGAGGGTCAAATCACCACGTCAAGCTTAACAACAGCAAAAATTACATCGAGTTTTTATTACCTCCTTACTAGGTGCCTGAAACTGTGCTAACCTTATTTGGATATTCCAACGAATCCTTAATCCTATGAAGCAGAGTCTACTATTCTGCCCACCTTATAAGCGAAGACACTGAGACTTAGACTAAGGAATGGGACGAAGGCATCAGAACCAGCGATCCAGTGTGGGTGAACTGGAAGAAATCAGTAGAGTAGGGGAAGGTAGATGGAAAAGGCCTTAGGTGTCTGTCACAAACCTAATTATTTTTTTTCTATAGGCAATGGGGAACCATCAGAGGTATCTGTGCGAGGGAATGATATGACCAGAACTGTGGTTTCAAAAGGTAACTGGGGTGGCAGGAAAGGCATTCAAAAAGAGGAAGACTAGAACAGGGACACCAGGTCAGATCACCGACCAAATATGATACAACAGCTTGATAAGGACAAGGACAGAGTAAATGGACATGTGAGGATGGGGAGGAAGGGGAGGGAGGTGTGGAAGATGGCGGAGATGCACAAGGCTCTGGGGCCTGGGTGGATGGTGGGCACAGGAGCCAGGAGAAGATGGTACGGACATCCAAACTCCATCACTATCCGTCTGTGAATCCGCTGTATCTTTCTAGACTAAAGTGTGTGCTTACTGTGCTTCTGCCTGAATTTGGTGGAGTCAACACTCTTGAACAATTAACGAACGGTGAAGTCACATTTAATGATCAAGTTCAAGACTGGCGGGCGACCATCGAACTCCGCTTCCAGATCTGCAGCCGCCCCGCTTCTCCACACTCTCTGTGGTTGACTTGTACCTGCCTTTGATGGATAAAGAGCATCAGGGGAGCTAATCAAAGACTCTCGTCTAAATGACTTTTTAGACGGCTGCGCCGAAGCAGAAATGTAACAGACCACCAGTCTACTTATCGATCTGATATTATCCAAAACCGCACACACCACACTCGTTTCTAGCTTCTCCCAGGACTTGGTGGGAATGGGTCAACAGAGAGTGTGGGAAAGTAAACAGGAGCTGGACACAAAGCAGCTCCCTCAAGGACTCCACTAAAATGCACAGCTGACTAGAGAGATAAAATTAATACTGAGTTTCCAGTGCTGGATTTAACAACCCTGGCAGTTCGAAGCTGGTCCTTCTCACAGCTTCCTGTTCACTGCTCAGGCCTGTGCCCACACCTAGATGTGCCAGGAGAGGCTGAGGCACTGTTTTATTCATAAGCTGACCTCTGGAATCAATAAGAATCCTTTTACTAAGTCCTTGAAATGTTCTGGCTACTCAGCTCATAAATGTTAGTCTGGCTCCCACGTCTCACACGCTAAATGCTTAGGCCTTGCTACTAACCCGACTGTAAGAGAAAAGGAAAATCTGACTTCCTGTTCCTCTCGAGATGGAGCCCCGAGGGGGGCCTGACACTCTCAGGTGGGTTTGTCTGCATCTCTCTCACTCCTGACAGTCCCAGGGACCACCCTCCCGGTAAAGCACTCATCTGAAAACGTTTAGAGAAGACATACTGAAATGCACTCTTACACAAGCCCCAGACACATAATCAATATCCCTTTACGCGGACACATCTATATCTTGCATCAGCCCTGCATTTCGCCGTGATGGAGGAGATTTTTGCTGGGCTTCATCTCCAAATCTTTTCTAATCTGACATCATTCCATAATAAATACATCAACATAGAGAGAAACTGTACATTGAAGGCACCGTTTGTAAACATTTGCCAATGTGACAGAACTCAGTCCGTAATTTGTAAATATGGACTTCTACTATGATTTCAGAAGACACTAAAATTCATTAGATATCATCAAGGGTTCGATAAAGTAACTGGGAATCAGATCATTTGGCCTACACACTGGAACATTTTTTTAACTTTTTTCAAATTAAGTGTCTCCTTCCCTCACTTTCAATCATTCCATCTTAACAAAAGAAAAGAAGAGAAATGAAACTGTCATCCTCTTCCTCTACGGGGTCTGTGCAAGAAGCAAAAGGCCTGATTTTTTTGTGTGGCATGTAACTAAAAAGTCAAGCCAGGCATATCACAACCGATGCTAATGAGAACTCTTACGCACCACAATATCCTTCCGCAGCAACTAAGTGTCGCTTTTAACAATGTGACATTTTCTCCTCTCCAAGGGAGGAATGAGACAACAACTTTCAACTTTTTAAAAACGAGGGAGGGGACTAATATTTGGGTACCTAATAAAGTATCATCTGATGTGCTATAACTTACAAATATTTCCCCATTTAACTTCTATAAAGCTCCTGTTAGGTAGAAAGTATTATCCCATTTTACAGATTATCATTAACCCCCCCCAATAAAAAAAATTAAATGAGTATTAATAAGGACTCGTCTAGAAACCGAGCCTGAAAGCAGTGAGAGAAAATTCCATGTTCGTTATGGATTGGCAAAGGTGGGGCTCTCCTGTCGGTGGGGAGACTTTACTTCTGGGTGTTCAGCCACCCAGGCTCCCCAGGCCAGCTCCTCTAGATGGCCCAAGCTCTGTCTGCCTCCCTAGAAAAACCGAGGCTGGGCGGCGTCCTGAACTGGGGGCTAAGCCAGGGACTCAGTCTGCCATGCAGCACAACCTTCACACTCACTGATACGCCTCATCTTTATTGAGGACTAAGCACCAGGCTCTGGGAATGTGGGGGTGAGCAAGACAGGTACCCTTGGAGTCACCCCAAGTGAGAAGGGGGTACAGACAGGTAAGCCTATGGTTCCTGGTTTAGGCCTGTGCCTTATACTTTGGTTTGCCTGAGAGGCTGCAGAACTGTTTTATTCATAAGTTGACCTTTAAAATCAATACTAATCCTTTTACTAAGTGCCTGATATATTCTGGGTACTCAGTTCATAAATATTAATCTAGATCCCACTTCTCACACTGCTAAAAGCCTAGGTCTTTTGCTAATAATCCTAACCCATTTTACAGATGAAGAAACTGAAGCTTAGTGATCAAGAGACTTGCTCAGTCAGATGTGATGAAGCCGGGATTCAAATCCAGTTCTGTGTCGCTTCAAAACTCCAATTACACCATGGTGGGCCTTTCAGAGACATTCTTAAGTAATCAAAGCTAACATAATAGCAAGAATTTCATAATTTCCCTTGAGAAAACCCGAGTCCCTAGAGTGTTACAGAACCAGGTTTGGGAGGCCTAAACAGAGACAAGAGGAAAACTCTGAAGTTTAAATTTAATTTCCTTCCATGTCCTCTGAGTACCCCCTAGTAAAGGCCCTAATAAACAGTGACCAACAGAGAAACGGTAAATGAGAGTCAGTGAAGCATCGACCTAAATAATCTCCCTCAAGACAGGCTGGCTGGATGGCACTGACCGTTCTGGGTGGCTCACAACGAATGACAGCATCTAGCTCAGCATCTTTCTGGGCTGTTAATAGTCAATAAATATTCCCAAGATGGAATGCTCACACAGGCAGAACCAAAGTAAACACGTGCGCAGCGCCCACTGTTTTATTTTTAAAGTCTTCCAAAATTATGTTACGTCAAACTACTTGGTGAGAGGGAATCTTATTCGAAAGGATGACTAAACATATTTAGCACAGATAATTGTATCCTTTCATCCCTGTAAGCAAACATCCATTCGACACAGCTATTAGGTCTATAAAATGTGGGCAGGTCGGGACATATTTTTCATCCCCCCACCCCTAAAAAAGATTTCCACCAAAGTGATGATTTGGAGAAATTATTGGCAAGGTCCTGCAAAACAAGGCGTCATGCCTTGACCTGAAATAACTTGACCTTTGATGACAGTGCACTAATTGGCCAGTCACTGGCACTGCCAGTTCTACGTGGTAATATTTCTCAGAAAATTTTAAGCACTGATGTATTTTTTTACAAACACATAACAAATGCAATTCTGACTTTCACACATGATCAATTAAATAATTTATTTGACAAATGGCCCTGGGGTTTACATTCAGTGTGTGGCTTGCTGGGTAGCAAAACGTTTATAGTTGAACTTGGCATATAAATTGACATACAAATGTGAGCTATGTTTTTTGTCTAATCATTTAGTGTTATTTTCTCAGCACCTCTTAGCAATAAAAATATTGCCATGTCCTCTTTTCTTTGCAAGTTCCATGATGAAAAAAAAATCCTGAATATGCTAAAGAATCCACTGCCTGCTTATGAAACATAAAGACTTAAGAAAACATGGCACGTACTCAAGTAGACCAGTTTGTTTTTAAATATTTTAATAGTGACCTCCGCTGCACTGGGAACTAAATGTGTATTGCACCCAATATTACCAGTGTGTACTATCCTTTGATCATGCTATCAAAAGATCAAAATTTAAATATTATGTAAATTATATTTCATACATGTTCTCCTTTGCACAAAATCAAACGGCAAACTTGTTTCTTCTCTAAACACATGAGAATATATAAAGAAGCAACAAACTTAAACAGAAGAAAATACTACTTCATTCCATTTTAAAAAATGCCCTCAGGTATCAATTAAAACAAAAAGCCTTTATGTCTTAACATAATCCTAAATGTCTATGGTTATGCTTTCAAATTTTTAAGCATCTTCTTAATGTTTATTTTAAAGGTTCTAGAGTTAATTATGCATATTATTTTCACAAGAAATGCTATGTCAGTTCTCTTCCTGAAAACGCTGACAGGTTATATAAATCAACAGAAATGACGGCAGAAATTAAAGAACTACTATTCAATATTCAACAATTTTAAAAAGTTGTCATTTCCAGAACAACTAAACATAAAGCATGAACCTTGATTGAATTCTGGTTTTAAAAAAAAAACAGCTATAAAAGATATTTTAGGACAATGGGACAAATGTGAACATAAACTATATTAGATGTTTTAAAATTTTTGTTAATTTTCTCAGGTGTGGTAATGGCTCTGTAGTTCTTTAAGAAAATATCTTTATTCTTAGTACTTGTATGATATAATTTTTAGGGATAAAATATCTTGATGTATGAAACCAACTTGATGCATGAAATTGACAAATGGTCCAACTATTAATAATAAAAGTACCTGCACATATAGGTAAAAACACTAAGTCAATATGGAAAAAATGTTAATAATAATTGAATCTCAGTACAGGCTATACCTATGTTCATTGTATTCTTTCAATCATTTTGTATATATAAAAATTTTCACAATAAAAAGTTGCAGGGAGAAGAACAGTCATTTTTACTTAAGCATGGATATATGTCTAATGATGCCTGAAGCAAACTAGGTACAGATATAATTTTGCTTTACATGGACATCCAATGTTTCATTTTCCAGTAGCAGTATCCTTCAGAGAATCAATTTTCCACCATTGACCCAGAGAAATTATGGCAACCCTTCTGGCCAAGACCACAGGGAACAGCTGACTGACACACACACACACCCTGAACTAGAGCAGCGGCATCAGGCTCCCCAGAGGGTAATTCGCTCTGACCAGCGAGTTTGCATGGCAACCGGTGCCCTTGGAAAAATCAGGCTTGAGAACAGACGCTTGTAAGCCAGAAACCTTCACAACAGATATAACCCATGACTTTGCCAGGCTCCATTTTCTGGAGAGAGCATATGACATGGAGTTAAAACTAAACAAATTTAAATCATCGACTCTACTCATTCTGGCACTAACGATGGATTCCAGTCTTCTTTTGGTGGGCTACCAGGTTCAATATTAAGCAGAAGATCTGAGATGCTATCCCAAAATTCAAACGAAGCCAAATAACAAAGTTCTGGAATTATATAAGAAATTTTAGAGAGAAAATCTGTAAGCATCTGATTTACAGATAACTGAAGTATTAAAAGTAAGACACAGACCTCTGAAACAACACAGCAGGACGTTTCTTATCCACAAAAAGAGGCTTTTTGTTTTGGGGTCAGATCTCAAAGGTTTGGGGCATTAGTTCACTATTAAGTCAGAGTGCAAACCAGCCACTCATGCCTTGCTGCAGAATCTGTTATTCTTTTTAATTGGACCGAACTGAAACTGAGCAGTAAGCACTGAATTTTCAAGAGGCCCAATGCAATCAAAGACTCTGCATCACTTGGATCTCTTTTTTCTGTCCTTTTATCTTTTCTCTTTCTCACATTATATTACAGTGCATTGCATTATATTTATAAATGTTGTTGTCTCCTCCTTTGCTTTCTCTTCCGCCTTTCTCCTTCCCCTCTGGTTCCTCCAGCTCTGCCAGGCCCACTCAAAGGCATTGCTGTCACCAGGTTAAACTTCTGGCTATGGAGCTATAAAGAGTCTTGATGTGGCCCATAAAGCCTGACCAAATCGGGCCAGGAGCCGGAATACTTACAGGAAGAACGGTTCACGTTCCTTTAACCAAAGGACCATTATCCTGTTTATGGGTTGTCGGGGGCCCTTTCCCTTCTGGTTACTGCTGCCTGCCTTTGATCTTCAACCAATCATTTATACCTCTCTTTAAGAGAAGCAGGAGACCATGACCCTGAAATCTCATTTTGCTTCACATTACGCCAGTAAGAGGCATGACACAGGGGGGTTGAAAACGTCAATAAGTGTGGGGAATATCTTACCCAAGAAAGACCTGAATTCTGCTCAATGTCCCCATTTTCTGATTTTTTTTTTTTTTTAAGTTTCTGGTCTATCCATAAGCACTAAGCTAAGACTGGAGGGAAATACAAAGTGCCTTTTTTTAAAGTTCTTCACCAGAAAGCTATGAGCACATTATATCTGTTTACCAAAAGTTTACCATCTACAAACATACACTCTCACGAGTGAAGTATGAATTAACTATGGGCCCTCCAGCTCCAGGAAACCTGAATGAACCTGCTTCAAACACTCCAGGAAGAATGAATCCCTGGCAATATTCCAGCCAAAAGGCCAGGTGGCCCACAGGGCCCCCAGGGAACTGGAAAGAAGGTTCAACACTCAGGGCCAAGGGCCCACAGATGAAAACAGTCTGGGTGGGAGGATGCTCTCAGAAGCAGAGAAACATCTGTCTCGGGGCAGCAAGGCAGCCTTTTGTAAGCACTGGCCAATGTTTCAACATTTGCAGCCTCTAGGAGTGACCTGAGGCCCTTCCTGAGATCCTCTCCCCGCCTCAATTTCTTTACCTGTCAAATGGGAATAATAATAGTCCCTCCGCAAAATGGTAGGGTCTGTAGCGATTTAATGAGTCAGTATGCACAAAGAGCTTAGAACAGGGCCTACCTTGCGGTAAGTACTGTATAAATGCTAGCTAATTGCTGTTTTAGGCTAGAAGCATACCTATAGAAAAGCCAGCAAGGAAGCTTACCTTCTTTAATCAATACCAAGAGAACTACTACTAACCGGACGGAAATATCCACGTCTCAATTCTTTGGTTCCCTGTTTCAGGATCTCTGGAGTGGTCTCAGCTAGGACCAAGTGAGTAAGACTCCTTTCCATAACAGCTAGGTTCAGATATAAAACCTCAGTGTGGCAACATCATGTTATGGATTAAAATGGAAACTGACATGTGACTAAAACGGAAAGCTATCTGACATGAACTTCAGAGCCCACACGTTCTCGGTGTATACGTTCTGCAGCTTCTAACAATTGTCCCCAACTTGGCATCCCTGGGAACCTCTCAGAGTAACCTTCTGATTGAAGCTGCCCATAAATTACCCTACACATGAGAAAGACAAAAAGGCAATGACCTTCAACCAAGTACATGGCCCCAGAGTCTAGGGCATAAACAGGTAACCGGCTGCTGCCACACCTGGGTGACACAGCAAGTCAATTCTTCAGAACAGGCAGAACGGCTCACTTGCGTGCCCTGATGCCGTGCCACACTTGGCACACCATGTTGACAATACTTACGCATTACAATAGGGCTTCTTCTCATAGCCTTTGTAGTTGTTCATGTTCAGAGCCATCTTGCAGACTTCACAATGGAAACATCCTTTATGCCAATACTGAAAAAAAAATATATACATGTAAAATTTTAGTGCGATGCCAGGTGGTTCCAGGATGGGTACAGAAAATAGACATTTTTAGTGTCTCGCAGTCACAGCTTTTATTTGAAAAAAACTACAACACAATGATTGATGGTAACGGTGGATGTGTTTGCCTACTTTCGGTTAAGTAAATAAAGCAGGCGGCTATTAAAATTGAGTTTTAGATGAATCCCCACCCCCGAGTACAGGCTCAGACGGAAGAACTGTCTGTCAAGGCTCTGTCCATATTGCACTTCTCTGAGCAGCCGGAGTGGGATTCTGAGCTTGGTTCGCGGAGGAACGGAGCCTGTGAAGTGGCTTCAAAAGGAAACCGACTCCAGTTCAAAGTGCCTAAACACCGTGCTTGTAGGATCTCGATAAATAAGTGACCACAGGAAGCCGGGCCACCCGCGGCGGCAGGAGGCGCACTCTGGAAGTACATACACTTCGCCCCCATCCCTGTCCAGCTTCCCCTACACTGCGGGAACGGTGGACTCCGTCCGGAATGAGTGTGGGGACGGCGGCGTGCTGTTACGAGGCATCTGTGTCACCACACGCAGATTTCACAGGGACCGCCTCCGGCTGGTTTCAATTGTCAGGCACTCAGGATCGCGCCGGGGTCTGTCTCCCAGGCTGCTCAACTCCATCGGCGCCCGGCAAGGGCCGGCCGCAGGGCTGCGGGGGCCGCGCTAAGGCCACTTCCTCGGAAATTCCCCAGCCAGGGGACCAGCCCCCGTGGGTCCTGCCGGCCGCGCGGAGCCGGGGCTGCCCGCGGGATTATTCTTAGCACTGCGGCAGCGGCCGCCCCTGACATATTAATTACTATTTGCCTCTCCACGTCGCCGCCGGCATGGGACGCGCGGGGGCGGAGAGGTCGGGGTGCGGGTGGATCCTCCGGACCGCGGGTGCGGGGCAGGAGTGAAGGTGGGAGGGGGCGCGGCTGGCCGATCGGCCCTTGGGTGCGGGGCCAGGCTTCCCGGCCTGGGGCTGCACTCCAACCTGCGCGCCCCGCAGAAGCTCGGCCGAGGCCGGCGCAGCCCCGCAGCCCGCAACCCCGCAGCCCCGCAGCCCCGCAGCCCCGCAGCCCCGCACCGGATCAGAGCAGCTCCCGGTTCCAACAGCACCGGCGCCCAGCGAGCTCTCCGACCCTCCCGCGGGCGTTTTCCTTCTCGCGCCCTCAGCGCGGGCCAAGACCACGCAAACACCCAGACCCACGCGTCCCTTCCCGTCCCAGATGCCAAAACTTCTCGGAGCAGGTGCAGCCCGGCGCCCACGGGTTCGGGCCGGCCCCGCGCCCCGCGCCCCGCGCCCCTCGCCCCTCGCTCACCTTATCCAGGCAGTTGACTTTCTCGGTGGGATACACGACTTTCCCGCAGCGTGCGCACTGGGGGTTCATGGTGGCGGTTCCCGTGGGTGGCAGCGAGGCGGTAGCGGCTGGGGGCTCCGAGGAGCCGCTGTGACATCCCCCGGCGAGCCCCGCACGGGCGGCCGGGTGCGGGAGGCGCAGGCGGCGGCGGCGGCGCGGGGCGGGGGGCGCGCGGGGCGGGCGGCGGGGGCGCGCGGCGGGGTCTGGCGCCGGGGGGCGGCCGAGCTCTCCGGCTCGGGCTCGGGCTCGGCTGCGGCTCCGGCTGCGCGCCGCTCGCTCTGCGCCGCTCGCACTCCAGGTACCGGTGACTCACACAGTCACCCGCGCCCGCCCCTCGCGCTCACTCGCTCCCCCGCCTCGCCGCCACCGCCGCCGCCGCGCAGGCCAAACCCACCGGCGCGCCCCGGCCCGAGTGGCAGGGAACGAGCACGTCGGGCACCGAGGAGGGAGGGCGAGGCGAGGAGGGGGCGGGCGGAGCCCTGCGGAGCTCCGCAGACGCCGCGGGCGGTGGCGGCGAGGCCGGGGAGCGCGCCCCGCGCCGCAGCCGGGGGCGGCCAGGTGGGCGGCTGCGGGGAGGGGGGTGTGGGGGACGCGGCGGCTCCAACCCTCGCGCTCCCCGCCCCTCCCTTTCTCCTCTGGGACACCCCCACACCCAGGCTGATGTTCCAGGCACCCACAGGGCGCGGGGTGCGCCCGCCTTCCTCCTCCTGCAGCCCTGGGACGGCGGGCAGCGGCGCCCCGACGCCCCACGCAGCGCTCAGTCCCCCCACGCGGTGCTGTCCCCGCGGCGCGCAGCGAGCGCTCAGGCGCGGGAGCAGGTGACCCGCGGGGAACCGGACCCGAGTCCCCGCGGCGCTCCCACGGCCTCAGCCCAGAGAAAGCATGCCAGGAGCGCCCGCCTGAAGTCCTTGGGACCTGAGTGGGGAAGCCTTCTCACAGGTTCCCAGCCCCTGCACGGAGAGCGGCTGGTCATTTTAGGCCCCATCAAAAGCCTCTCTTGATTAATAAATGCTCGTCGTTCATTTTGCTGTGCGTGTGTGTGTGTGTGTGTGTGTGTGTGTGTGTGTGTGTGTGTGTGGTATATGTTTTTTCAATTAAACACCACGGGACCTACGAAAAGTTCTTCACTTGGCATTAAGAGAAGCAATTACAAACCCATGGTCCTAACCAGAAGGGCCAGAAAACCCAGCCGAAGGCTGAGGGTAGGATGGAACCAAAGGGAATAGGAATCGGTTTGGGTTTTAATAAGATCTCTGGTTATCGGACTCGTTTTACAGAAGGCCAAAAAATGAAGCTGCATTGCTTGAGTTCAAAGTCCAACCTGCCATGTATTAGTCACATGCAAATACTTAGCCCCTCTGTGCCTCAATTTTATAATCTACAAAATGGGGCTAACACTACAAAACAGCTCCTGTCTTCCTCCTGTGAGGATTAAGAGTCAGCAGTTTGAATCTGCCTGGCTCTGGTACAGCAATACATTATCAGTCAGGATTATCTTAGGTTATCACAAATAAACACATTCCATTGCTAGCACACAGATTAAGACCTGGTACCACATAGCAACTACTGTGACAAATATTTATGTCTTTTTTTTTTTTTTAATTTTAAATCATAGCAGCAGCCTTTCATTAAAAAGGAAACCTTGATTTCTGGGCCTCTTCATAGGCTGCTCTGATGAACTATCATTCTTAACGATACTGTGGTGTCTGACTTTTCAAAAGAGATAATTTCTTAAAATTGGATTCACCAATGCAACAGCCTTTAAACCACTTATTGCTCTGCTCACAAGATCGCCCCAAAAGCAAATAAAATAATAATTTGCTGTCAGAGAGGATCAGTTGTTATTTATAAATACTTCAGAGCTATTTAGAAATGCCTCAGACTGTGGATGAACCCACAGGATTTTTTGCAAAGTGAAATAAGCCAGACAGAGAAAGACAAATACTGCGTGGTATCACTTAGATGTGGAATCTTAAAAAAAAAAAAAAATGTTCAGCTCAGAGAAATAGTAGAAGGTGGTTGCTAGGGGCTGGGGGAGGGGGAAAGTAGGGAGAAAGGGTACAAATTTTAGTTATAAGGTGAATAAGGCCTGAGGATCTAATGAAAAACATGGCAACTATAGTTGATAATGACATATCATATAATTGAAATTTGGTAAAAAGATAGGACTTAAAAGTTCCCACCAAAGAAAAGGATAAATATGTGAGGTAATGGATGTGTGAACTCAATGGGGGAATCTTTTCACAATATATGTATATCAAATTATAACATTACATACTTTAAATATCTTACAATTTTATTTGTCAGTTAAACCTGAATAAGGCTGAAGGGGGAAAGGACTTACATTGGATATGAAGGAAAGAAGGAAGGAAGGAAGGAAGGAAGGAAGGAAGGAAGGAAGGAAGGAAGGAAGGAAGGAAGGAAGGAAAGAAAATGCCTGGAAAAAAATGGTATTTTTACGATCACCTGAAAAGTGGTACATGCTTTTATCATTTGGATTTTTATAACCATAGGTCATAAAACATAGTTTTAAAATTCTATTCTTTTTAAGTGATAAACAAAATATCTGAGATGATAGTGATATGTGACATTTATAGCTGATTTATCAGATCTTTTAACTATATATTGTAAAATTTCTTAGCCAACCAGCACCTGTCACAATGCCTGATACATTAATTAAATGTTTGTAGAAAGAAAATATGAATAAAACAAATGACTATATTAAAGTTGGAATTTATTCTCTCACAAACAAACAATGAACGCTCAGAGTTACAGTTTCTTCTCATATCTGTTTCTCTTACTGTTTTCATTTTCTGTATTAAGCCAGCTTCTAAGTTTCTTGTGACATTTTACTGATGTAAGAAGAATCTTAATGCCATCTGTCTTAAAAGGACTTCTTTATTTCAATATTCAAAGTATTATAAACAGAATTGGCAGAAACCTGTCATCTGGTCAAGCCATCCTCCTTCAAGCAGACGAATGATTTAATTATCCACTAGGGAGACCTTTGACCCTTTCATGTCTTTTTTACTTGTCTAGTCAAGAAATCATTCTTTATGGAAACTAGACACCAATATCTCTACTTTAATTAAATCCTTTTCTGCTGGTGTGGACATCTATATACATAAAGAGTAACTTACCCTCATAATTCTGATGAAAACATTTATAGACTTAAAAATTAAAATTTTTTCTTTCACTAAAATTCCAAAATCTGCTTACTTTTATTTCTGGGGCCTATTTACCTAGAACCTATTTTAAAGACTTTATAATCACTTTTATTATTTAAGCCACATGAGTTAAACTCCAAATTAAAAGCTTTAAAGACTAATTAATATTACAAAAGGTGAAATAGTGGCTTTGACAAACATCGGACTCAGATCGTGGTAGATTATATTACTGGTTCACAATTTTTTGCTCCCTACCACCCTGGCAACACTTCCTATAGGCAAATTGTATTTCCCCACTGCAGTGACTCTGAGCTCGATTGTGTGACTTCCTTTGGCCAATGGGATTCAAGTGGACATGACAGATGTCATATCAGAGCAGAAGCTTTAAGGGACTTGCATAGTTTGCCTTTGTTCTCTCACCTTCTTGAGCTCTGGCACTCTGCCGTGAGAAGATCATGTCCCTGGGAGTGGCCGTTTCATTGACTTTGGTCCAAGAATTCAAAGACCTGTCTAGCCAGTAGAACCTAACTGAGTTTGGTAAGTCCAGCCATGCCCAGCAGAGCCACAGCAAGCCCATAACCCTCTCATAATGGCAATAAGAAGACATCGTTTCTGTAAGCCACTGAAATTTGGGAGGTGTTTGTTACCGCAGCAAAAGCTGACTAATACACCAATGACGATAATTGAAGAGAAATGCTTTCTACGTCATCAATGGCAAAAAAAAAAAAAAAAAAAAAACCTAACAGATTTAGATATAAGATTTAGTGTGGGTGTTTTTTGTTTGTTTACTTTTCTCAAAGGCATGTTGTTAGAAGTGTAGTGGCCAATACAGTATAGCTCTTATTATTAACTAATTAACTTCATTCTCATTACACAAGGCTTCATTATGTACCTTCAATTTGTCGGACATTGTGCAAAACTGTGTACATTTTTGCCAGTTGGCTCAAATTCTCCATGAAGGCAAGTTTTCCAGCCAACAACTTTGACAGGTGAAACTAGAGGGAAATGGTAAATTTTAGCTCCCAGTTTCATTTGATAGCTGCATATGAGACTTAGTCTAATGAAGCATTTAGAGAAATTATCTCACTTACCATTATAGTACCACTACAAGTCAATGAGAAATGTAAAATTAAAACATTAAGGGACGTTTAAGGTCCAGAAGTTGTTCTAGAAACAATTACTTTTATTCATCCACTCAATATGCAATCATTGGTAGGCAGGATGGATGGCACAAGCAGATGCAGTGGGGATTAAGGCACGATCCCTCCTATAAAATCTAGTTGGACATATGAGTAAGCAAAAAATTACAACACAATGTAATAAATGGTCTAAAATAAAACGCTGGCCCCTACACCATGGAAGAACAGCTGGGAAGTCATGAAAAGTGACCCTAAAACTCTGCCTAAACCCCCCCCCCTCTTTCCCTAACAAACCCTGTGCAGTTACCCAATCCTGTCAATTTTATCTCCAAAAGAACTCATGCATCTGTCTCTACATTCACTGCCACAGCCTTAGCTTAGCAACTTACCATGTCTTCCTTGGAACATTCTATCACAACCTGCTGAGAAGTCTTACCATCATACAAGACGTGGAAGGAGGTAGGACTTCTCTCTCCCAGACAGGGCTTGGCAATGTGACAGAGAGGAAATCTCTATCTCTGGGCTTGGGATCCCCCCACACACATGATATTATTTTTAAATATAAAAATTAGCTTATATAAAGCAATGAACACAAAGCCTAGCATCCAGTAAGAACTTAATAAATGTTCATTGAATGATTGGGGTCATTCATAATAAAAAATAAATAAATAAATAAATAAATAAATAAATAAATAAATAAATTATATATATAATATATAATAAATAAATATAATAAATAAATTATAATATAATAAATAATAAATTAATAAAATTGAACTCTTTGATTTTTTTAAATACAAATCAGAGGGGAGGTGACAAGTATGAAGAGTTATCATTACATTTCTCATGTATTCTAAGACTAATTTCTGAATTGTCCGCCAAACTTGATGAATATCCAGCTACAAAAATTAAATTTAAATTAAAAAATACTTTGCTTAACATACTCTTGAGAAAAAGTTATGTTATTAAGATTACAATTTGCCTTTAATGTGCTATGAACTGAATTATGTAACCTCAAAAATTTATATGTTGAAGGCCTAACCTTCAATATGATGGTATTTGGAGATGGGATCTTGGGAAGATAATTAGGTTTAGATGAGGTCACAAGGGTGGAGCCTTCATGATGGAATTAGTGCCTTTTTGAAAAGAGACACCAGAGAGGTTTTGTGTTCCCCCTGTCTCCCTCTCCCCCCACTTCCTTTCCCTCTATGCCATGTGAAGACACAGAAGGAAGGTAGTATCCACAAGCCAGGAAGACAGCACTCGCCAGAACTAAACCATGCTGACATTCTGACTTCAGACTTCCAGCCTCCAAAACCATGAGAAAATAAATGTATATTATTTAAGCTACACAGTCTTTGGTGTTTTGTTAGGACAGCCCAAGCTAACTAATATACTACCTCAGCATGGCTTACAGGCAGTTTAAAACTAAATCCAGTTCTCGGGAGGGTGGGCAAAATGGGTGAAGGGTGTCAAAATGTACAAATTTCCAGTCATGGAGATGTGGTGTGCAGCATGGCGATTACAGTTAATAATAATATGTTGCATATTTGAAAATTGCTTTGGGAGTAAATCTTCAAAGTTCTCATCACAAGAAAAAATATTCTGTAACTATGTATGGCAACGGATGTTAACAACTTATTGTGGTGATCATTTCACAATACATATAAATACTGAATCATTAAGTTGACATATAATATTATATGTCAATTATATAGCAATAAAAATGTAAAAGGTTTTCTGCTACTAAAAAAATTAATTAAGAATTAGATCAAGAAAAATGTTCTTCTTGATCTAATAATGATAAAGTAAAAGATAAGTTTTTTTCTAATTCCCCATAGTAAGTTCTTATACTTTTTACACCAAAGCTCTGACTCATTAATTAGCATCAATTTTGAACTTCAAATGAAAGTAGATTTCTAACTTGCTTGGCAAGAATTGCAATTATGTTTAGTGACAAATTAAGGGACAAATTAATATACACAAAAGCAAATAAAATTTTAATCATTTCAAAAAGTAATGTTAGATTATGTGATTTTGGAGCAGCTGATAAAGAGTAGTTTTAGGTATTTTTTTAAAAACTAGAGTTAGAGTAGGTTGATTAAAATTTTGTGTGGACCTAACAGAAAAATGGGGGAAAGGGTTGGGATGTACGTAAAGCTGAAAGCTATTTTAGAAAGAAAGAAAACATTAACTGTAAAAATTATGCAAAATGAAGGTAGTTTTTTCTTTAGACTCTGGTTATGGGAAACAGCCATTCAAGGACTCTCAATGAAAGAAGAGTCATAATGGCATTTGCCTTATGCAGGAACCCAGGAAAAGTTGAACAACCAAATTTCAAAATAAGAAATCTGTAAAGACACAAGAAAAAAATTAGATCTGTAATAGAATCAATTCAGAGATCTCCACCTGAGTGACCTGTTGCTATAGTCTGAATGAATGATCGTTTGTTGAGCCCTCACAAATGGGATGAATGTGATTATAATGGAGACCCCAGAGAGTTCCCTTACTTCTTCCACCACGTAAAGACATAGGGAGGAGGTGCTGTCCATGAACCAGAAAGATGGCTCTCACCAGACACCAAATCCACTGACACCTTCATCTTGGACTTCCCAGCCTCCAGAACTGTAAGAAATAAGTTTCTGTTGTTATAAGCTCCCCAACCTGTGGTATTTCAAATAGAGCAGCCCATATTGACTAAGACATTTGTCATTAGAATACCTGAGCTGATCGCTACATGTCTGCTTCTCTCTGTTACTGCCAACTTGCTTATTGTCCCCTCATCTGTTTACCACACATGCTTTCCACAGATGGCATTCCCTGTCCACAGATCCTGCTTCCTCACAGTCTCTTCCTCATCAGTGTGGCTGGCCATGGCCCCTACTGCTTCTCTTAGCTTCTTTTCATCTTCACCTCTCACTAACAGCCTCATTCTTCCCCCGTTTCCAGATCAGAAATTCATGCTGACCAGCCCAGTTCACCTTTTCACATCTGGGTCATTGGTCCACCTCTTGGTTGTCCCAGAGGCAAATCTATGCAGCTCTGGAGGAAATGAGGAGGGGGCTTAGACAAGATGGTGGGCACAGGGACCTGCCCTTCATCACAGGCTGCGGTCATGGCAGACATTTGATGGCCTGACCCATCGAGAGTACGAAGAGAAGCCCAAGAACAAAAACCAGGGAAGGACTGGGCGCATTTTTTAAATCTGGATACCATTATAGACCAAAATCTGACCACGAAGAAGGCTTCAGGATTTTTGTTGTTTTTTTCTTAAGTTACCTTTACAAGAAATTAGCAGAAATGTATATAGTCTTGTCTTTTCCCATTTCTAAGAAGCAAAAGTAAGGACAAATCACAATGGCCTAAAAAACAAGCCCTGACACCTTAGCAGTTGGAAACCGGCAAATTCCGAGCAGCCATACTGAGGTCTGTCCATGTGCTGTCCAACAGAAACACAGTGTGAGCCGAAAATGTGCACCACATGTGCCATTTCAAATTTTCTGGGAGCTACATTTCTAAAAGTAATAAGAAACAAGTGGAAGACATTACTTATATATTTTTCATAACCTAATTTATCCAAAATATTATTATTTCAATGTGACCAACATGTTTTTTTAATTAATGAGACAGTTTATATATATTTTTTTTTTCATGCTAAGGCCTCCAAATCCAGGGTGTGTTTTATGCTTACAGTACCTCTCGGTGTGGACTACCTATATTTCACATGCTTCATTGTCACTGGCGATCATTGGACAGCATAATACTCATCCAGCCTGAGACAGGAAAGCAGGTAGCAGAACAGGGTCGGGGCAAAGAACTGGGCAGGTTCTTTTGGTCTGCAGGGCTCAGGGCAGGAGTGATTACACTGGGCTATTCATCATCAGCACCTCCTGCTGATGTCAAAACTGCTGATTTCTATGAGTTTGGTTTTGCTGGTTTTGTCAGTTCATTTGTTAGTGAAATCATATGGTTTTTGTCGTTTCCCCGTCTCACTTACTCTGCTTAGCATAATATTCTCAAGATCTGCGCATATTGTCGCAAGTGGATACAGACAACAGAATGGTGGTTACCAGAGGGGAAGGGAGATTAGGGGGAGGGCGAACTGGGTAAAGGGAGCCAATATGGGGAACAAATGGGAAGCAGACTTTAGGTTGTGAGCACGCAATAGAGTCCACAGGAGTTGCATTATAATGCTATATACCTGACAGTGACATGTTATTAACCAATTAATTTAATTCAGGAAAAAAAAAAGAAAAGAAAAACTGTTGACACACTCACCTTCAGCAGGGCGGACATAACCTGGATCTAGGCATCCTGGGAAAAGAGGCTACCACGGGTGCAGATGAATGAGTCATCACAAGAGGAAGGGAAGAAGAGGGCAGAAGATGGGGAAGGAAGGAAGGAAGAAAGTGAAGAAGGGAAGGAAGGAAGGAAAGGTGGGAAAGGAGAGAGGGATGGAAGAGGTGAGTACAGCAAGCACAGTGCAAGAGGGAGCCCGAACAGGACCGGAAAAGGGCGCCGTGCTGTGTGGACTTAAGCCGGTGAGCAGGAACCTCTGAGCCTGCCTGGCAGGAACGAGAGAGGAGAACAAAGGGAAGAGCCGTCAAACTCGGGGGGGGGGGGGGGGGGGGGGGGGGGGGGGGGGGGGGGGGGGGGGGGGGGGGGGGGGGGGGGGCTCCGTGCGCACCGAGCTGCAGGGCGGCGGAGGTCAGCCGGGCCCAGAAACGTGCCTGGGAAAGTCAACAGAACAGCATCAAGGACAAATGCCATTTCTGCAGTTGACAAAAGGAGAATAGGTTTTGTTTTATGTCAACAACTTAATTTAGTTCATTAATCTACTTATGCTCCTGGTAATGAGCTTCATGTGAAGGTCTCACAGAAGGAGAAAAATTTTGGCTGGGCAGGTTTTTCTCATGAGTGAGAAAGGGAACAATTGCCCCAGTGGAAATTGAGCTAGTCATTCCACTGACCAACATTCTTTTCATTTTTCCTTGGCCATAATTATCATTTGTCAGGGGACTATGGGTTCCAGCTCTTCAGGAGATGTTATCCTGTTTTGAATACTACAGCAAAAAATGTCCTGTGGCAAAACTATATCAGAAGCTTCCATGCTAATGCACTGGCTCATTTCGCAGCTAAGAAGTCTGAGATCTCACGGAAAGATCTGGAAGCTGGCTGACTTTCCCTGCGTTTACAATGACTCGCCCAACAAGGCAATGTGGCATCTGCTCCTTATCCTTTTGTAGACATGAGCTTTACGATCGTACCCATTAGCAGTAGGTTCCAGGGCAAGTAAGTGTTCTTGGGTACGATTACTATAAATTAAATGAAATAAATGGATTGACTACATGGAGACAAATGGAGAAAAGAGCCTTTATTATATAAAAAAGAAACCTGAGCCACTGCTGCTGCTGCTCCGGCAGCTTCATCCAATAAAAATAGGTATTAAAGCTCAAATAAAACAAAACAGAGATGTAATGTCGCAGAGTACCTCTTAAAAATTAAAGTGGAAAGGTAAAACATGATGTTAAAGAGCATTGAATGACATAAAAAGATGTTTCTGATATTTTGTTAAGTGAAAAAGAGCAGGTTATAAAAACATATGTTTGCTATTATCTCATTTTTGTTAATTTTATGTAAGTAAATGTGCTTGGAAAATGTTAGCCTGGTGTACAGAGGTGGGATTCCCACAGGTTTATATTTTCCTTTCTATCTATATTTTCCAAATTTTCTACAATAAACATTATTTTAACAGTAAAACTCTTCTATAAAGCATAAGAGTGCTTTGTTTTTGGGATCGGAGTCTAGTATTATCCCCCTCCACCTTCTTCACCCCCGCCCCCACCCCAGGCTCCACCTGACTCAACAACAGCCTTTAACAGCAGCTGCTCTACTTGTCACTCAAATGGCCTTTCATTGGCTCCCTTAGAGAGCAAGGTAAAACTAAGAGGAAGTAATGACCAGTTTTCGGGACAGTTTTTAGGGTGTGGGCTTTTGTTTCGGTAACATTTCAAAGAATGTGCCTGGTAACACCCAAGCTTTTTACCCTACAGCCCTTGTTCCAGCTGCTAGCAAGAGCTCAAGGTTATAGAGAGGTCACCATTTCCAGAGGCTGCTGGGACCTGCTGAGACCTGCTGGGCAAAAGCTGATGGAGAAGAAATAGAGGCCTCAGTCTCTCCTGGGACCCCCGGTGTCAGGGAATGCAGGAGGACGGGCTCCTCAAAGCTCACCGCCAAGCTGAGCACATAGAATTTGAACTTCTCTTTCTGTTTCACTGTCCTCAGACCCTATGTCACATACATGGCCTTCATCAAATTCCAGCAGTACATGCAATAGATGTTGCTATTTGGAAAATTCTCATGTCTGATCTTTTTAGACTTTCCATTTTATCCTTTTTTTGTTGTTGTTACTTCTCAACATCTCAGTTGAAAATGGGAAATTCAATTATATTCCTGCTGCTTCTTGAATTCCCAGGGGAGCTCACTAAAGGCATCAGAGATTTGGTCCACAGTGGCTCCAATTTCTGGTGAGAGGACTGTTTTGTTAATTCCCGTTTTCATCTCTTTAAATTTCCATCATTTAATAAAATAGCAAAACCAAAAGTAACTTAAATTTTAAAACTTCAGATAAAATGAATGCACACTTTTAAAACTTGAAAATGTATTTTTATGTATAAAAAGATATTAACAATATATTGAATAAAAAATATAAAAGCAGATAAAACAAAATGCATAATGATATCCCCTTTAAAAATTGTTTTATAGATAGATGTAACAATACTATATATATATATATATATATATATATATGCCTCTGAAAGGATGTTTATCAAAGTGTTGACAATAGTTGTTGCTAAATGTTGGAACTTTTTTGTCCCTCTGGTTGTCACACACGTACATACTTGATGATGTATTTTCTAATTTTTCTATATGCACAAAATTTGTAATATTTTTATTTAACAAACACTATTCAAATTGTATCAGCACGTCACCTATACCATGCCTAACATAATAAACATTTTTTATCTAATTCTGTCAAAAAATAATAGTACATAGCATTTATTGAGTGCTTATTATATGTCAAGCACTGTACTAAAAGTCTTATATATATTAACTCTTTTAAATCCTACAACAACATCATGAGGTTAACAGTTTTATTCTATTTTCTCCCTTTTTAAAAATGAGGAGATTAAGACATAGAGACTTTAAAGAAGCTAGAGAAAGTCTCAGAACACTAGGTAGTCTGGGCATAGCCCTTGCTCTTAATCACCCACTAAGGAGTGAATTTGGTTATAAAATCAAGTTAAGACCTTCAATATGGTTGGATTAATATCTACCATATTTGTAAATGTTTTCTACTCATTGCTTTTGTGTTCCTTTTATGTCTTCTACTCTTTTCTGCTCTTTTGAGCATTTTTTTCTCCTTAGTATACCAATTATACTTCTTTTTTAACTTTTTTCAATGGTTACTCTTGAGTTTGTATTATATGTTTTCAACTAATCCAAGCCCCATTTCAGATTATATTATGCCACTTCATGAAGAGTAAAAACAACTTACCACAAAGTATTCCCAGTTCTTCCCTCCTGTCCCTTAAACATTGCCATCATTCATTTTAGTTATCCATAAGCAATACACCTAGATAAACAGCTATTATTATTTTGAACAATAAGAATGAGAAAATAAATATTTTATTTTACCTTTATTTATTCCTTCTCTAACACTCTTCCTTTTTTAATATAGACCTGAGTTTCTGATTTATATCATTTGCTTTCTCTCTAAAGAATTCTTTATAGTTCTTGCAAAGTAGGTCCACTGGCAACAATCCCCTCAGCCTCTAATTATATGTGAAAGTCTTTATTTCTCCTTCACTTTTGAAAGTTAATTTCACTAGATGCAGAATCTTAGGTTGGTGGGCTTTTTTTCTTTCATCAGTTTAAATATTTCACTTCACTCTCTTCTTTCTAATGTGGTTTCTGAAGAGAAATTTAGTGTAATTCTTCTCTTTGTTCCTCCATAGATAAGGTGTTTCTTTTCCCTTTCTGTTTTTTTTTCCAGATTTCTCTTTATTTTTGTTTCTACAGTTTAAATATATGTCTAGGTACAATTTTTTTTTTTTTGGTTTATACTCCTTGGTGTTCCATGCGCTTCCTAGATTTGTGGTTTGGTGTCTGACATTAATTTGGGGGCAATTTTCAGTCATTATTGCTTCATATATTGCTTCCATTCCATTCTCTTTTTTTTTCCTGCTGGAATTCTCATGGTACATAGGTTATACCTTTTGTAGTTGTCCAGAGTTCTTAGATGTTTTGTCTCTTTTTTTTTCATTCCTTTTTCTCTTTGAATTTTAGTTTTAGAAGATTCTATGACATTTCTTCAAGCTCACTGATTCTTTCTTCAGCCATGTCCCATCTATTATTGAGTTCCTCAAAGGCATTCTTCATTTCTGTTACAATGTTTTTGATTTCTAGCACTTCCTTTTGATTCAATCTGAGAGTCCTCATCTTTCTGTTTACATTACTCATTTGTTTTTATGTGTTTTCCACTTTTTCCATTAGAGCCTGTAGCATATTAATCATAGTTGTTTTAACTTCCCAGGCTGATTATTCCAACATCTCTGCCATATCTGAGTCTGGTTCTGAAGCTTGCTCTGTCTCTTCATACATGATATTTGTCTTTTAGTACACTTTATAATTTTTTGTTGGAAGCAGATCATGATGTGCAGGGCAAAAGAGTTCGAGGTAAAATAGGCCTTTATTGTGAATTGTTTTTGTTTATGTGGCTACAGGTTAGGTTGTGCTTACTATTTGCTGTAACTATAGGTGTCAGAGGCTAAACTGTCCCCTGATGTCCTATTTTTGTCTCCCCTGTTGTCTCTGGGTTTCTCTAGAGACTTCTTAAATAATGTCTGAGAGCAACAGTTATTTCAGTAGTATTTCCCTGAAGTCCTACTGATTTGCTAGTAAGGTATGTGGGAAGGAAAGCAGTCTATGGTCCTAAGATTAGGCCTCACTCTTTTAGTGAGACCAGTTCCCTTAGCTGTGACCTTCACGAGTACTTCTTATATCCCCCTGCCTTCCCTTATGTGAGACTAGAATAGGCTAGAGTTGGGTTCTTCTCTTTTTCCAGGGTAATTAGGCTCTGATAAAGTAGTTTCTCTTGAGGTCTGGTCTTACTAAGAATAATAGGATGCTCTGAGTTTCTTTCAAAATGGTTCTTTCTCCATTTGCCATAACCAGAAGCATGAGGGGATTTTTTTTCTTATCTTAACAGTCAGAACCTGGTAGGGCTCCTGGTAGGGGTCCCCTGAGACTAGATCCCACTAGGGTTTCTAACCAATTCTCAGCCTTGTCCACACTGAGCATCCAGCAATTCTTTGATTACAGCAATTCTTTGATCTCCTATTTTAGAGGAGATATTTCAGCACCTACATTTTATTAGGATATGTAGGATTTCTCTGAAGATTTAGAACATTTCATAAAAATATTGAAAATGCACTGTAAAGACAACAGCAGTGTGTTGAATAGTGGCCCCAAAAAGATGTGCCCATGTCCTAATCCCTAACATCTGTGAATGTTACCTTATTTAGAAAAAAAGATCTTTGCAGGTATAATTAGAGATCATGAGATGAGGAGATAGTCTTGGGTTATCTGGGTTGGCCTTAAATCAAATGACAAGTGTCCCAATAAGAGGAAGGCAGAGGGAGAGTTGAGACAGGCAGAAGAGAAGACACAAAGAAGAGAAGGAGGTTATGTGACTAGGAAGGCAGAGTGGAGGGATGCAGGCACAAGCCACGGAATGCTGACAGCCATGGGAAGCGAAAGAGGCAAAAACAGATTCTCCCAGGATTCAGGTGTTTTGGATAAGGACAAAAAGAAACCAATCTACCCTACTAAATTACGAACAATTTGAGTGATGAGATATTATATAGATAATTCTTCTTGCTGCCCCAGCATAAAGCTTGGTCCAAACTCAATATCTGATTGGCAGTTGACTAAAAAGACAACAAAATGATCTGGATCTGGTACCCTCTCTGATTAGTTAATAAGAATTTGGAAAGCAGGATCAGGATCACCCAAGACTAATCTGAAGTACAGATGATCCATTTGTTTATTGTTAGATGTGGATTACACAATGTAATTAATCTCTTAATGCAATTTAGGTATCATAATCTGCTTATACATTTAAAAGATCATTAAGAACCAATTAATTAAAAAACACAAGATCTAGGGTTCAAACTGTTGCTGATATTGACATGTACTCATAGAACATAGAGTAACTATTACAATGCTTATAGGATAAACTAAAATGCTAAGTTGATCAGCAAGTAAGTGAAGCTATATAACAGATGTGTCCTTTCTGTTAACCAACTATAGTTTAGTGTTTGAGGGAAGTGATAACTGAATGCTTCCAAATTACCTCAAAATTTAACTTCTCCTCAATCTGACAACTGGGAATAAATACATTTCCATAAAAGAACTGGACACTGCCTTCTGATCACTTTTTTGCTTTGTATTTCTTCCCCACTTTATAAATGATAAGACCTTTAAGTGTTTTCTGTTGATGGAGAAAATTAAAAGCTACTTAGAATAAAGAAATGCAGTTTTAAATATGTTTGGTATTTCGTTCAGGTGCACCCACAGATGTTGCTATACCATTGCCAATTTCCAACCTAGGGCCCCACCCCAAGCATTCATAAATCTGGCAAGTGTTAACACTTCTCAAATGCTTATGCTATGCCAGGCGCTAATCTAAGCACTTCACTTATATTTCCTAATTTGCTCCTCACAAGAACAGTAGTATTAAGATAACCCACTTTACAGAGGAGGAAAATGAAGCATGTGGACAGTAACTTCCCCAAACCACACAACTAATCAACACAAGGACTTGGACTTAAGCCAAGGCCATCTGCCTTTAGAGTTTGAATTCTTTATTTTTTTTAATTTATTTAATTTATTATATATAATAATACTGTATGTTCGTATAGTTGACATATTATATTAGTTTCAGGTGTACAACCTAATCATTAGACATTTCTATACCTCACAAAGTGATCACCCCCAGAGTTTGAATTGTTACCTACTATTCAATATTGGAATGAGCTGATACTTTTTTTATAGGATCTGGATACTAGGTCAGGAAGTCAGAGCCAAGATTTTTTCCATCAATGAAAGCTCTTATCTTTGAAATGTTCTATTCTATTGCCAGGACCACGCCCGACATTACTGATGAGTTTTGTTGTTATTTTGGCATAGGTAAGAGAGGCCTGTTCAGCAAGAAAAGAATGAGTCAACTTCTGCTACTGGCTTCTGTAATCCCATTATGTAATTATTTGACACTATGCCCAAAGCCTTTGACAATAGGTACATTTTTAAAATATTATTGTTTTTAGCTGCAGGCAGCCTCTACAGTGAGTCATTCTTATCAAAAAAACGAATCTCATCAACTTCACAATCACTTTCCCAGCCTCTCCCTTTGTAGGCCCCACAAGCTTTCCCACAAAATATTTGATGATAGAGAACTACCCCAACTCGTAAAACTGGAAATTGGGCAGGAGATCTGGGGGCTGAGGAAGGCACTGAAAGAATGACAGCCAAAAGTCTGTGAAGCCAAGTTTTTAGAATTTCCCTTTTACAGGCTTAGCAGGGGCATTATGGGGAAGAGAATTATTGATTGCTCGTGTCAAAAGGGTCCCAAGAGTTTTGTTTCTTCAATGACTTATACAGTAGAGGGTGTCTTACGGGTAACTCAACATTCCCATGAAGAAATCTACTTCTGAATACATGGGTTCTACTTCTGAATACATAGGCAACAGTCTCTAGGTACTTCATTCATTCGTTCCTCCAATTCAACAAAGGTATATTTTTTTTAAATGCCAGTCATTGTGGTAAGTACCAGGAATAAAAAGTTACATGACAAAATACCTGACCTCAAGGGGCTCACAGTCTAAAAACAATGAGACAGATAAAAGACACAAACATGCTCAATGTCGATGACATGCCAGGTGAGCCCCCTAGGGGACCTGCCTTTGAAGGTGCACCTTACTCCAGAAAGAGAAAAAAATCTCCCTAATTGACTCAAAGTTGAGTTTTCAAGGATGAGAAGTTTGCCAGGCCCTAAAGAGGAGACAAAGCATTCCAGACAGAGAGAAGAGCAAATGCACGGAGGAGATGCCCGATCCTGGAGGAGGCAGCAAGCCCACACCCCAATGGACAGGAGGGGTAAACCAGGAAAGGGCAATTGGGCCAGAAATATGGGGGGACATGGTTGGTCAGCACCTAGAGACCTGGACACTGGTAGCGGCCTATGGATTCAATGAAGTCAGTTCCAAGCAAACACAGCCAGTAGCCGGAAGTGAAGAGAAAGCTGATTACTAATGACTGCAAAGAATTCAGAATGTTAGGGTCTCAAGTCTCGGATGGCCTTAGGCCAGCAGGAGCACATCCAGTAATGCGCTGGGAAAGCTTCTGGACCCATCCCCACTGTAATCTCCCCAGCCTTCCCCTGGGAAAGGATGAACCTGCTGTGCAAACAATGTTTCTAGCCAAGTCCTACAGAGCTCTCTCCAATCAGACTGCTTGTCCAAAGCCCTTCTATAGAAATTCTAGAGCAACCACTGAGAGCCAGAAGGACAAAAGGAGAAAAAAAAAGTATATTCCACAGCCTAAGTCTGAGTAATAATTGATAATAATTATAGCCAATATTGATTGAGGCTTACTCAAGCACAGTGTCATTCATTTTTCCTGCATATGTCTGGCCTTAAATCTTTACATGGTCCTGTAAGGAAGTCCAGTGGGCTATTACTTATGCTGTAGCACTATTTATTTTTTGTTATTTTAGCATAAAAATTTTAAAATTTAACATCTTTTTCCATGCATATTACTTTTAAATGTTCCAGATTCAAAAATAAAATGTTATTACTTTTATTTCTCTCCACTAAAGAATGTAGCTTCACTAAACTAAATGTATTCTTAAATATTTAAATTCTACAAAGTTCCAAGAAATACTGTCAAATCTAGCAAATTTTTTTAATAGAAAAAAGTTATTAAAACAAATAAGCATTTATACCAAAGACAAGACATGTAACTATTTTATAACAAATTATCAGATCGGACAGGCTTTGATTTTCTCATTATTAATTTGGAGCTAATTTTTATTATTTCGAGTTCAATAATTTGTTCGTATAACTTTAAAGAATAATTTCGGAATCGTTGTTCTTATTAGAGAGATAAAGTTTACTAACTTAAATGACATCTAGGGAAGGGCACTTCTTTACTGAGTCTCGCAAAGCCATTCCACAGGCCAGCAGCAACCCTGGGAGAGGAGCCGAGAATGGACAGAGAAGCAAGTTGTGTGTCCAGCCTTCGAGCCATGTCGAGCCTCTCCTGAGATCTATCCTTGCACAATTCAGTTCTATGAGCCAATAAACTCCTTCTTTTTTTTTTTTTTTTTTTTTTTTTTGCAGAAGCTACTTTGGTTGGAGTTTTCAATCACTGGCTACCAAAAGATCCTAACTGTTACAGAGCTACATAGTCAGACCTGCAAAATTCGCTGCAGGGTGATCAGGTAGGAAGCTAATGACAGAGTCCAAGAAAAGGAATGGGGTTAGTCACATAGGGCAGCACAGTGGGGGTGGACTCAACAGGTGGTCAACTGATAGATAGGACAAAAGTGACAGGGGAAGGAAGTAATCTAAACTGACTCCCATTTCTGAGCACCTTTTAGAATTTCATAAATTATTAACTGATAAAATTAGAAATTTCCTGTGCCTGGCTCACTCTCTTTTCTCCTCCTAGGATTATTACAAAATCACTCTAAACAGTCTCTCAAGAAGTGTCAGGTAGATACTTATCTTTATGAAAGGAAGACTTTCAAATTTTTTTTGGAGAGACATCACTCAGCAAGATTAAACCACAAGGAAGAGAAGTAGATGATAATAAATGAGGAAGTATTCCTGGCTTCACTTGAGTGACAGCCATAACATTAGCCCTATTTAGAATGTTTTCTAAAAACATAAATCTCCAAATCGTCAGGGTGATGTTCAGCATAAAAATCACAACATGTCCAAATATGTGACATACTCATGTAATTAAATGAGGTATCTATCACCAGAAAAGACTTTTATTCCCTCTGATTCTGTGGTACCCACGAAGCTACCAGGCCACCTCAAACATGATGCAGGTGCTTTCAGCGACGAGCTAAATACCAGCTGTCAGCCATTTCATTGTATAACTATAATTCCAGAGTTGAAAAACACACTCACCTTCACTGCTTTTTATATCCTATAACCACATACCTCATTCCTAGTATCAACCAGAGTTTAAAATCAACATGTTATTATTCTATTAGATCTAAGTAAATAGGTTACCAAACTGTGCTATAATGAAATGGAAATATCGCTGGTATCTGATATCAATGATAAGGATTCCGGAAAATATTTTTTAAATTAATTTCACTTAATTAGTTTAAGGGCTATATGTACACACAGCCAAAATGTAAGCAATCAGTTGAAGTTACACCCATACAAAACCCTCCAAAGCGTTTTTCTGTTCGTTTGTTTCATCGACTTTATTCTGTCACCATTGATGCTGGTGACAGCTCTTTATTTTGATTTCTGTCCTGTACCAGGACTCTTCTTAAACAAACAATTTTTTTAAAACAATTTTTTTCAACCACTCATTGGTGTCACTTTGATGCAATCACATAATCGAGCATTCTATAGCATAACTGAGCATTCTTTAAAAAGCTCAGGATCTTGTCTATATTTTCTTTCTTTATAATCCTACCCTTTCTCCAATACACACCCAAGCTTCCCTGCTAAGGAAATGCACAGCAGCATTTTCCGTGAAGAGCAGTTCTCTAAGATGCTATTTCGTTTTCTCACATTTCCACTTCGCAGTTAGGATGGATCTCGTACTTACAAACTAAAAGCGTGATGAGGCTACATTGGCATAGAGTCTTCTAAAAATAATGACATATTTAATTTTGATCTTCAGCTTGTGAAGAGTTATTTCTCTTCTGGTGAATTTTATCACATGGTTCTCCACAGCCGTGGCGCCCAGCCCGGGCTGTGCATCAGAATCCCTGGGAGGTTGTTTAAACATACAGATGCCCAAAGTCCTGCTGCCAGAAATTCTGATTCTGTAGCTAGCATTTGTATATTTAAAAGCTCCACAGGTAATTGTGAGGGGCAGCCAGCACTGAGAACTGCTGTTCTACAATATGTCGAAGGACTTTTCTTCTCAGGGAATGGAGTGGAGTATAAAGATGAAAGAATTCTTGAGTTTTGGAAGCAATGCTTCAGTATTGAGCCACATTCTTATAGAACTCTAGTGGAGAAGACATGGAGAACAAGGAGGACGGCCTTGTCCCTCCGTAGGGTCCTATATCCCAGCTGTCACACCTTCCGCCAGCCTCCTCTGAACACTCACTAACTTCTCCCCTGTGACACAGCTGTCTGCTGCCCAGATGCCCCCAAGTCTTTCAACCTGCTGGAATCACTTTGTTCCTTGAGATCTTGACAACCCTGAATTAAACCCCATCCTTTAACAGGGGAAAACTCAGAGACCTTTCCTATATCTTTGGGATTTATTGGGAGGGTAAATAGGATGGTAGAATTTTGCTCTTTGGTCTTTATGTTCATTCAGGCTGTTCTATCAAAATATGCCATAGACTGGGTGGCTTAAACAGCAAACATTTATTTCTCACAGTTCTGGAGGCTGAGAAGTCCCAGATCAAGACACTGGTAAATTTGGAGTCTGGTAAGGACTCACTTCCTGGTTCATAGATGGCCATCTTATCACTGTAACCTCACCTAGGACAAGTGAGGAGGTCTCTCACTGTGGTCTCTTTTATAACAGCACTAACCCCATTCACGAGGACTCCACTGTCACCACCTGATCACCTCCCAACACCACTGCACTTGGAGCTTAGTAGGCTTTAACATATGAATTCAAGTGGACGCAAAGATTCAGGCCATAGCAGTCTCCAAGTCCCTGCTTCCTCTGAACTCCTCACCTCTGTGCAGGCTGCTCCTTTTCTGTGCCACCCACCCCGCTGGTTACAGCTTTGCCGCTCCTTCCCCACTGCACCACCATCACAAAGGGGGATGGTAGCGGATGTGGGATGCAGGTTTAGAGCAGCACAGGCGGAAAGAGAAGCGCACAGCTAAAATTCCGATCTGAATACTAGGAATCGTTGTTCTGAAAGTCCCTTGGCCATTCTTACTCCAGGACCCCCATCTCCACTCTCCGCTTGAGAGCCCTTCCCACTGCTGTGTTGCTCACCCTCTCTCCCACCCACTCCCCTCCAGCCGCTAGCCCCAGACCCCAGGACCTGCTCTTTTCATGTGCAGAGTCATGTCGCTTTCCCCCTGTCCCTCCAGATCATGCAGAGCCTGCTCCATCATGGGCCCTCCCCTATTTCCCTAAAAAGCTACCAAGTTATTTGATAATCCAGAGTGACCATGCTCTCTCTCTCAGGATCTTTACCACTCACCATTAAATTAATTCTTTCTGATCATTAAGCGTGTCCCCAAACACTTAAAAGAGATGGGACTGAATTAATTATTCAGTTTTTCAAAGTCTGCAACTTCTTTGAACTCTTGAAAGGTTCAATAACTAAAAACAAAGAACGCCTTCCATAAACCTCTTGAAAACTTCTCACCTTTACTAACTAACTGCATGTTGGCATCTCTGATGCTCTCACAGCACAGTGGTGTGCTGGGACATTTCTTACAACTGGCTGAGGGTGAGGGAAGACTGATTCATAGCTTTCGGAGGTATCAGGATTCCCACCAGGGTGGATTTCAAGCTCCGATGTGGTTGCTGAACACCAAGGAGGGAAGAGATGGCACCAATGGCTCTCGAAGACATGGCTCCAGCCTTCGCAAGGCAACATTCTCACCCCAGAGCTCCCCATAGCACCTGCATCTTCACTGCACTCCCATTTCTGCTTCCGCTCAATCCTGCATCCTCACTGGCCTGCAGATGCTGTTCCCAGGAGACTCCCAGCTACAGTCTGCTCAGCGGCTCAGGATGTCAACATCTGTTTCCAGGAAACCTGACTGAGGACTGCTGGCTACAATTATTGACTTGTTAGTTAGAATTGATCATGTGAACTGGCAGATCAAAAGTATACTTTCACAGCGGCCATGACACCAGAAATTTTTGCAAGACGATGCTCAAAATACTGAACTCCCTACACGGTGTGGACTTCCACGAATCAGAGCGGAGGCCCACTGTGGTCAGGGGCACACCTGGACAGGCATTCAGAATTTTTCAACAGCTGGCCATTTCTCTCATACTGCAAAATTTTGTTTGCCACATAAATATGGACAAATGCTCAGGCCAGGGTACCAAGACACAGTGGTTATTATTTCAACTACCTGCCTAATCCACAATAAAGAAATATAACTTCCAGTTCTTCTTAGAAATGGGTCTACTCTCCTTGACTGTGATGGGCTGTGTCTCATACTTATGTTGTGGGGGAAAAAAAGTCATTTCTTGACATAGTGATCAGATGAACAGAGTGTGATTTTATACTTTTAGAGGCAGAATTCCAAAGACCTAATCTAAAAAGGATCTCCCTGGGTACATCAGAATGTATCTTGGGGTATAACTAGCATATTTCTATTCATGGCTAGAAAGCAGGGGGAGATTCAGGTTTTGTATTCTTTTAAGGAAAAGAATACAAAGTTGTAAATACAAAAGCAAATGCCAACATAAATAAGAATTTCCAATAAAAAAAATTACAACTTACAAATTTCAGAAAGAGACAAATACCACAAACACCACAAAATATATAATTGACACACCTCTCTAAGACTTTTTTTTTCCCCCTATTATTTTTTGGTTGCATATTCTTTAACAGTACCAATTGTGTAATACTTTCACAGATAATACAACAGTAAGTCAGTCTTTTTTTCTAGAATGATTGATCAAAATTTGTTTTATTATCAATAGTTTAAAATAGTTTCCTTCAACTTCAAAAATTGTTATTGGTAATGTCACGTAAGTTTTTAAGACTATTGTCAAAGTTAAGAAAATAAGGTATCATATTTTTTTATGCAGATGTAAAAGATATTCTACGCAGTGCTTATGTCTCCACGCATTTCAAACTTCTTCCTCTATCTACAGCCTTCTAGAAAGAACATTGCATTGTACTCCAGTTTTCTCTCACGATTCAACATCTATCTCTGCATTATCATTTCATGACATCGGGTAATCAATAATGTTGGCAATAAAAGTCTATGAAGGTCACTAAGAGAGAAGGCTTGCCCCAAGTTGTTTTAGTTGTTTGTTTTTTAATATAAAGATTAAACATAAATAGATATAAACAGCACTTTATAAATAGTGGCTAATTTTATTGTTTATAAAAGTATCATAATTATAAGCTTAAAAAAATACCCTGGGAATTCCTGTTGTATTATCTGTGATCTTTTCTCAATCCGCCCATATTCTAGAAACACATGACAAAACAACTGGCATAAGCTTGGACCAGAATAGTGTTGATTCAACTTCTTTTTTTTTTAGTTAACGTATGTTAAAATATCGAAAATGTTGTCTTTAATAAGTTGTGAATTCATTGGTGAATGTATGTATACCTAGGACAATTTATCTAGCTTCCTAAGAAGTTCTGCTCACACCAGAGAAAACTCCCTGCAGATGAGGAACGGCATATTAGAGTTAAGAGGTTTGGGAATTCACTTATTGGAAGCATATTTGCATATTCATTTTAAAAATTCACACTGAGAGAATGGGAATAAGGTTTTTGGGAATCAAGTTTCAATGCTCTTGGAGGTTCCAAATCATTACTATAGTCCTTTAAAAAAAAATCTGCATTGATTAATATGCTTCTTGTCCTCTCGCAACAAAGATTGTCAATGAGGAAGAAGAATGTTATACTGTTCCCTCATTAGCAACAAATCATCTCTCTCTCCCAGGCCCTTCTCCATGCAGCCATTAGCCAGGCCCAGGTGGCCGAAAGCTCCCTCATCAGAAGCTTGGAAACCCTGAGTTAAGTATTTCCCCTGGAGCATCCACAATCATCTCTATAAGTTAGTGTAAAAAGAACTGAGAAATAGCTTCTGTAAGAAAGTTCTCCAACTTATGGATTGAAACCCCCTGGGTGATTACTTGGGTATCAGAATTTCTCACTTCATTTCTTTTTTAGTCTAAGAGTGGTTGGTAGATAATTTTCTATTTTTGTGGAACTGCAGCAAATGCCTGATTACTCCCTCTGTAATTGAAACAGAAGAATGGGGCTGAATGACAAAAGAAGAATAAAAGGGGAAAATAACATCGGTATTTTATATGCAAATGATGGCTTTCACAACAGGTCTGAATGCAACCTGTTTCCATGTTGAGAAAATAAAGGAACCCAGCAAAAATACACAGATGATACCTCATAAAGAACATGTATTATTCTTTATGGCTGGTCAGTATTTGAATCTCCTTTCTGAGTCTGAAAGCCTGAAAACTGCATGACTTTGCCAGACACTGGCTTTTCTGGGCTCTCTTGCAGCCAGCGCACTGGCAAGACATTGTCCCCCACCTTCCCTGTCCCAGACACTGACCCAGAGCTCATGGAGCAGGAACAGTGCAGCAGGCCCTGTCTCCAGAGTCAGCGACAGCTTTGTTTCAGGAACAAGTCCATTGGCCCTAATTATCTATCAAGTCAGAGTGCCCCAGAAGGGAATCCTGAAATAAGGAATAGAAGACAAGCAGTTTATTTGGGCCGTGACCTCAGGAAGTACTGGCTGGGACATTGGAGAAGAGACGAAAGCCAAACAGGATGCCTCTGTGAACAGGTTGCCCTGTGCTAACCTAAGGCTCGGGCATGCTGGGACCTGTGGAAGATGGTGCAGAACAAGCCTCAACATTATATCTCTGAGGAATGAGAAATCTGGAGCATTTACCATCTTTATGGACTGAATTTTCGTGTCCTCACCACCCCCCATCAAAATGTATATATTGAAGGCTTGACCCCCAATGTGTCTGTATTTCGAACAAGAAAATAATTAAGGTTAAATGAGATCATAAGGGTGGGGCCCTGATCCAATAGGATTAGTGCCCTTATAAGGAGAGACACCAGAGAGCCCTCTCTCTCTCTCTCTCTCTCTGTCTTTCTATGCACAATCAGAGGAAAAGCCATGTGAAGACACAGAAAGAAGGCAGCCGTCCTCAAGCCAAGAAGAGAGCCCTCACGAGAAACTAAAACAGGCTAAACCTTGATCCTCAACATCCCAGCCTCCATAACTGTGAAAAAATAAATTTCTCTTAAACCATTCACTCTATGGTATTTTGTTAGGGCCGCCTGAGTTGACTAGGACATTTTTCGATTCTCATTTGTCCTGAAGTCATTAACGCTCCATGACACCCAGCCTGCCCCACTCTGGCTGGATGGAGCATTGCCAGAAGTGGTTCTCACGTAGGGGATCACGGGCGCTTTCAGAAACCATGATCACAGAAGAAGCAGCAGGTGCCAGGGTCGCTCCAGGGCACTGACAGAGTCTGCTGCAGTGGTGACCGTGAAACTATGACATTCAGTCCTTTGTGGCAGTAGTAGAGGTTTTTCACCAGACCAGCTCTGCTGCGTTGCTGTCATCACTTATCCCAGCCGCTTGCCTGGCACCAGGGTCTCCTGCCCTCCCAGGATTTAGAGAGCTACTTCTTCAGAAATTACTTTTCTGCTTAAACTGGTTAGTGCCATTTCTCTTATTTGCAACCAAGACGACTGACTGTATGGTCCAAGTTAAATGTGGACATGACAACAGGAATTTATCAGTGTCATCTGCATCTCACTATCCAAAATTACAAAAGCAAAGGTAAATAATTCATGACCGAAACAGGGCAAATTAGTAGATGACCTTGAAGGGAAACACTTTGCCAAATGAGATTATAATATTTGCCCCAAATATGTAGCAAAAGCCTTAACACTTTGTTCACCATGTCGCCAAGCAGTTCTAACTAGTTGTTCTAAATAAATAATTACACAAAAGCTCAAAGACAAATACCAGATAATTTTTCAAATCATTGTATATAATAGCAAAAAAATAAAAACAAATCAAAAATCAAAATCAAGGAAGTTTTTAAATAAATGACAATACATCTGTAGCAAAATATGTCACAGATATGTAGAGTGACATTGTAGAATTTTTTACATTTTTAATGTAAAAAAATTCATGATATAAGTAAAAAAACAAGTAAGAAAACAGTATATTCAGACAAATTCCATTGTTGTAAGAAAAAATATATAAACTTTAGAGAAAATTCTGAAAATTCTGTGGGTATAATAATACTTACACTACCTAATTCACAGTGTATTATAGTGTAGGGAAGTGTGATTATCACTAATAATTTCAGAACATGCAGTTAAGAAAAGCTTCCATAGGAGAAGATATATGAAAATCTTCAAAACAATTTAACATGCAATTTAACAATGCATTACTAGGACTGCTATGATTAATATCAGCAGGCACAAAAATAATGCTGAGATGATGCACAATTAGCCGTCAACTGTGAATCAATATGGGAATTCACTCAGTACTAAAAGTACAAACCTAAGATTGTCTTCGGCATCAGTTGCCACAAGATGTCCTGGAAAAAAAAACCAATTACAAGAGATCAAAAAGTCCTGGCCAATTAAACAGGCACTGGATAATAGAAAAATATTAATAAAGTAGTGGATATTACTGATATCATAATTGCTCTTAGCACTTTCAAAACCTATGGAGACAGAATTAAACAAGTAGCTCTGGCAGAAGAATTAAAGCAAATGTGTAAATCAAACCCTACTAAATTAAATTCTGTTGTCCTGGCAACTCTAATGCTTTGACAAATAAGTTATTTGACATCTTAAAGAACTTGGAATTTATCATGTGTGAGTGAAAATTTAGAAGTTATTCCTTCTATGTACTTGTCATCCGGCAAAAAGACTTCTATCTTCAAAAAAAGTTATAGTCATGTAGTTAGTGCCCAGAGCTTGAGAGATACCAGAGAGGTACGTGGTTTCCCTGCCCCCATTAATTCTTATCCCCTTCCGCCATCCTAACAGAACCCAGAGATGGTTTGGGTAGACTCCTTTCACACGTGGCCTGTGCTGATGTCCCCTCCAGATCTGCTTTCCATCCTTCTCCACCCCACTTTGTCCTGGGAGTGGGACCTGCCCGAACTACACCTTGGGTGCTCACGAGCGTAGGCTTCCAGTTGGCTTTGGCCAATAGGGAGCACCTACAGGAGATCGGAGGGTGGGAGAAGGGCAAGGCCAGGGTCTTTATTCTCTGTGGCTCCTCCTTCCACGTAGGCCGGCTGCTTCCCTCAGCCTAAGTCAGAGGACTAGACCAGCAACACCCTCCCCACAGTCTATCTGTACCCATGGTACCACTGTCACTAGGTTCTGGAAACCACTCTTCCACCTGACCCACCCTGCTTCTGCTGTTACTGGCCACAGGGAACTACACTCATTTGTGGATTCCCTACACCCCTCTCATCTTTGAAAACAGTAAAGAGTTTAACAGCTTTATTACACTCTTCCTCAAATTACTCTGTTTCCTGCTAGAAGCCTGACTGATCAGGTGCCTCAGGGAGAGCTGGCCCCAGCTCCAGCTCCAAGGTGCACTGTGTTTTGTTAACCTAATCAGTGCTTGTCATTCTATTGACTAAGGGGCGGATGGAAGATGTGTGACTCAACAAGAATGAATCTTGGAATTCTGGCTTGGGATTCTAGGCCTGAGGCAGTCTCTCCTACAACAGATATGTTGATTTAGTTGATCCCAAGGAAACCAGCATCTTAGTGGCTTAACTCACATTACCGTGCAATGAGGGTCACAGACTCAAGTGGCTTTCATCCAAAGTCTCCACTATTCCCTAGAGCCTCTGGTTCTTGCTGCAGATATGGGAGGGGCAAGAGCTTGGGTCAGGCCCGGAAGTTGCACACATTACCTTCGCTCGTGTTCTATTGGCCAGAACTCAATCACGTGGCCCCACCAACTGCAGGGGTCTGGAAAGTGTGGTGTAGCTGTGTGGCAAGGAGGAAAACAAAACAGCGTGGAGAACCACTAGCCGGCCTCCACTTCACCCTTCCAGTAAGGGGTCGCTGCATGGGTTAGGACCACATGTGGCAGGATGTAGCCAAACTGAACTACAGTGACTTACCCAAATAAGGGCTTTTTATATAACGGGAATCTGGAGATGGGCAAATCAGAGCTGCTCAAAGAACCAGCTTCTCCTTATTTCTCTGCAATGGCTTGTATTTCTCCTTAAATGGCTTGTATTCTCCTGGTTGCAAGATGGCTCCATCATCCTGTCCAAAGTCCAGGCAGGAAGAAAGGAAAAGGGCAAAGTGCAAAAGACAAAAGAAATATATCTAACAAGTTTGATCCCTTTTCTAAAAAGCTTTTCCGGAAGCCCCACCTGGCAGACTGTCTTTTTCACAGCCAAGCGATCTTCAAGGAAGCCTGGGATAGGGTTGCTGGATACAAGACAGGATGTTCCATTAAACGAGAATTTCAGATAAACAAATAATTTTCATATAAGTATGTGTGTCCCCTGCTGGTCATCCGGTTTTTGTTTATTTGTTCTTACTAAATATGGAAAGTTTAAACCTGGGGATATGTGTATTTTTTAATGGCCACATTGCCTTTCTGAAAAGAGTCAAGGTTCTGGTGATAAGAAAGAGAGGAAAATGAACAATGGGTATGACCCAATACTGGCCAGGAGCACCGAAGCAGAGATCTATTGGGTATGGCTGCCAAGAAAGTTTTGTCTTTTTCCTCCTGATACAAGTGGGCAGACTTGACTTTTTCCTGAACTCGTGTAGACATGATGAGTCTTGGAGGCCCAGCAATCAAGGTGAGACCATGAGGTAGCAAGCATGAGGACAGAGACATACAGGTCAAGGATGGGGGAGCAGCAAGGTAGAAAAATTGTGGGTCCAGAAGGGACTGTTGCACCGCTATGCCAACCTGATGACCCGCCCGGCCCTCCCCTCCCTTCTTCAAACGCACAACGAACTGCCATCCCTGCAAGCTGTTGCTATGTGGCTCATTCTTTGTTCCTTTCCTCTCTCTTTCTCTCTCTTCCCTTCTTACCCCTTCTCCTCCCCCTATTTGTTTTTCCAGCAAAACACACTCGCAAATGGTACATCTCTCTTTCCTTGCACGCCGTGATTATGGGCGCGCTGCTGTGCCTCTTTGTCAGGGTGAAGAAAATCGCACGAGAATTAAATCAAGACCCCAAAGAGGGTACAGCTGATGGAATTTCTCCAAACAAAGCCAGACCCACCGGGCGATACTGACCCTAAAGCCTACCATAGCTCTAGTTACACGAGCTGACAGATGTCTTTATTGTTTAAGATCATTTGAGTTGGACTTTCTTTTCCTGGTAGGAAAAACATCCTGATAAAACCAGATTCTTCGGTACAATACATATCCTCCTAACAGATTTGACAACATTTATCTCATTATATCAAGACAGGAAAATAGAATTAACATTAGGTGATAAAACATGGCAGACATTTTTAAGTAGAAATATGTACATTTTTTTTTTAAATGAAAGTTCAAAGTAAATATTGTACAATTAAATGTCTTTGTCAAGCATGTTTTTCCCTATTATGCTATGTGTTTTGTGAGGCCTGTAAATAGATTAAAATTTTTAGTATTAATTATTCCCACTGGTTCCATAGTCATGCAATGAAGTGCTGCATTTTTAAGTTTCAATAATTGGACTCCGGAGACTTACAGAGAGGAAGAACATACGTTAGGATGTCATATTCTATTCTCAACATGTGACTGTCATTATCTTCCAACTCAATAATGCTTATAAATGTACAAGCTATGTCTGAGCTACTGTAAGTCTTTAAAATCCTGTCGCTTGACATTTATAGCTGTCCTAGCCAGCAGGAGCTCATTTTAGCTGGGTTGCTCTGATTGTTTCAAGCATGCCCTCTAGGTTCTTTGAAAACACTATAAAATATTGTGGCAAAAAAAAAAAAAAAAAAAAAACCGCAACTGTGATCCAAATCCTCAAGTAAGGTTTTCTGTGACATGAGCTGTGTGTCACAGATTGAATGGGAATAAAGGCCACAGGGGAAGATGGGTGCTAGACTAAGTCTCAAGTCTTTGTTTGCACAAACTGATTTGATCATTCTTATCAATGCCCTATAGGAAGGAAAAGTCCTGGAATGGAAAAACGCTCAAAATAGTTATTTTGCTGAGTTGATTGATGTGTAGTCAACCCCCTCGATCCAGTCTGATCTAGAATAACCCCTTAAAAATCTAGCTTCTCTGATTAAAAAAAGCCAACGAGCCATGGTCCACCCTCACAGATTGATGCCCAATCCAGTTACAGCAACTTCCAAAACCCATCCCAGTCCTTCAATTCAGGTCAGATTTTGTTATGTCAAATGTTTGTTATGGTAACTAAATTGCCCATTGCCAAGGGAGCCCTTTTTGCTAGAGAGGGATCCTCAAAGTAACGATTATTGTGTTGACCGAAACTGACCTATAGTGGTGGCTTCATTCACTCCTCCACAGTAGTTGGAAACACAGAATTTCTCACTGATGCTTAGGTCAAATATTGCAGAACTGACCTCCCAAGTTACAGTCAACTGTAGTTACTAGTAAATACATGTTAGGGTTAAAATTACTCAATTCGCACTCTCTCTCCCTCCATAATCATTATTATATAATGTATAATAATAATACTTGTATATTATGTTATAGATCTATTATTATACATTATACATATATTATTATATATTGTATATGTATTATCTCTGCACATCTAAGAGATAATACTATATATTTAATACTATAGATATTACACATATACGTGAAAAAGATAATGCTGAGTATATTGTTTATTGTACATTTATATAATAGGTACATGTACATTACCTGTACAACAAAATTTTTTAATCTTTAAGAAAATTCTTTGAATAAACTGAAGAACAAATATTTCCCAATTAACACAATCCTTGCCCCAGCTTTCTCTGCAAAGATTTCTAACACTGAGCACATCTGGGGGTACCCAGCTCTGGACTGCGTTCTCCCCATCCTCAGAGTCATTTGAGGAAGGAGCTAAAGGCAAACAACGACTCAAAGGACTAAATCATCAGTCATCATTTCTCAAGAATTTCTGAAACTGTCCAATTTCTACTTTGGTTCCTTTGGCGTAAATTGAGGAAGATTTGGTCAAAAGGGTAAAATTGCATGGTCCTTCAGCTTTGCCTTGTTTGTCGGGTGACCCAGGAACATCTTCAGATTTTCATTTCCGTGTCTGCCTCCTAAACCAGGTCCTTTTGCAAGTGCTTTCCAATGGGCCTGTGGCTACTTAAAACTTTCACTGGCTTCTCCAGTTCCTATTCGAGTTTTATTATGGAAATAGTTGCCGGTTTTCATACCAAATAGCTGGCTTGACTACATTTCTCACTCTTTTAGCTGCTGTGTCAATACTTCAAAACATTCAGTCAGTTAACTCAATTCAGTCAAAAATTGTCACAATGTTTGTCATTGTGTTGACACAGCCCATGGCATTGGAGGAAATACAGCTCATTAAGTTCTTAGTGAATCTTTGCGGAACAGAGCTACACACTGCAACTGAGCTACAAATGTAACCGCTGGACCACTGTGACCAAAGGAAGAAAAGGACTTACATCTGAGGTGCCACCTATGTGCCAGGTGCTATGGTAGAATTTCTCCCCATTTTAGCCATTTAATCACGTAATAATCCAAGCCCTTCATGTGGACTGTCACCCAGAGTTGGACTGAGAATGGAGTTTCTATTTCCACACTAACACTCGAAGAACACGGAAGAAAAATGGCTAAGCAGTCGAGTTTCACTGAATGGATTAATTTCCTTTGACTTGTACTTGGGTTGACTACAAACTGATATGGCTCCTTTAAGAAATCGGGAGGCAGAGCCCTGGTCGATATGTCACATTCAGAGAAAGTGGACTTCAGAGGGGATTAGACACAGATGGAGAGGCCCGGCTGGTTGAGGAAGGAACAGGGAGAAGTGAGGGGGTTTGGAGAAACTGCAGATGGCCACGTGCTCTAACCTAAAGGACAATATCTGTGACATGCAAATGCAAAGCGACACCATCTGAATGCCTACTGTGTGCCATTACAGGGCTAACCAAGAGGGTTTAGGAAACTGGAGGAGACACTAACGAGTAGCCAGGAAGCGTTAATGAGCCTTTTAGGGACGGCTCTAAGGACTTTGCAATGAGAATGTCCTGAGGCACAGAGCCAGGGCTGAAGAAGGCCTGAGGCGGCCTGAAAAGCAGGGAGTAAATAAAGAAAACCCCAGAAACGACCCTATAGCAACTGTTAACTGCAATATAAATGGAGTGTACATATTAAATGAATTATTCCATTTTTACTCTAAAAATTTTCCTTTAAAAGAACTAGTGAAACATCTACACTTTATATACCTGCTTGGCATCCATGTCCTGGGCCCAGGGGACATCCTACCCTGGGCTGGCACCCTCCTGCGATGCCCTAATCATTTGGAAAGTAAAGAAATAGCCTGTCCATAAAAGTAACCAAACCACCTCTGCTGAACTTTCACAAAAATATCACCCGGTATGGGAACGGCAGTAGTTTCATGCCTTGAATGACAATAATATAGACAGATAATTAGATCCTCATTTCTGCTTCAATATTCTTCCATTCTCAACAACTAATTGGCAATTTACTCATGAATTTTCTCTTTTTATAGATCCCAAGTCCACATACAAAAAGTGAAAGTCAAAGACAATTCTTTCTTATGTTTTTTTCAAATTAAAAATGTATATCTTGCACACAATTTTAAAAAGTATGAAGTAAAGCAGTCTTTGAAGTTCTTAAAGAGTTATTAAGATGTTGGTAAATCTTTATGCATTTATTCTAAGAAAAAAAGGAAAGGGAGAGAAGGAAGGAGGAAAGTAAACAGTCTCCTCAGTAAAAGCCCTCTCTCTCTCTCTCTCTCTCTCTCTCTCTCTCTCTCTCTCTCTCTCTCGTTGTTGCAGGGGGTAAGGAGAGAATGGGGTCTTCTCATGCTTCTTTTTTATTTCTAATACATTCTATTTACAGAAAGATCAGAAACTATACATTAAAGAAAAGAAAAGAAAAGAAAAGAAAAGAAAAGAAAAAAGAAAAGAAAAAAAAGAAAAGGAAAGGAAAGGAAAGGAAAGGAAAGGAAAGGAAAGGAAAGGAAAGGAAAGGAAAGGAAAGGAAAAAAAGAAAAGAAAAGAAAAGAAAAGGAAAAAGAAAACCACTACTAATGCAGCCTTTCAGAATTAATCATTCTTGGTATTTTTAGGTTGACCCTTAACATTAGATTCTTTGAAGAGAACATCCTGTGTTCTTTTTTGTTTTTTTTTGTTTCTTTTTTTTTTTTTTTTAAGGAGGCGAGGAATACAGAAGGGACCTGCTGCCTTCCTGCCCATTAGTGACAATAAAGTGTGGTCTCCATACCCACGCCCACAGCCCCAGGTCACCGTACCCCACCCCGTCCGGACACCTCCCGCCCACGAAGTGATGTCACCGGACACCTGGCCAAAGTTTTAATCTCCATGACCCGAAGATCAGATCTAAATCATTAAACGAAGTTTCGGTTTCTGTTCTTATCTCACATAAAATTTGGTTAGATCTGCACAAATCAAGATGTATATCGGCACTGAATTGTCTTAATAGAGGCATTTCGTGGTGGTCGTGAGATTCACTATAGGAGACTCTGGAGCAGCTGCTTCTGGAAAAGAATTTTCACCACATTTAAAGAACAGGACTTAATTTTTATGTAACCTGAAGCTTATGTAATTCAGGGAAGGGGGTTCTTTAAGAAAATGAATACAAAACCATGAATGCAAATGTAACACACACACAAAAATATTTATTCAGAGTGAGAAAAGAATTCACAACTAATAACCAATCTTTAAAAGTTGACACATACCCCAAATACCACAAAATCCAGGAAAATGACATCATCTGTTTAGGAACAGGCTGCCCACCACTGTGACATGTTTCCACAGCCCAGCTTCCGGCTCCATTCGCTCCTCCTCCGGGCCCCGCCCCCTTAAAGGGCCAGAAACGCGGGACAAGTTCACATCACAGTTCAGCCTCTGCCCAACGTCTTAGTTTCACACTAGCAGGCAAGTTGTCATTGTGGGCGGGAGGGTGTTCCTCAAATGCATTTCTACACCAACAGCTAGCAATAGTTTGTCTACAGGACTTTAAACCACATGAATATGTCCCACAGAACCCCAGCTTTTAAATGTATCCCCACTCGTCTTCCCCTTAGCCAGGTCCCAAAAATGCCTGTGGCCACTCCAGTGCCACTTAACTGGAGGGAAGTATGACAAGGAGAAGTCAGAAGAGAAAGACACAACAGCGCTAAAGAACTGCAATTAAAGTGCCTTCCTTCTGCTGATTTAGTTAAAACTACTACTATACAAACACAACAGCACCACCCCCGCCCCGGGAAGGGGTCACGCGCTGAGGGCCCTGACGCTATAGGTCTTATTAGCTTCTGCGTAAATCCACATCTGGCTCCTTGGTGGCTCACGGTCACTGAGTGCTTTGTGCAACACCCTAGAGAAACCCGCATGCCCCAGAAAAGCTGAAACCAGCCGCGGGGGAAGTATACGAAATGTACTTGAGAGGTCCTCCTGGAGAGGAAGGCTGAAAGCTCTTTCCCACGTGGAGAAGTGAGAAGCCAGCCACGGCAGAGACAGAGAAAACCAAGCAAACAGGGGCTCCGGTGGAAAAAAAGACAACTTCCAAATTACAGGCACAGATTCGCAAAGAAGCTGCTTCTCATAAGAGCAACTCTATATGGTTCGCTCTGGAGAAGCAGCAGCTGTTTATTTATTCATTTAAGGGTGGTGAACAGCTCTCTGGGGGGAAGCCAGTGACTTCCAAATACAAACCACCTTCCCGTAATCTGAAACCCCTGAAGCTGACAGTACCCTGCTGTTGGAGAAGTGTGGGTTTGGGGCATCACACAACTTTGAACCACATGATTTAAAGCCACACTGTGGGTTTAAAGCCAGACTCTGCTAGCTCTAGGCCACATGACCCAGAGAAAGTGGTTAGCTACTCAGAACCTCAGATTTCGCTATAGGACTGTTGAGGATTCATGATATTTGGGACAACTGTGCCACAAATGAAATGTTCAGCAAAGAGTAGCCATAATTATCAAGTTGTCTTTCCCATTTACTTTGCCACAGCACAAAGAAGGCACCTAAAAGGTGGCCTTGCCCATTACACAAGTAAATAAATGCTCATTCGTTAGATAGAGATTAACAGTTGAATACTGATTAAAACTCCAAATGAACTTGGGGACTGTGTGTGATCCGGGTAGGCATTAATATTCCCATCAGCCTGTGGTTGATAGGAATAAGTGGAATTTATTAATCTGGGGGAGGCAGTTGGTGAGGATGAGAGTGAAGTGAGAGGAGAATGTATTTACAACAAGCAATAAGTAAAATTTATATTTTTTATCACTGAGAGCTATGTGAATTACAAAGTAGTCAGGACTGATTTAAAGACTAGAACTTCTGCTACTAAAATATGCATGTTGGAGGTTAAAACCCTATTGAGATTCAGGAATATTAAAGTATGCAAACTCATCTGTTCTCCTAGCCACTACTATCATTTTATTTTTTCCCTCAGAGATGCTTATTTTGGTGTTATAAAAATGCTGATATAGATATGCCCCCTGCATACCTGAGAATCAAGCCCCCTGCAGCCGTAGCCTATCAAACGATCTTTCAATTAGATATGCCCTCACATGTCTCCAACTGATCACTGCTATTATTCTAGGCCTGCCAATTTTACAAGGAAAACAGAAATCAAATTTCTTTTTACTTTTTACAAAACTTTTTAGCAAGTTTTACTGGGGAATTCAGTGTTCACGTTTCAAAACACTGTGAATTTCCTGGGTTCTATCCTCTCTTTTTGATTTTTGTGTTGTCCACCCTTACACATAAATATTAGGACTTAGGAATCCATCAAGGTTGCACGCCCTTTTCTGGTGAGGAATGAGGCCTAGTGCTAGGAGGTGGTACACCTTTTCTCTTTGCTGCCCCTGAGAACCATATAGAGCTGGCGCCCCAACCCCCAGGCTGTGGACTTGTACTGGTCCATGGCCTGTTAGGAACTAGTACACACAGCAGGAGGTGAGCAGCGGGTCAGTGAGTGAAGCTTCATCTGTATTTGCAGCCGCTCCCCAGTGCTAGCATCACCACCTCAGCTCCACCTCAGATCATCAAGCTTTAGACTCTCGTAGGAGCACTGGTCCCTGGTACCAAAAAGGTTGGGGACCACCGACTATAGAATTGGATGTGAAGCCATCTTTGGGCTTCGATGAACTCTTCCATGCTTACTTCAACAGATATTAGATTATTATCTTATCTTGAAGTTTGCATTTTCAAACAGTTGCCTATCCGACATTAAGAGGTGCTTTTGAAAAGCTCAGAGAGCTGAAATCAGGTTTAAGTGTCACTCTCATTGTTTTTAAATCCTAGAGAATAATTCATTCCAACTACAGGTTTCTCTTTGTTTTATTTAGACTCTTCAAGTCTCATTTCCTCCTATGAAACCTACAGTTTACTTACTGCTGTTACTGGTTAATAGCATTCATTTGTCTTTGTTCTACTAATACCTTATTGCTGCTAAGTCTAAAATTTAGAACCCTGCCAAATCCTACTATTTTCTTAAAACATTGTATTTCCCCCTCCCACAGATAATTTTACCTAATTTAATTCTTTGTACATTTTTCTACAAAATAGCTGAAATCTCAAATCAGTAACAATTTTTTGCTGTTTTCTGGGTAGCCAGATTTGTGGGTATTATATTAGGGTTTTTTTGTTTTTGTTTTGACAATTGGACATTTTTTAATCTGTGAACTTAGAAACCCACTATGGAATAGTTCCCTGATCTAATTACATCCTCCCTCACTGAAGGACCTCCTCCCTACCTTCCCTAAGCTAATTCCATGTTTTAAGGCTGTTTTTTATCTACAGCCAGAATGTCCAGACTTTTAAAAATTTTAGCAGCAGACCATGACTTATTTATATAACCTCTCCTTAAAAAAAAATGTGCCGTGTGGCTCATTTCTAATTTAAAGAAGATGAACATTAATTTTGTGTCAAAATGTTGGTTCTCCTTGTAATCATCAGAAGTGGTTTCCACAGACAGGGGAACGTTTCTCTCGGAGGTATCTGACTTTCCACTCTCTCTGGCTATAAATTATCCCCCCCAGGTTGGAGTAAAGCTTTATGCTTTTACAAAGTGCATTTTACTTTGCACTGTACTCAAATATCACTAGCGTCATCCAAAAACACTTGTTTTGTCAGGACATCCTGAGAAGGAGAGACATGGTTAAAATGCAAATATTAAGATTAAAATATTAATATTAAAATAGATATTTAAAGATTTTAAAGGTAGCTCTGGAGTGTTCAGATTTTGAGAAACGGAATTAGAAAAGAGGAAAATGATAGCATTCTCGTCTGGAGAGAGTATTTTGTTTTACTCTGCTTACTTGAGGTTAGAGCTAATCATTCAAAGTTATGGACACTTCTTTGAATTGATTCAGGATAACCAGGCTGTCTTGCAGATTTGCAGACCTATCTCCCCCATGAATTACTCTCTACAGACAAGTCTAGAGCTGGTACAATTTTTCAAATTAGAATTGAATGAAAAGCAAAATGTTTTCAAAAATCGCTATTAAATGATCAATGGAAAGCAAAATAATTTTTAAAAACTAAACACATTTATCACACATTTAATTTGAATCTTATCCTATTTTACGTAAGTATAATTTCTAAGATAGACCCATAGTAGACTTTTTTCTATTCAAGATGTATAGCAGTTACACCTCATAAAACCTTCACTGTAACTCGTGGAGGTCATTTATTTTGCTCACAGAATATTTCTGGCTCTCTGCACTTCCTACATCTCTTGTGATTGGGTGGAACCCAATAGCTAGTAATGGCTCATGAAAGCAAAGTGTGAGACCCTCCAAAGTTCTCTTTCTCTGTGTCACAGCCCATATCCCAGAGTGAGGACAATGACAACATGAAGCAGAGTCCCTTACCAACCCATGGTGGACATACAGTGTGAGGTGTTAAAAAATCTTATTGCTTTAGACCACTAAGATTTGGGACTACTTGCTACCACAGTATAATCTAACCCCTCCCAACCGCTACAAGTTCCATATAATAACACAATAAAAGTTCACCAATTTAAGATAATGTAAAATAATAATAATAAAACAGAATGAGTTGGTAATTCCTCTGAATTACATAACTTTTAAGAAAAAGATGTTACTTCTGACAACTGTCTGCTATGGTATTACCCCCACGCAGTTTCACCATCTAAACTCTCAGCTCTTGGTTACTGGAGAATAAGTGACTATTTTAAATGGTTTTATTCCCAGTTGTTTCATTTCTCCTCTGTGTCTCTGAAGTAGGTAGGAGGGGATATAGTCTATTGGGTAAGGGTGCAGACAGGAGCAGATGGATCTGGCTTTCAGCCACATCTCTGTAACACACCAGCTGGAAACCTTGAAGGTTATGTACCTTCGCGTGTAAAATAAGGATGATGCGAGTCAGCACGGAGCCCGGCAGGCCATAAACCTAACCAGTGCGTAGTAAACCTCCGCCGGTGGCCTGACATTACCAGAAATCGTTCAGAGCAGAAGCCTCCCCTTTACCATCAAATTCGCTTTGCACAGCCCAGCTCTGCCTGGAGTAGCTACGGTGCAAATGCAACACTTTCCAAATTAATCAACTCTTCTCTCCTTTCTCCAGTTCATGGTCCATCAGCTAATTCCATCTCTTGGGTTAGAGACCCTGCTGTGGCATTTTTAGATGCAAACATTCCATTTCATTTTTAAATTGGAATTGTGAACGTCCATTAAAATAATACAAATATACCTGTAAGTTTTCCCCATGGGAGGCAGAGTAAGGCTGGGGCGGGAGTCGGGACAGGGCTGAATCGCAGCTCTGCCTTTTATTATGACCCATGGCAAACATGTCATTCTCTCATTCCCAAGGTCCTTACCGCTGAAAGGGGTGATAATGCCCGGCCAGTAACGTGGTCATAACATGACTGGAGCATGCATGTTAAACACAGGACCTGGGATGCAGTATCTGCTCACTTAAAAGGAGAAAGAAACACCTCGGTTTCTTTCTCATATTGTGCTCCTGAGTTTTCGACATGGTTAACTGAAATTTAAATTACTGTGAAGAGAGTGGTGGTTTCAAGACTGAATGTGTCAATAATCTCACTTTTATAGAGCTGCTCTGAGGCTGGATTTAAGCTTAAGATCGTCTGCAAACTAGAAACCAAAAGTCACTTACGTTAAGAAACTAAAGCATCCTCTGTGCAGGCTGATTTCTTCATAATCACTCAAACTAAAAATCGTTCAATTTACCTCCATTTTATGTTTTCTGTCTAAATGAAGCAGGATCCATTGAACAAAAGAAAATCAGTAGATTCACGATAATGCACTGCATAAGGACACGAGATCATTCATTCATACATTTGCTCATTTCCATTGAGAACTCACCCTGTGGCACACACTGCTCAGCGATTATCAAGAAAGACAAAATAGCTGCTTTCATGGAACTCGCATTCCCGTGAAGGAGACAAGCAAATATATAGATAATAAAATATGGAGTGTCATGTTGAGGTACTTGTTGTAAAGGAAGATAAAAGAGTAAAAAGAGTGATGTAAGAGGAGGGAGCAATATTAGTTAGACTCAGGAGAGAACATAGGAGGAGGTGCTGAGAGCTCGGTGATGCAAATGAGCAAGCTGGTGAGCCAGCTAGAGAAAGAGCCTTCCTGGAAGAGGAAGAAAAGATGCTAAAGCCAAACAAATTTGCTGAGTTCAAGGAACAGAAAGCCAGCTAGTGTGGCCAGCAGGAAAGAGTAGGCAAGGTAAGAATTGAGGTCAGAGAGCAAAGTAGCTACCAGACCACGTAGGTCCCTATCCCAACCTACCTAACTTGGGTCTGATGTTTAGTGTTCTCAGAAGCCGTGAGAGGGTTCTGAGCAGGAGAGTGACTTGGTTTGATGGACAGTCTTAAACAGTCACTTAAGTTTCTATATGAGACTGGACTGCAAAAGGGCAGAAGCAGAAGCAGGAGACATATTAGGAAGTGGTGGTGGTTGAAGGGAGATGATCATAGTTCAGATTAGAATGGTGTTTGTAGAGGAAGTGAAAAGTGGTCAAACTCAGAATAAATTGTGAAGATGGAGCCAACAGTATTTGCTGGACAACTGAAAGTGAGATATAAAGGAAAAACAGGAATCAAGGGCAACTTGTAGTTTTGGGGCCTGAGCAATTGTGTGAAATGGGGTGCCATTTGCTGAGAAAGATAAAACTGGGAGGCAAGCAGGTGTGGGTGAGAAAGTCAATTATTCTGTTTTAGACATATTAGGTTTAGACGTATTGGGCATCCAAGAGATGGTGAGTAGGCAGTGGAATAGATAAATCTGGAGTTCAAGGAACGATTCTGGGTTGGAGATAAATGTGAGATTCATCAGCATTTGGGAGGCACTAAAGCACTGGGACTAGAAAAGATCTTCCAGAGAGAAGAGTCTAAAGGATGAGGACGCAACTTGAAGAAATGAGGAAGAAGTGGAAGAGCCATCGCCGACAAGGGACAGGCCAGCTGGTGGGGCTAGAGGAACACGGGAGGGCATGGGATCTCTGAAGTCCCCCAAAAAAGGGTTTGAAGAGTTTGGTCAGCCAAGGAAAGTTTGGTACAGAAGCCGGAAGTTGATAAGAGATAAAAGCAGGGTCGATGTAGTGTAGGGGAGCTGAAAGAATATGCAAGAAAGGGGTTTCCTAGCTTGACGGACAAAAACGTGGGGACATAACGGGGAGAGGGAACAATGGATAATGTTAAAGCTTTTCTCTTGTTAATCTGTCTTGTGTTACAGAGACCCGGCTGAGAATCTACAAGGGTAGAAGGAAAAAGGTATTTTTCCCCCTCACACCATTAAACACAGATATCTCGTGATTCCCTCCTCTCACCTCCAGCCCACCCTGTCCTGCTCCAAGATAACCTCAGCCGACACGGATCAGAATCCAGCCTCCGAAACAGGAGGCCCAATCAGCTTCAACAGGTCTCTAGAGAAGCCAGCTGGATCCCCAGGACCTCCCGCCCCCCACCCAGTGACCCATCACTCAGCAGCACACTCCCTGAAGTTTCAGAACACTTGAAAGTTATCGATTCGCCTGGATGGAAGCGACAGGGAACGGATGGCTTCCTCCAGAACAGGCCAACACAAGGCTTGGCTGTGAGACATACCCAGCACCTGAGACATCTTGAACAGAGAAAAAAGGGCAGACTTACAGAGATCTAAGAAGAAGGGCCGTGGAGAGGTCACAGAAATACGTCCAAAGGACAGAAGAACCGGAAGTGTGACTATTTTTAGAACTCAACCATTGTTCTCCAAAAAAATGAATGTGAGGCAGCCTAAGCAATGCAGCACATGATGACTATGAACTGAGAATGGCAAATAAAAACATTTTGAGTCAATACAATTCTTCCAGATTGCTAGCTGTTAAAATAATATTTACCTGGTTCTCACTTATAATTAGGGATCAAGGCCGTGTCAAGGCAGAAAAAGCGTTTTACTACATCGTGTATTGATTTATGACACAAGTGTCTCATCCGAGATGTGAAGATCATTCATGCTTCCTGAAGTATAGGTCATCAGTCAAATCTCCCAGAACATATTACAAAATGGAAAAGAAATGGCTTTTTCAAAAAATGACATATCGTAGAGTCTTGTAGCTTTTTATGGTAGAGAAGGGTTCAAGGCCACCGGCTTTGACATTCATCGCCCCCATAGGTTTTATTTATATGATAAAATAGAAATGGTTCCTCTCGAATCGATTTCCCTTCACCTGTACAAGGTTAGCATTCGGTAATTCTTTCTACAGGTGTTTCGTATCAAATCAATTCGCAACGCTTCACAGTTTCAATCACCAAAGAGAGGAGGCAGTGTGGTTAGCAGTTGGGCGCTATGGCTGGGGATACAACAAAAAGCGACTGCACCAAACATTTAATGACTGGATTTTATAACATTCTTACTTTCTGATTTGCTGTTGTTCTGGTGCTATTACCTACCTACTGGAAAAAAATTTTTTAAAAAAAGAACTTTTAAAGATTCCCTCATTGTCTATGAAATTAAACATAAACTTAAATCTGACATATTTTAGGCCACAAAATGAACCCAAAACTCTTTCTACTTGCATAAGTTCTGTACTTCCTACTCGAGTCCACTAACGACAATAACACTGATCATTGCTAAGACTTTTTAAGCCCTTACTTGAAATCAGGAATAGTTCTAAGATTTGCATACACCTTAAATAATTTAATTATTAATTAAATTTAATAATTTGTGAGGTGCTATTATGATTCCTCTTTCCTTCATAGATTGAGGACTGAGGCCCCAGAGGAGTTAGTGATTTGCCCGAGGTCACTCAGTGGCATGCAGTAGAGCTGGGATTTAAACCCAGGCTATCTGGCACCTGAAACTAAACATGTGACCATTTATATCCTTGAACTTGACTGGTGGGTCCTTCTCTAACCTATTGTTTGAAAACTCTCCTTGAAAAAAATTCACTGTAGAAATTCTGTTGAGGCCCATCTCAAATACTCATCTTTCACAAAGCCTCCTTGGCTGCTCCCATCGAATTAATGTCTAGTCTTCCATGGAGATTTTGTAGCATTTCTTCATATCTGCTTATGTCCTTGATGACCCTAATTACATTCCACCTTTGTTTATCATTGGGTTTTTGTTTGTTGGCTTTAGACTCCCTAATAGTCTATAAACCCTGAGCATAGGAACTAAGTCTTCATCATCCCGCCCGCATCCCAGGCAGGAGCTAGCGGAGTCCCTGGGACATCAAATGCTCTGGATAAACGTGTTCGGTTAATAAAATTTCTCCTTTGTTTTCATCTGACTTCCTAGGGTGAAAAACAAAAATGAGTCTCAGCTTTCAGGTAGAAGATCATGTGGCCTGGCCTTGCATCATGTCAACTCTGACAACAGTTGGGAGAAAGCCAAATAAGTGCTCCCACATTTTCTAGAATGCAATTCAGGGACAGGGGTAATCGTATGACTTAGCACTTGCCATGTGGCCTAAGTGAATGTTGAAATAGCTGTACTTTTTCCTAAGAGCTTAAAGTTATAATCCAGCTTTGCAACTTTATGAAAGCGAGGGTGGAGTTTTTTCCTCTAAAATAAAGGCCAAAAGGCAAGGAAGAAGAGGAGAAAAAAAGAGAATTTTTTTTTTTTTTTTTTAGGATACTCAGCTCAAGAAAAACTGTAGAACTCGGTGGCAGGTGGCTGACTAGCTAAAGCGCGAGGTGTCTCTGATATTGGTTTGGCAGGTTCAAGTTACCAAGAAAAAGAAGGCTCTGGTTACCTTGACAACACCCGAAACCTGGGACTACAGCACGTTTGACTCTAAATTCTCTTTTAAAACCTTAGTAGATTTAGTACCATTTTATCAGAACTACATGCCTAAAACTCTTGTCTCTGTAATAGATTAAAACTGCACCAGAAATGGTTTCACAGGTAGATACATCTTTTGTTCCGGGATAAAGTTACATGGCTTTAATAATTTTGATACACCAAGTCTCCTATCTTGAATTGCCTAGCCTGGTTATCTCTGCTGCCCAAAATCCCTGGATAATAGTCCCAGTTCTGTTTCAATTTGCCCTGGCGAGATGGCACGGAGCCATTTTACATATTTTTAGCAAGCACATTGCAGTTAGCTTTGGCCTAATGTTTGGAGGCTGAATACTTTACTCTTCATTAAAAATAAAAATTTCCAGAAATAGTCATTTGATGGGATCAAATTACCTCCTCAGGGAGCCAGTCGGTTGCTGCTGACAGCGAGGGCACCACACAGATGTCCCAGCCCGCAGGCCCGGTGCCAGCTCCTCTCTCACGCCCACCTCAGTCTTCTCCGGCTCTCTGCAGGCTCATGGGAAGAACCTATTTGCAAGATCTTCAAACCTAGGATTTCTGGGAGCGCTACTTCCCCCAAATCTCTGGAGTTCCACTCTTTGGCATCCCCACACTCCGCCCCCATCCGCCAGAACCCCTGGGGTCTGGACCCTTCTCCCCTGAACTCCTGGAAGAAGTATGATCTCGGCCAGTGAGTCAAAACTCAGGACAGACTTTCCTGTTAAAAAATGTTGCAAGTGGGAAGTATTCCTGCTGGTACCATAAAATATGAGCTAACTAGAATTTTATAGACTGGCCTAACCACATATCTATGCCAGATATCTATCACTCCTTCTATCAGGAACATTGCCTAAGTGCGAACCAGCTAAGGGACAAATTCTCAAAATCTAATGTTAAGTTGGATTCTGCCCATATTTACATAGTTTTTCAAAGCACTTCACCCATTGGAAAGTCCTTTATTAGTTCAGGATCATAAGGATTCATTGCATATAAATAAAACCTAAAGAAAATCAATCGCTTATTTTGCTAAAAAAAAAGAAAAGTCATTATGTTTAATGTATTAAATATAAAAGTAACAGTTAATACCATTTTATAAGTTATTACTGAATTTATTTTTTCACAGTTTTTAAATTCATAACAATGGAGTTACAAGTTCAGAATTTAAAATATCATCCTTAGTTTTGGCTAGTTTATAATAAGTAAGAAAAATCTTAAGATCAGAAGAAAATATTTAAAACAAAGTCATATTTCCTGGATTTAATGTTTTCCATGCCCCCCACAAAAAAAAAAAGGCGGGGGAACATTCATTTTCATTAACAGAATAGGGCAAGAAAAACAGTATCAGAACATCTCGCTAACTGTCTACAACTTCTGGCATGTGGAGCATTTTCTATTGAGCCCCACTGTCTGGGTTTTCATCCTCATCTTGCCTGCTTATTCTGTTGCTTTATTTTTATCAACTTCACAGATCTGTGAAAAGAGGATTTCTTCCCAGATTGAAACATGTTTCTCTATCCTTTCACATGTTTATTCCTGGGCATACGTTCAAGCTCACGTCTCGATCGTATGTTAGTACCCCTCAGACACGGAATGAGCCCCTCCTTTGCGGAGTTCAGAAGCTAGAAAATTCTGATGCCAGAAAAAAATATCAAGAGAAGCAAACAGCTGGGCCAGCCTGAGCCAGGCCAGCACGCCGCCTGTGGCCCGAGCTTGTTTAGCTCCCTCGTTGGGCTCCTGGAGGCTGTTCTGCTTCCTGCACACCCCCCCGTGGGTGATGGATGTTTTTGCAAAGCAGTCAACACAGCCCTAACAATCATGGCTGACATTTCTGCCTTTGTGCTAGAAAAAAAACGTTCTTAGTGTAAACTCTTGCTAAATGTTCTGTGGTTGATGCTTAATTGTCCTGTTCCTAAGAAATCCTTTGCCAGGTGCTGGAAGAGAGAGAACGGCATGCGAGATTTTTCTCCACAGCTGGAGAGCAAGATCCTAGGTGAGGAGGGAAATCGGGCCACAGGCGCATTTGAGTCCAGTGTAGCCAGCAAGGAAGAGGCAACACTATCCAGCATTGAAGAGGAATTGAAAGAGACTAAGCCTGCGACAGCCTGTAAAATCAGTCCAGGACTCAGTATCCCACACCGTCTCAGCACATCTTGTTCTTCAATAGACCCAGATTTCATCTAAGACATGTTCTGCCATTCTTGGCTGGAAGGTATACAACCTACTTGGGTGAATCTAAGAAAGAGGGCATTATACTAATAATCCTATAGGTATTCTGTACTTGCAAAGTATTTAGAGCAGTTTAACAGATAAAATGGCTAAAAGAATTAGCTGTTGTTTTTCAAGTCAAGACTGGAGAAAGAGCTAGTTGGTCCAAATACCTCAGTCTAAGGGAGCTGTAAATCAAGTCACAGGCAGAGTGACGTATGGAAAGTTAGCTAGGGCTGGGGGAGAGAGGAGCGGAAAGGGAAAAAGCAACAGAAAACCCTGAGCACAGCACAGCCGTGGGAAACCGACGGCTCCTTTCATGGCAGGGCTGGAGGGACGCAGTAATTCTAATCTTATGACAGTTTCAGAGTCCTGTGACCTTTTCCCTCTCTACCATGCACTCCTGGAGGAATGAATGATCCGGAGACCTAAAAGAAAGCCAATTGCCACACTCTGGTGAGTGTCCAGTTAGAATCTGCTACATCCACCGTTCCAGGAGTGAAAAGTGTCTAACGAGTGAGATTAAAATCACTGGAGACACTCATTCAAGGTGTCCAGACCTCTGGTGAAAAAGAAGTAACCAAGCTGACAACCTGTAGGACCAAGTGGAATCTAGCCCTTCGTGGGTAAGCTCTCATTGGGTGACTTTCATTAGAGTAACATTATTTTTTAAAAAACAGAGTGCTTTGGATTATTACGACAGGCCAGGAACTATGCCAAGAACCTTACGTGCATTGTCTTCTTAAATATTCACAGCAACTGCATGACGCAGGGGCCACCACTTCATCCCTCTGTGGGGGAAACACGTGAAGATATCAACCTGCATCCCCTTCTCCATCCTGCCCCCCATCCAGCAGCAATGAGTACATTCTACACTAACCCCCGTTGGGCGATGCTAGTCAGAAATACAAAGGGAAAAAAGGCTATTCTCAGTTTCCAGCTACACTTTTCAAACTCAAAATAATTTGAGAGGGAAAAAAAAGTGATTTATTTTTAATTTTTATATAACAGAATTGTAATGAAAATTTAAAATCCTCCATCCCATCCCTTCCCACTCTTCAGAGTCACAGCTTTCAGCTCCTTAAGCTTATTCTTATGTTTATTTTCTTATCCCAAATGAACTTATAAGACTATATATTGATTTCTCAATATTAAATGTTTTCTATTGACTTCCCAGTACGGGAGAAAAACTTGTGGCTCTCCACGTCACCACCTCTACTTTCCTATCCACCAACATCTTAAAATAATTACATCGTAAGTTTTAGCTAAACTGTATTTTGTATTCGCACTATTTTGATTGTGGAAATACTATTTTGTTGCATTGTCAAGTGGTGTACTATGATTGAATATCCTTTCCTGAATATTATTAGTCTTTATTGACTAAAATTACGGAGCTTTTTTTTTTTTCCACCTGGTAGAATGTGGTCTCACGACAGCAATAAAAATCAGTTATCAAAAAAAAGAAAGTTATTTTTGGCACACCTGGGTTTGTGGTCTGAAAATTTATATCCACACTACTTATTCTAGAGATTTTTTTTTTTTTTAATGAGACTTAGAATAAATATTTTGCCTAAATTCACACAGCTGTTAAGTAGTAAATCTAGTATTAAAACCTGAGACTGTTGCATGACAGGGCCTATGTTATGAAACATTGTTTTTCCCGTGGACCCAGCCTATGATTTTCCAAGAGGCCAATCCTGCCTGTAGAATCCAGGTACCTTTCTACCAATGGTTCTCAGACTTCAGCATGCATGAGAATCCCCTGGAGAGCTCGTGAAACCAGCCTCCCGAGCCCACTCTCACGTATTCTGGTTCCGTGGGTTTGGAGGGGGCCAGGGAATTTGCATTTCTTATCAGTTCACAGAGATGCTGCCAGTCCAGAACGACTCTCTGAGAACCACTGGTCTAATCAAACAGGAACTCCCCAGGACCTGTCGCAATGTCCGCTCAGACAGGACCGTCTCGTTCGGTGGGAGAAGAGTGTATGAGACACCACCCAGCCCAAACCCTGACGTTGTACCATCCTCCATAGGCCCCTGACTCCCCTGTTTTGAGCTCAGTTTTTAATGAAGAAAAGGATTGGAGGCTCAAAAAAAAAAACTCATTCCAACACAAGTCCTGAATCTGATTAGTCTCATTAGTACTGTAAAAAGTTATTCATTTCTTAAGGAAAACTCATGGTATATACCTAGCTGTGAGGAAAAAGCCAGAAAGGAAAACATCAAAGAACCCGGCCTCCGGCTGGCGACCATTAATTTATAATCAGCCACTAACGGCCATCGCAAAGCCATCAGTTCACAGTGAGCGAACGAGCTAAGAGAGGTGCCATGTCAGTGCCCCTTCGTGAAGGGAAGAAGTTAGTGACTTTAACCCTAGTCATAAAAGGAGTCACCTTCCTGCCGTCTTCCGAGAAGGAAGTCTACAACTCTATCTAGGAAAAAAAAAAAAAAAACAAGTAAGCATTTATAAACGTCTCTCCATCATGAAAGAAAACATCCGGGAAGAAAATAGAGCTGAAAGCTTCAGTATGACTGAGGACACTGAATTTGTCCCATGCTCCTGAGAAACATCAGAGAATTTATCAATTTAGACTAGGCTCATGTTGACCGATTGTTCGTTTTCTTCTCTTTTGAATATCCTACCAAATAAGTAATGCAAGCTTAATAATATCTACCAAATTAACTATTAACGATGGCAGTTTGCCCTAGTAAGGAAGTGGTGCTTTATCCTTGTATTTACTCACGTTTCCTCATCTTGAAATTAGCAATAAAAAAACCGAGGGTCAGTCTTCTAGCAACAGAGCCATCTTGACCAGGAAAAAAAGAACCATACATTTCAAGTGGCAAAAACAAAAAACTTTCCTGAAATTGATGGTATGTTGTTTGTGTCTGCTATAAAATCCTGATTGGCATGCCATCACAAATCAAGGCAAGAATATATGACAGTATTAATCTTGGAATCAAGCTACTTGTGGCAGAGTATATTGATTAACCACAAAATTCTTCCTGTTTCCCTAGAGAGTATTTTACATTTTTCCTCCTGTATCTCCAAACATCCTACATTTGCTTTATCAAAATGACTTAGTATACTGTTTAAAGGTACATTATATGACCTTGACGTGGTTATTGCTGTAGGCTTTTAATAAACTTGACCACAAACTCCTCAAGAGTGATAATTATGTCAGTGATTCTCTAACATCTTGCACCACGCCAAGGTCTTAAAAAACATTTGTATTATAGCCAGTGCTGACAAGGATGTGAAGCAATTGACACTCCACTGGTGGGAATGCAACAAGATACAGCCCCTCTGGGAAATGTTAATTAAATACACACTTCCCATATGACCCAGCAATCCTACTCCTGGGTATTCATCTTAAAAAAGAAAAACTTATGATCACACAAAACCCTGTATGCAAACGTTTATAGCAATTCTATTCATTTTTGCCACAAACTGGAAACAACTCAACTGTCCTCCAACTAGTAATTGGATTAAAAAATCTGGTATATCCACACAATAGAATTCTATTTAGCAATAAAAAGGAACAAAGTACTGATGCAAGCAACAATCTAGATGAATCTCAAAGTCATTATGCTAAGTGAAAGAAGCCAGTCTCAAAACATTACCTACTGTACGGTTCTATTTCCTGGACATTCTCAAAAGGACAAAATTAGAGTGATGGAGAACGGATCAGGAGCTGCCAGGAGTCAGGGCTGGGGAAGGAAGCGACTGTGAAGGGAGCGTAAACGGGTTTCGGAGAGAGATGGAACTTCTCTAGACGCTGATGTGGTGCTGACATGAGTCTAAACGTGTGTTTAAATTCACAGAGTGGCCCAGAAATTAAAAAGTCCATTTTATGCATGATAGCTCTTACAATTGTTTAACATAAGTGAACTATTTAAAAGTCAAGTCGAAATATGTCAAGTTATTTTTCTTAAGAGTAAAGAAAATTTAGATAACAGGAGGTTTGGAGGTAAGATGGTTCCAGGGTTGGTGTAGGGACTCCCTGACACCCCACCCCACGCCAGGGACACGGGCTTTTTCTACTTTTCTGCCCCATCGTCCTCAGCAAGTTGGCTTGTCCGCTGGTAGCGCTGTTCCTGGCTGCCAGATACCTGCAGTGGTCCGTGCGGTTCACTCAGGTGCAGGCGTAGCCAGAGCTTTCACACAGCTGTGCAACCATCACCATCATCCCACTCCTGAACTTCTTCATCTCCTACTGAAACTCTGCACCCACTAAACGATAATTCCCCATTCCCTCCGCCCATCAGCTTCTGGTAAAAGGTATCTCTTGTAAAAGGAATCATGTAATATCTGCCCGATGTGTCTGGCTTATTTCACTTAGTATAATGTCCTCAAGGTTCATCCATGTGGTAACATGTATCAGAATTTTATTCCTTTTTAAAGGCTGAATACTATTCCATTGTAGATATATCCACGTTTTGCTTATTCATTCATACATTGGGTTGTTTTCACCTTTTGATCATTGTAAATAATGCTGCTATGAACACTGGTGTTCAAATATCCAATTAAGTCTCTGCTTTCAATTCTTTTGTGCATATACTCAGAAATAAAATTCCTGTATCACATGGTAACTCTATGTTTAATTTTTCAGGAAACAGACATACTGTTTTCCACAGCAGCTACACCATTTTCCATTTGTACCAGCAAAGCATAAGGGCTCCAATTTCTCACATCATAACCAACACTTGATTTTTTTTTTTGATTTTGGGGTTTTTTTTAATAACAGTCATCCTAATGGGTATGAGGTGGTATCTCATTGTGGTTTTGATTTGCATTTCCTAATGATTAGTGATGTTGAGCATCTTTTCATGTGCTTATTTGTAGATCATTTGAGATCACCTTTAGAGAAACCTATTCGAGTCCTTTTTTGTTGTTGTCGTCATTGAGTTCTTCATGTATTCTAGATAGTAATCCCTTATCAGATATATGACGTGCAAATATTTTCTCCCATTCTGTGGGTGGACTTTTTGCTGTGTTAATAATGTCCTTTGATGTACAAAATTTTTTAACTTTGCTAAAGTTCAATTTTCTCACTCTATTCTTGTGTCACCTGTGCTTTTGATGCCATATCCAAGAAATCATTGCCAAATCCAATGTCATAAAGCTTTGCCACATTTTCTCTTTAAGAGTTTTATAATTTCAGGTCTTACATTTAGGTCTTTAATCCATTATGATTTAATTTTTGTATATGGTATTAGATAAGAGGCCCACTCTATTTTAACATTTTATTTCATTTTTATTTAGCATCATATTTAAAATAATTATTTAAACATTAAATTTATCTTTAGAAGCTCTTTAAAATATTTTCTGAGTTTATCTAACACTTTGTTTTTTAACATATTTCTCACAAATGATCTCAATACTGAATTGTTTGGAAAAACACTTCATACCCAAAAAGCATATCCATATATTCCTCTGGGACCTGTCCAATAGAATTTTCTATAATGTTGGAAATTTCTCTGTACAGTTTATTTCAGTATAGTAGCCACTAGCCATATGTGGCCATTGAGTAGTTAAAATATGACTCATGTAACAGATAAATTGGATTTTTAGTTTTATTTAATTTTAATTAATTCAAATTTCAATTTACATAATCTTGTACAGCCAGTGGCTAACATATTGGACAACAGAATATCTAGATTCTCTAAGTTTTTCTCTCAGAAAGTTATATATTTGGACATTATTATTTAGCTTTCACACAAAAGCTTTCAGAACATCAAATTAATATTTATACCCTTGGTTTAAGGTTAGATATAAGAAATGCCATAAGAAAAAAATGTCTTTGCATTTCCTGTAGAATTCCTATCAAAGAAATCACATTTAATCAGTCTCTGTTCCCTCTATAAACACTCTTTATGACACAGTCCTCTCATATCCTCATATCCAGTATTTTTAAAACTGTTTTTTAATCTCTCAGCAATATGGTTTGCTTCCTTGAACTAAATAATAAGGTCCTTATAATCTTTCATCTTTCCCTTCTCTTCTTGATTTCCAAGAAACTCAGGGCTGAGAAGAAATCTTTTTTGATGAATTGTAATTGTTCCTCTTAAACTTAGTTTTCTAGTATAATCGTTTTCTTCTCTTCCGCCACCCATTCTGTGCTCCCACAAACTGCACTATTTTGCTTGTGATCTTCTATCTTGATTATAGTGATTTGTTAGTATCTGTTTCTTTCATTTCCTTTTGGAGTAGTAGTTAGCCAGATATACAGCAATGTGGCAATTTCAACCTCAACACTAATCAGATAGAAACAGAAAATGGAACTTATCCATTTTCTATAACTTTAATTTTCCTAATGAGCCCCCATCCTTCTAGGTAGTGGCCAGGGTGGGGAGGACTATTTAAACTTGCCAGTTCTCAGGATCTCAGCCTCATTAGGTTGAAATAATCCATTTCAATTACGTCAGTCTCTTTTGGGTTAATGGTCAGTGTTTAAGTTTTCCTCTGCCTATGTAGTAGATTGAATAACATCCCACACTCAAAGCTCTTGTCTGCTTATCTGTTAATATAATCTTATTTCTTCCTCTCTAAGAGACCTCAAAATGGGGAACAAGGCATATAAGTCTCCTCAGCTTTCAGCTTCCTTCTCTCCCCATCCAAGACCAGCCCTGGATCAGGGAAGGAAGATGGGGCTCACGTGTCTGATACTGGCTTCCTCTGCCCCTTGACTGCATTCTCGGGACTGAAAGGCACCAGCTTCTCCTACTTCCCATGTACATCATCGCCTTGGCTTATGGAAAAGCCTAACAGTCAAGTCTCCCAGCTTTTGCAGCATTAAAGGGAGCTTAAGGAACTTAGAAAACACTTCCTCTATTTCAAAGTCTGATCTTCCCATCTTACTGTGGAGTCAAACATCCTGTTTTGGATATCAAACACTTAACATCGATTTGTTCTTTCTTTTTGCATTTCTGTGTAATAATCTTAATCCTCCCCAAGGCAAGAAAATGCCCCTGGCAGAATAGGGGGAAATTCACACAAGCACTAAAGGCAGACAAGACAAGCAGAACTATGTTGATGATAGATAGATAATGGAAGGATGGATGGATGGATGGATGGATGGACGGACGGATGATAGACAGACAGACAGACAGACAGATAGAAGATAGATAGATAGATAGATAGATAGATAGATAGATAGATAATAGAGATTTTACATTAGCCTCCTTACAGGAAGATAGAAAAAAAATAAATTCTGCTCCTTAATTTTAAGTGTAATTGTAATTCTTGTTGAGTTTTTTCAAGGAACTGAATTAACTAAAAGTAGTAAGCCCACAGATACTAACTACACTTGAAGAATATACAACCTCACTGGGAAGAAAAGATAGGAAATGTGCAGAACAAGAGATTCACACTAAAGCTGCATATAAGCACATGCAAGTAGCATATTCTGCTGGCTGTGAGGTGACCAGAAGTACAGAGGAGTTGAGTCACAAATAAGAGCAGCTTAGAGAGGCTGTGTGGAAGGGGGTGAGACATCTGGGCACTGCTGCTCAATCTTTTCAAGTCATGGCACACAGAAGCAGAAATACTGGCTTGGCATGCTGGGAGGAACTAGAAGATATTGAGAGAGAGAGCCATTTATTGAACAAATATTACATTTTAATCTTAATTGTAATAAGAAAAAAAGATAATTATTAGAACATATATTAAAATATGAATGTACATAAATTCCAAATAAATCTTTTTGAATTTTTTAAATGAGAAACATGAGCTTACTTGAAAGAATGTAACTTTTTTATACCAAGTTATGCCAATGATGGCAAAAATGCCAACTTTTTAACAATATCAAATTCTTGAAAGTCATCATCAGTGAGAAGCTCTCATACATATGTGCTAAAGAACTTAAAATTACGTTTACAACTATCAAAAACATACAACAGTTGAAATGATAGTTAAAGACTCTACTAATGATTCATATGCTTTATTGATAAATGCAACATTTAAATGTCTTGTGCTAATGTGGATGGATTTCTAAGTCAATCAAAAGTTTTTTTATAGAGGATTTTAAAATAATCATGGTATTCTTAACTTGCAGAACGTGCACGTGGTGTTAAGGCAGTTTACCAGCAGCTAGCCCGGACACCATTACAAACACTTACCAACGACCCCCAGAGCTACGCCCACCAGGAGCCCCTGTGCTGCCCACCCCTTGGCCTTGTGCCTCACTTCCTGGGAACCCGGAGCCTGAACTGGACACACCAGTTTCGCTTATCCACCAGGCAGTGACCCACTCTGTGGCTGGCTGCTGAGGTCGGAGTCCAGATGGTGAGTGTTTCATTAGCCACAGAGCGTGCCGTGGTGGCTCTGTGGAACACTTATGTCACTGGCACTCCCAGCCTAGAGGCCCATAGGAATTCTGTCAGACCCTGCTCCTCCCATGGCACTAAGTGTCCCCAAACGAATTGACTTGAGTCTGAAGGTGACTCTCCCAGGAGCCCCAACCACACCAGGCCCTGCCAGGCTAAATCCAAAAGTTGAAGAGGCAGCTCACAGGCACAGCTATAACCCATAAGAGGCACATAGGGGAACTAGAGCAGGAACACCACTTCCGAAGGCCAAATAAGAGCATCAGCCGAGTACGTAAGGAAGGGATGGAAGAGAGACAAGAAAAGCCGGACAGAGGGACCTCGCTGAGAGTAGGAAGGGGCAAAGTGCGTGGCTAAGCCAGCCGGAACCAGGCGGTACACGCTGAGGAGCTGGCACGTTTCACAATAAAGACCCACTCAAAACTATTAACCAGAGTGTAAGCTGTGCTGTTCAATACCATAGCCACTAACTGCATGCAGCTATTTAAGTGTAAATTCATTTGTCATATTTTAAGTGTTCAAGCGTTAACATCTGGCTATCGGCTACTGTGTTGGACAGTATCCAACTGAATAAGTAATAAGTAAGTTCCATTGGGTGGTGTTGCATCAAAGAATGTTCCTTCTTAACTACTGATACTCACTCTGTTTTTAGTGTCATGGAATAATTCAGCATCTAACAGTAATCCACTTCCTGCCTTCTGAGATTATTTTCATGATAAAGTCATTAGTAAAAATTCTTTTTATCTCCCTTCCAAGCCAGGGTCCACAGATATCCTGGAGCCAGCTCAATTGCATGCCAATTGCTAAATATAACCATTATTAAAAAATTAAATTGCATAAGCTTACAGTTAAATTACATTAAAAACAATGGTAAGAAATACTCAACATTACTTCCTAGTTATTTTTCTACATTTTACTAATGTCTATGCTGTTGAGGTTATTTTGCTTTCATCTATTGTGTCTGTGAGTGAAAACAGTAGATGCTCAGTTCATCCCAGCTCCTGCCGTGTTGGGAGTGTTGACATTGTGGAAATTGGCAACCACTAAAAAGAGGCTTTTTCTTCCAGAGTGCCAGTCGCTAAACATTTATCGCCATATCATAACTGCTCTCTCAAGAATTTATTACCCATCGAGGATTTTATATTAAATCTATATGATTTGGTTCCTGGAATGAAACTACCAAGCAAAAGATAAAGTATCAATTTGGCTACAGAGTACCATCAATTATTGTTTTTAAGTATCTGCTATATGCCACCTGGATTCAGACATATCTAGATAAACATCCTGGCTCTGCCACTCACCCGCCTGTGCGTGCCCAGTAAACTCAGTCAACTTCCTAGCTGCGTGTCCTCAGTCAATCTGGTGAAGTTAACCTCTCTGAGCTGAGCCAAGGTCTCTCTGAGCACAATGGAAATAATGATAAGAACCTCACAGAGTTTCTTTTGAGGACTATATGAGAAAATATGTATAAAGTGCCAGGTACATAATAGCTAACAAGCATTGGTCCTCTTCTCCATTGCTGCAGGGTTTGCAAAACTAAAGAAGTTTAAGTCATAGTTTGTTTCCACAAGAGGGAACAATCTGGTTGAAATAAAAAGAGAAAATCTATATATATATACATTGTATATAGTGTGTGTGTGTGTGTGTGTGTATATATACTACATTAAAGACTACATATATAGTGTTTAATACCTTTAAGTCTGAATTGCATGCTGTCTTGGTTTGGGTTCTCCCCAAAGCAGAGCCTGAGATAAAATCTTGTGGTGCAAGTGTTTTGTTTTGTTTTGTTTTGTTTTGTTTGGGGGTTGAGGGGGGAGGATTCCAGGAGACAGGAGTGAGAAGCAGACAGAGTAAGACAACGAAAGAGGAAGTGACCATAAAAAGGAGCATTATTAAGATCACTGCTATATTCAAGTAGGATTCTAAAGGCAGAACCTTCTAGAAACATCCAGAACGCTCCCCAGAATTGCCAACCTGAAGGATGGGAGGACGGGGCATGTAGTCACCAGCTCTCGACCCTCATTGGTAAAGATGGCTCCTCTAGTTTTTTGTCTGTTTTTGTAACAGCGTTACTGAACTTCATTATTATAATTCACATACCATCATCATGAAAGATTTTCAGTATCATCACAGATCTGTGTAACCATCACCTTGACGAATTTTAAGACTTTATCACTCCTAAAAGAAACCTAGTCCTCATCAGCAATTATTCCCATTTTTCCCACAACCTCTCTCCTCAACCGCCAATTAATCTGTTCTCTGAATCTGCCTTTTATGGACATCCCATAGAAATGGGATCAGATGACACATGGTTTTTCGTGTCTGGCTTCTTCTACTTAGCATAGTTTTTTCAAGGTCCATCCACATTGTAACATGTATGAGTAATTCATTTCTTTTTATTATTCTTTTTATTATATTAATGTATAATATTCTATTGTATGGATAGACCACATTTGGCTTATCCATTCATCAATTGGTGGACATTTGGGTGATTTCGCTTTTTGGTTATTACAAATAATGCTGCTATGAGCATTCACATACAAGTTTTTTGTGTGGACATAAGTTTTCCTCTCTCTTGGTTATATACTTAAGGGTAGAATTTCTAGGTAAAATGGTGACTCCATGTTTAACCCTTTGAGAAACTGCCAGACTATTTTCCAAAGTGTCTGGACATCATTATATCTTCCCACCAGCAGCGTCTGAGGGTCCCAGCCGCCCTGCTTCCTCCCAGCACTTGTTATTATCTGACTCTTTGATTAGAGCCATCCCAGCGGGTGCTAGGATCACACTGGACTGAAAAGTCTCATGAGGGTGGCCAGGCTTGACGTCCAAACACATTCTGCCCAATTTTAGGGCCGTCTAAACCGTGGGCTGGCTATCTATCGTTCATTCGTGTAGTCATTCATTCGACAGAGAAGTTTTGTGGCAGGCACTGTGCTGGGAGCTGAGTGTGCAAAGATAAATAAGTCCAATGGCTGCCTTTGTCTAATGCTGCAGATGACAAGAAACAGCGGTTTTTGATGGAATGATGATAATAATAGCTAATATTTACTAAAGACCTGCTTTGAGTCAGGCACTGTGCTAAGTGCTTCATGTGTTTGGACTCACAACAATCTGGTGAGAGAGGTTCTATTATATTCCCATTTTACAGAAAAGGAAATTGAAGGCCCAGGATATTAAGTAACTTTCCCAAGTCATATGGCTGGTAGGGAGATGCTGGTAGGGAGATAGACAGTCTCAGTCACTAGGCTATGCTCATCTATTTGGGGGGAAGCTAAGGAAGAAAGCACATGACTACAGGAAGAAGTGAGGACTCGGCTAGAAAACTGATTCAGACAGACTCCCATACTTCCCCACCCTTCCTTCCTCGGGTTCAGGATGTAACTCCACTGTCTGCTGCTTGCCCAGCACACCCTCTAGCCTGTCCCTACCCAAAAGGTCAGGACCTGGAGAGGACACGTGGCCTTTGCTCTTTCAGCACCCAACCCCCTCTCCCTGCTCCCCTCTCGCTGACAGCCCCCAGAGTTTCCTCTGAGGGACTCCAGGCTTCCTGATGGCAAAGCCCTTTGTTTGGGGTGAAATTGCCCCCCAACCTCCAGCTCTGGGGCGGGGGAGGGAGGAGGAGGCTGATTGGTCCAAACCAGCCAGCAGCATTTCGCCCCCCTTTGCTACAGTGATGGCTGCAGGAAAGGGTAGTAGTGATCCAGGCCTAAACCAGTCGACAGGTCTCAGCATTTCATGATTGCAAGTGTATAGCTGGAGGGCAGAGGACGACCTAAGGTGACAGGGAAGATGCAAGACTTTTGGTGTGACATCTGAAGAAGAGACATGCTCTCACTCACTCTCTCTGAACTCGGAAGAGGAAGCGCATCACCCTGAAGGCAGGCGGCAACCACCTTGCAAGCAGGAGAGAAGCCAGCATTGGAATAAATCTGACAACACTGGAGGCAGAGCAGGAAAAGAGAAAGAAACCTTGCCGGTGGTGACATCACTGACCTGCCAGATCCAACGAGCCTTAAGTCAGGGCCTTTCTGTTAAGCAAATCAATGTTTCCTTATTCCCCGAGCCAGTTCGAATTGGGTTATGTTGGAACGGAAGGGTTCCTTCATGATCAAGTTCTCCAGGAAGCCCGAGAACTAATCACCCCTCTGAGAATCCAGTTCAGCCTTCGGCAGCCTCTGGCCCCGTGAGGACGACTGCAGACAGGAGTGGGTCATCCAACCCAATCTGCTTAAGAGGCACTTTCTCAAAGGCCCCGAAGGCTCTGCTGAGAGCCCAGGGCTCGTTAGGAGCCAACCTTGCCGACAGGGTCTGCTGGCTCCAGACACAGCCTGATGGGATTCTTTATTCTATCATTACGTTTTCCATGTTCTTGTTTGCAATGACAAACATTTCCTTTTAATTTAGATAATTCCCTTCTGTTGCTTTTGCCTGCCTTTAAAATTGATCTGCACTGTGATGCCGCTTTACAAACTGCCCTTGATTCTGTGTTCATTTGTCCAAGTATTTGGTATGTTTGCAGCCAAGAAGCCTTAGGCTCTGGATCATTATGTTCCTCTGTTTTCTCTTTTCAAGTACTCAGTGAAAACCCATGATGAAACCAGACAGGCAGGGCTTTCAGGCATTCTTTCGAAGGTCGAGCCCTTCTCTTCTGCACCCCTGTCAGCTCGTACTTGTACCTCGTGGCTCCTGAGAGAGGAAAAACTCTGCCCTTCCGTGCGCCCTGCCTAAAGTTCCAGCCACACGCAAAACAGAAAATCCCTTCAGCTCAGAGGAATTTTCTTCACAGATTCTTCCAAAAAAGCTCGACAACAACGCACAATAAAAATCTTGCAGGGAAAAAAAAAAATTGCAAAACAGAGAGAGAAACAGGCTCTCCAGGGCTGAAAAATCTCTTGGAAGATAAACACTTCAAAAGTTACATAAATGTCGAATCACTGTGATGCACACCTGGAACTCATCTAATACGGCACGCCGTCATTGAAAAATTGCTTTTAATTATAAAAAAATAAATCTCATGGAGGCGTGCAGAAGCCCTGCTGTGGAGACGAGGACAGGAAGCGTGTCCATTTAAGTCGCGAAGGAGATCGCGGACCGTGATGACTTTTGATCAGCTGACCCGCTTATTGCATTTCTTTCTTCGGTGGCTTTACTTCTGGGGACTGCCGGAGTCACCAGTACTCCTTCCAGGGCGTGGCTAACACCTGTGATACTAAACACACCCCAGGAAAATGGAGGGTGACTCCAGTGTGGGCACGTAGGGGGCGTAAGGGCAGTGCGAGTTCACAGGGCTCCAGGCTTCTCTGCTTCATGTCACTGACGCAGGGTCACAGGGAATTCTCCAAAAAACAAAATTATTTCGATTCCGACCTTCGAGAAAGGGCACTGAGCCACGTGATGAAGTTGTGTCCATCCTGATCGCCCTACCTTTAAAAGAAAGAGGCAGGAGCGTCAGTTCCGACTCACGCCAACATGAAAAGAAAGAGCCCCACGTGGCCGGCTGGGAGGCCTGCGCCCCAGCCTGTTGCCATGGCTGGCTCAGGGCCTGGCCAGGCGCAGCGGAGGAGGCGTCCTGCACGCGGCCTCGGGCCAAAATCGCACCCGGGATAAGGAGTGGAGGCCTCAGCATTTGGAAAGCCAAAAGGCCCTCTCTTTTGTGAGGCTGCCCCCAACTGAAGGCAGACAAAAAAAAAGGGAAGGATAAAATAAAACGGACTTTGTCTGATTAACCTGGCACACACGCCTGGTGATCAGTGGCTTAGCTGGCAAATTGCAAAGACCTCAATGAAAGATTCAGAACGCAACAAGTGGCTGTCACTATGGAAACGGTTCAAATGAACCCCAAGAATGAAGGCTCCCCGGCCTGGGGAAAGTGTTGGAGGACGGTAGCTGTTGCCTGGAATCTGACATCAGCTACCGGCCGCACCCTGTAGTAGCTGCGGACAAACTGATCGAACAAACGCTTTTGCGCCCTGAAGTCAGCGCGAGGATTGGCTCCCAGGCCACAGGATATTCAGAAATAACGGGTGCTCTCTCTCTCCCGGAGGCTGGGGGGACCCGGGCAGCCCGACTCTCGGCTGGCTCTGGGGCACCGCTGGCCGCTGCGTGTGACGCCCTTGCAAGGCCCATGACAGAGCTGGCAACCCGGGGTGAAAGGAAGAGAAGCAAAATTCATCTGGGGCAGGAAACTAAACTGGGGCTTTAACTAATTCAAAGCCGTGGGCAGTAAAGTACAGGGCTGGCTGTTCTCTCAGGAAGCGATCAGATTCAAGGTCATTTTTGAAAAAAGAAATCTCCCCTAGAAAAGCCTCATTTTCGAGATAAGGCCAGGCTTGTGTCTGAGCAGGGGGGCTGGGGGCCGAGGGCTGGCCTTAATGACATCTGCCGTTCCTTTCAGCCTGTGATTCGGTGATAATTGCCAACGAGTGCAGTGAATTTCAGTAAGCCATGATTACAAGACGCTCTTTAAATGCGCAGTGTAGACATTCTAAATAACACGTTCAGAGACAATTACCCAGACAGGAGATTATACAAACGCAACAACTCACATGGGGCGAGGCCCCCTTCCAGCATCCGGGGCATGAAAGGTCATCTGGAAATGGTTCTCAGAGTCCCTCCAGGAGGATTTCTGAGGGGCAAATATGTTATCTCCTTTGGGTCTTTAATGGACGCACAGATTTAGTTCTGTTTGGTGTAATAATAACAATAATAATGATGATGATGATGATGATGATGATGATGCAAGAGTAGTAATAACACCAACTGAACACTTACTATGTTCTAGGCATTATTCTAAGTGCTTTTACTGTGTTGACCTCTTTACCCTGTGTCTCAGCTGAGGAGGCCCCTTAGGGACACAGGCTGGGAGCAGAGGCGGGGAAAGCTAGAACGGCACAGGCGATTCATAAAGGGCATCTCCGCTCAACCCCCAGGATGGGCTCCAGGACAGCCAGAGGCCACTCTCCAGTGCCTTTCGGGCAGCACGTGGTCACCACGGGAGGGACTGGAAAAGAGGCATTAGCTAGACCTCAGTCCTGGGAAGGGTCTGGGTCTTTGCACCCCCACAGAAGCAAAGGGATGCAGGAAACTGGTGACCCCCCTCCCACAGCCACTCAAAGCAGCGTCCCTGGCAGTTCTTCCAAGACGGGAGAGAAATCGGACCCAAATTGTGCTTCCTGACGTGACCCATCTTCGATGCCAGTGTCTCTTCTCGAACAGTCCCAAAACTTCGGGGAAGGCACGATGGATGACATTTGTCAAACTCAACAGAGGAAGAAAGTCCTGGGCTTGGTTTTCAACCTTTGGAGTTTGAGGTGCCTTTAAACACCCAAGACTGAGCACCTGGGCGCTTAGCCGGTGAGCCCTCTGCACACGGGAGGACCCTGAAGCTCTAGGACGAATGCCGTCCCCTAGGGAGAGAAAAAACTCAGAAGCGGAAAGGTCTGGTCAGTTGCCACCTTCTCCCACTCCATGTTCAGCCACTACACAGCAGCTTTCAGGATCACCAAACCTGTCCTGGGTCCCTTAAATTTGATTCCATATGTCCTCATTTTCTTTCTCCACAGTCACTTGAAGGAGCTGGTCTCCCTAGAGGTCTCAAACTTTCCAGATTCTGAGAATTTTGAATTACAGCTTTCAAATGTAAATCAAGTCTGCAGGTAGTTTGCAGAGAAACAGGACCATTACCTGGTACTGCTCAGCCCTGCCTCCCCCAGACCAAGGAGGAAGGGGTGTCTCTGCACCTTGTGTCCTGGCCACAGACAGCAAAACAGAACCCAGAAGACAGGACAGATCTAGCATAAGCAATTTCTCCAGCTCAAAGGCAACCCCACACTGAAAGCACAGAAGCAGGAGCTGGTACCATACACAGGAAATAGAGCAAAAGGCTATGCATTGATTTTGAAAGTGGGGAAATTTAAAATTCAGTCAGAAGATAATGTAACACAGTAATTAATTAAGAGCATGGATTTTGGAGTCAGACAGACCTGGATTTGACTCCCACCCAAATCTGCAAATGACTAGCTTGATGACCTTGGACAAGCTTTATCAAATCTCTGAGCCTCAGTGAGCTCATTTATAAGACGAGATCAATAAATAGACTCCTGTATCTGTTAGGTCACTTTCAGCTGCAAATAATGGAGAATCTTTAGTCAATGTCTTAACCAACAAGCAGATTTTTTTTTTTTTTTTATTTCACATGACAAGAAATCAACAATCAGGACAGCCTCTAATCCCAGCCCACCAGGGCCTTGGTTCAACTTCTCTGCGTGTTGGCTTTATCTTCCAGCTGGTAGCACCATGGCTGCTGCAATTTCAGACACTCTATCTAGATAATGGCAAGATCCAGTGGGAAAGAAAGGGAGGAGGCTGTTTCTTCTGCTGTGTCTTCTTTGAATTGGAAAAACATGTTTTCCAGAAGCCACCAGCAGTCCTCTCCTTCCATCTCATTGTCCAAGCACGGATCACATTCAGGGCTGCTCTTGGCCTACACCCTCATCTTTACGCAAATCAGAGGAAGTTCCTCAAACAAGATATGGCCTCACGGTCACCCAGCTGTCTGCTCTTGGCAGTGACAGTGTGCATGCCTGCTCTCCTGCATGTATTCTCAGTGGAGGGCACCGATACGGATTTGTGCTCCAGAACTGCATCGTCCAATATAGCAGCCGTTAGTCACATAGGACTATCTCCATTTAATTTTAAATTAATTAAAATTAAATCATCTTTAAAATTCGGTGCTTCAGTTGCACCAGCCTCATTTCAAGTGCTCAGTGCTGCCTAGTGGCCACTGTGCTGGGCCGTGCAGAGTGTGTCCATCATCACGGGACGGTCTTGGGACATCACATAGCCAGCAGGCCCGGAGTCCTCATGCTGGGATGCGCTCATCAGTTAGCGTACATCTTCGATGTGCATGGTGCCCCTTTGAATGTGGTACCTTTGCGTGGCGCTCGGGCCAACGTGTGGCCGCCCTGGGGAGGCCAACAGTTGGCCCCCACATATTCGTTTCTAAACCAAACACTGACAAGGGGGCCAAGACCTCGAGGATGGGCTTCAAAACGCACCTCTCCCACAGTGCATTGCCACTCCGAACAGAGTGGAAATTACAAAATCAAGACAGTGCCAACAAGGAAACAGGGTGGATTTGGGGTCCACGTACAACTCATAGGGACTTGTAAGAATTCAATTAAATAATTAAATAATGCATCCTTAGCTGTTTCTCTGGTGCCTGGAACATAATAATTACTTAATAATGGATGTTGGCTATCATGTCATTGTTAATCAATAATTATGTCTAAATTGCATTTTAGCCATTGCCAGAATTGAGCTCCTCACAAGAATGAGATAAAACATCATACGGTTTCCCTAGTTCCTGCTGGGAAAATAGGGGACACTTGTCGCCTCTCCTCCCCAGCTGGCTTTCCCCGAGGGCAATCTAAATGTGTCTTAGCCCTCTGGTACCCAGTTGCCTTCTGGGTCCTCTGAGTGGGGCTGGCTAAGTAGAACAACACTGTGACGGAAAGCCGGCTAGGGCAGGTCAGACCCAGTGAGAATGCAAATGAGCATGCTGGTCACAGCCACCTCCAGAGAGATGGGGTCTCCCAAGGAAAACCTTGCAGGAGCTTTGGGCTTCCTGGGACATACTCTCAGTGAACACAACATATACAGTTGCTTTCATCTTCCTCACACCCTTAAAGACTGGGTGTTTAATATTCCGAAGCAGGCCAATTTGTCAAACAAAACAATGAATGTTCATGGTTAAAAATATCCAGCAACACAAGAACATTTGGTCTTCAAAGGCTCTATTCTCTTTCATTATCAAATACTATAAAATATCAACACTTTAAGATGGAGCCCACAGCTCATTAATGCTGAATATAATTGCATCAGGCTGTCCATACTGGCTTTTCCACTGGGCTGAATCTGTTGTTTATCAAGATTTGCTGTAGGGACTATATTTGCATATATAGTGGGAGCAAATGCCTAAGAGAGTAAAAAGTTTACCTCCAAGGTGGTGGCCCTCCCTCCCAGCCTTGGTCTCCAGGAACAGCTCTCTGTCATTAATCCCTTGGTCACTGGACTTGCCAGGGCGAATACTGAAAGGTGGTGAGACCCAGCTGGGAAAATGAGCCAACCTACAGAATTTACTTAAGAGAAAGTTGAGTAGTTCCTTGTTTGTTTTCAGAATCGCTATTGTGAATGGGCATGAACTCCACGGAAAATTATATTAAGAAACTTATTAATGTCTGAAACAGGCTAAAATATTCTTTCTAGCCATTATCTCAAACTTACCACAACGGCCACATGTAACCCCAGAGCAAAACTCTGTAGAATTCTATTGAATGGTGGCATCATCTGGTGGACATAAGCGATACTGCAACTCCCCTACAGGTTTTTGTCATCTTTGTGTGAAAAATAGTAATTTCTTAAGTGTGCTAAATTGCTCAAGAATTATTGTAAGTTACTGAAATTTCCTCCATGAAGCATCTTCAATTAAGCCGCCCGTCTCCAAATGACTCTAGCACTTACGGACAGTTATACAAGCTGTTTTCCATATTTTTCTAATAGTCTGGTATATAGATCTTGTCTCGTCCCAAAGGTCATGAACTCCTCAAGGGAAAGCTTTCCCGTTCTTTCCTATACCTTAGGCTTCCTACTGTCTTAATGGGTTCTCAATAAGGACTTGCTAAGGATAAAATAATCTACACGAGACATTAGTATCTACATTAAGGGGAGCAGAACCACACATTGGGAAGTGTACAGAATGTGGAGGCAAAATACCCGCACTCTTGTTCCAAGTCTTCCATTTGATAGTTGTGCGGCATCGGGTCGTCTCTAAAAGTTGGTCTCTGAATCTACACATGGAGTATAGTAATAGCTCCCTCCCAGCATTATTTTGAAGAATAAATGAAATCATCAGCATAAAAGAGTAGTGTAAGCTGTTAAGTCATTTTAGTGTCCTTTATATGCATTCTCCCTGGACCGTTCAGTACGCATTTTAGCTTTAAGTTATTGTTATTATATCCATTACGATCACCCCACCAGAAAATTGCAAGATAAAGTCTCCCATTAAGTCCAGGAGCACTCTGGCCATCTCTCTTCTTGGAGTGCAGAATGGACAATATCCTTTTTACTGCCCCCAATAAAAACAAAGATACCAATAGAGATGCCCAAGTACCAGAGAGAAGAGTTTTGACTCAGGAGCTGCTCACTGGAAACAATTTGGGTCAGTCATCGACTGGAGGTTCCAAATGACTGAATGTGACAGCCAGCCAGAGGGTGGGGGGAGCCAGAGGACTCTTGGTTAATAGAAAGATCGTTTGTGGGGAGGTGGGAGTTCTCCCTCACCCTGAACATATCACACCCAGAACATGCTATGCAACTCTGAGCACCAACCTTTAAAACTTAACCAGGAAGAGCCCAAAGAAGCTAGATTCTCCCTTTGAGGGCCAATCTCGTGAATGAGGGCGTTGACTCTCTTTGAAGCAGAATAAAGATCAAAAGGAGCTTCCAGGAAATTGATTCATTTCTGTGTAACAATAAACTTTCTAATAGTCTTGGAGGGAGCGTGGGGAGAGATTTCCAGCCTGGGCACTTGGTCCCACTGAGCTAGGCAGAGGGATTAAGCATCATGGTGCTGGTGAAACTTGCAAGGTTCAATCTAATTTGAGGTACTAGAGTTCCATACCCCAGCCCTGCTGACCTTGAGAAGGGGCCAATCCCTCCCCACACCCCCCAGCCTCTACCAAGTGTTAGTCTGTGGTCCAGTGGTGATAATTCTGCAGAGAAACACAAGAAGGACCACGAGGCAGAAAGCAGAGCACTCCTCAGGATGCAAATCCTAGCCATGCCCTGAGGGGCTGAGACCAGGAGCCAGGGTGCTGCTGAGTGCTGATCTGCCCAACCGAGGAATCTCCCCACTTCTGAAATTTAAGGCTCCCTGTGGTTCTCAGCGTATCTCTCCACACAGGTCATTTACTCCTTTCCCAACACCCTTGCCCCTCTGCGGGACTGTGCTCCCCCACCCCACTCCACCCCCAGCAGATGCTGACGGTCCCTGCCCACATCCCCTCTGCCCACCTTGGCTGTGGAAGGCAGGTTCCAAGATGGCATCAATGACCTCCACTGCCACCTCCCAATATTCATGACCTTTGCTATCCTCTCCCCTTGAGTAAATTGCTCCTAACCAATAGAATAGAGCAACAGCAATGAGGAGATGTCACTTCTTTTGTGATTAGGTTACAAAATAGTTTATCTTCCATTTTGTTAGAAGACTCTTGCTGGCTTTAAAATCAAGCTGTCAGGTGTTAGGAAACTGGGCAGAATCCAGCCAATAGCCAGCAAGGAGCCAAGGCTTTCAGTCCCACAGCCCCTGGGAACATGAATCCTGCAAGTGCGTTAAGAAATGGGTCCTTCCCCAACTGAGCCTGCAGATGAGACCCCCAACCCTAGTCAACAACTCGATTGCAGCTTCATGAGAGACCTTGAGGCAAAAGATCTTCAAACTAAGCTATGCCCATAATCCTGACTCCCAGGAACTATGAGATAACAAATGGGTGTTGTTTCAAGCCATTTTAAACCTTTAATGAATGTACTGACTTTCCACATCTCTCTGCCCAAGAAGCATGCCTGGCCCCAGCAGGAAACCCTGCATTAATGATCCTCTAGTGCCAGAGCTGGATACTTTCCTCTAGCTTGCTGACCGTCAGTGAGATGATTTCAAACCCACAGTCTCAGGGTGTTTCAAGCAGATGGGGCGTCAGTTGCTCAGAGAGGTCACTCCTCATCAACATTTCCTTTCCGTCTTCCCTTTCTCACTTCCCTATTCCTTCACTGTGTTTCCTGAGATCACCTCCAACAAAACTATTTGCACCCATACACTTGTCTGCTTTAAGTTAGAACCTAAACTAACATAGACCTATTCACCTTACCACCCTCCTGGGTTTATAAAAACCAACTCTTTTCCCTAAGTGTCAGAGTTAGCATAGTTATGAGATTGGTCCACATACTTGGTAAAAAAAAAAAAAAAAATGCTTCCTCTCACCACAACCCTTTGCTCCCCTTTCCCCAGAGTGGCCCTGAGCTTTTCAAGTCCTTGCCGCAAGGTCCGCATCCCTTCCCATCCATCTTCCACTCCTTCCTCGGGGAAGCCTCTTCCCACCAAAACAGAGCTGCAAGGAGAGCTTGGCGGGGTGTCGGTCCAACCTTCCCATCCATTTTTTACAGTTACATGGCCTGGGGCCAATGTGCCTAACACTTTACACAAATTTTTGTTCCAAACAGTTTGGTGTACACAAAACAGAATAAGCCCCATCCTTTATTCTTTTTGCTTCCAGTTCTGCTCCTCTTTCACTCATTTATTAATTCAATTAAGCATGTGTCCCACAGGCATCGTGGCAGACCTTACCTGCAAGCATCAAGCAACACCCGAGAGTAGGTCCTTCTTTATGTCTCACAAGCTGCCTATGAGCATCTTGAAGTCCAGGGGAGCGGGTGGGAGCCATTGACATCAACTCGCATATGTTTAAAAACCATTACTATGTCAGTCCTCCTTGCTTACTCGTGCAACAGTGTCTCTGTGTTGCCAAATCCGCCTCAGGTACTTATTAGGGGTGCTAAGAGGTCTCGCTGGGCTTTCCTGGGTGCAGGATTCTCAGCTACTCTAATTCTCTCCATACTGGGCCTTGCCACTGAGATCATGTTTTCCCGCTGGCGAGTGGGGAAGCATTCTTGCTATCGCCAAACATCCCATTCTCAGCTGTCTCTCTCCGAGGCAGCCTCTCTCTCTGGTGGGAAACTCAGACCCACCATCTCCATTCTGGGTTTAGCTCTGAAGGTTCATCTCTGCATTTCCATGACTGCAGGACCTGTTTATGGTCCTGATATCTCTAGGAGAGACCCCCCAAAGGCAAATATGATGGCTATGGTAGATATGTTAAGGAAGCCTCAGTAGGCAGAGCCCTCTTGCTGGCGGAGCCATCATTGAGGCTAGGCAAACCTGAGCTGCCGTCCTCCACCAGCTATCCTGTCTTCAAACCCCAAAAGCCTCCTCCAGGAAGCTCCCGGTGGGCCTCCCTATTGCACTTTCCCAAATACAGTGCTTTGGCTTAGTTCTGGAACCTACAACTTGGCTCAGATTCACTGTTCAGCTCTTTGGTACTGGATGGGTCAAAGTCCTTATGTGGACCCTCCAGCCCCAGTGAGGTTGTGTTGCTGAACTCAGCAGTTCAGGCCCCCCCTCAGCTTCGTGCTCCCTGGTTGGGGCCAGGTCAGTGCTCCCTGGTTGGGGCCAGGTCAGTGCTCCCCAACACTCCAGTTTCTCTGGCGGAAGTGAACGGTTCTCTCCGTGCTCCCGGGACGACAGTGGGGGACCCTCTCTGCCATCCGAAGCCCTCGACGGGGCCCCGCCCGGGCGCAGCGTCATCTGACAGCGGCAGGGGCATCACGCCCGGTTCCCGCCCTGCTGTTCCCACGGTCTCCACGTGTGAAACCCCGGGCACGTGACCGACGCCTCTGCGCTTCACCTTCTTCCGTGGCAAAACAGGGTGGCTTTGAGGGTTAGATGAAATCATGCAGGCTATGCACAGAGTGAGCTTAGCTCGGTGGAGATCTCCCCCTAATTGCTCTAGGCCTGTGCTGTCCCATACAGAAGCCACTAGTCCCATGTGGCTATTTGACATTTGAATTTAAATGAGTGAAGATTCAGATCCTCAGTCAGACCAGCCACATTTCAAAGATACAATAGCCACCTGGGGCTAATGTCTACAATACTGGACATTTCCATCACCACAGAAAGTTCTATTGGGGAATTTTAATGATAGCGATGCCCAGGCGGCACCTCTGAGCAATTAAATCTGAATGCCTCCAAGTGGAGACCATTAAGCAACTGAGTTTTTGTTTTGGGGGTTTTGTCGTGGTTTGTTGGTTTGTTTGTTTGATTTGGTTTTTAAGATCCTCACATGACACCAACGTGCTGCTGAGGCTGAGAACCACTGCCCTAGGCAAATTCTCCACAACTCAGCTCTCTACTCCTGAATATTCCCCCGGCACCCCCACCTGGAGACTCCCTCAGAGATGTCCCCCTCTCCTGAACTCCACGGCTTTTGCTCGTTGCCTCTGCCCCTCATTCAGCACCCAACGCCCTCCTCCCTCAGACGTCACTCTTTCCTGCACACGGTTTTCCGCAGCCCCGGCTGGGCCGCGAGCCTTTACAGGACGAAAGCCAGGGAACCATACCTCCTCCCTAAACTTCGAGAGCATCGGCTGCAGGCCCGGGCACACCCTACGCACAGCTGTGCTCCACTCTTCTGACACATGCTCAGCCCCCGAGGGCAAGGCCTGCCTCTGTCTTCACAGACCTCGCGGGGCCTCACTGATGAAAGCCCTCGGGAACGTGGGCAGCAGCAGATGCATCTGTCCTGGGACAGACAGAGCCTAGAGAAATATTGAAAACTGACCTTGCTTCTTACGACCTTAGCTACCAGCTGATGCATTCATTCTTAGGGGGCAACTACCGGGTGTAAAGCCCCATCGCAGGTGCAAAAAGAGGGAAGCGATTTGGGGCAGGCTTAGTGATGGGGAGTCTTCACTGTGTCATCTCATTTAATCCTCATGGTAACACGTAAGGAAAGAAAGAATGACTATTTCTGTTGACACGTGAAGTAACTGGGGCCTGGCGATTTAGATAATGGACCCAAGAACCCAGTTAGTCAAGGATCGATTCAGAATTTAAACCCTGGTCTTCCAGATTAAAAAGCCAAAGCTTTTTCTACTATCCTTTGTAGCCAATATCTGTCCCAGCACAGTGGGGCTGGTCCTGTCGATAAAAAGGTAAAACACACACCGAGAACAATCAATGAACTTGAGGGTATTATTGACAGAGGTTCAATAAAACAAGATTCTACCTTGGCCATTAGGGCAAGTGAAAAGAGTTAGACCCCCTAAAGAAAAATGGCTTTGAACTGGGTCTTTAAAAAATGGCTTCCATAAAAGAAGTGGACAAAGCATTAGAGATGGTCCAGGCAGACTATGTTAACATGGAAAGGCTCAGAGCCTCACATTCAGAGGAACAGAAAAGGCAAGCGGATGATGAATGATGATGATAATAGAAGGGAATGGCTATTGAGTGCTGAGCAATGCCAGGCACTCGCTACGTGTTTTCTCCCACTGGCCCACATACCTATATGGTCGGTCCTATCGTCATTCCTGTTTGACCTACGAGGAAACCAAAGCTCAGAGAGGTTAAGTCTGTGCCCAAAGTCACGCAGCAAGTGAGTTAGAAATAAATCCTCACACCTGATGATAAAAAAGTGGCCTGAGAGGAATGAGGCAACCACACTCCCTCTAAAGGGACCGGCTTCGATGCCAGACGACCTGGGTTTGTACCCTGCCTCTGCGTCCCTAACGGTGGCATCTCTTGTACGAGACTCTCCAGGCCTACTTCCTGTTTGGTGAAATAGCAGTAGTTACAGCACCTACTTCATTGGGATGTTGTCTGCATGAAATGACAAAAAGAACCTCACAGACGGGTTAGCCCAGTGTCCTGCAAATCTCTGTAAATTTTAGCTGTTATTATTACAAAGATCTCCTGAGTGATGATTGATGCCCTGAGGGGAGGAGCCACCCAGCACCGAGGAAAATTCTGGTTGATCATCCAGCATCTGTGGCCTCAGAGCGCATGGGACAGTGGACTGGGTCCCAACCAGCTCTCTGAAAAGGACCTGTCTGATCTAGCTGAGGGTCTGGGCTGCCCTTCATCAGTGAGGAGGACTAGACTGACAAAACCCATACCTAGCAGGGCCGGGGAAAGTTTGCAAATTTCTTCTTTGCAGGTCTCCACTGAAGGACTCAGGCCAGGACCCAGCTCTGGCAGAGATGCCCTGCTTGTACTTGTCTCATGTGTTAGAAGTCTATGTGAGTAAAAGATTCTGCTAAGTGTGAGGCAGAAGGCTTAAGTGCAGCTCCCCCGCCTTTGCAGATCTGAGGATCTCAGGTCGGCAGGTAGGTGGTCTGGCCCAACTTGCCCAGCCAGGCAGCTCTGAGCCCAGCCACTGTCAGAGTCAGCCAGCCAGCTTCCTCAGGGCGGGAGCCTTCCTAAAGCCACACCCAGCTGCTGTCTATCCCGGCCTCCTCCAGGGGGCACTATTCCCATTGTATTTTATAGGAGAGGCACCTTCCTTGGGGTCCTGCAAGTCCTGGGCCTCACAATTACAAAGCTCAGAGCCCCAGCTTCATTCGGAAAGATCACAGCGATGATAAGAATGTCTTTTGTGTATTTGGGCCTGAGTACTCAGATCACAGGTCAGCAAGCTTTTGCTGTCACCGCTGGATAGTTAATATTCCAGCTTTACAGGCCTTTCAGACTCTGTCGCACCTTCTCAGCTCTGCCGTGGTAGCACAGAGCAGCCGCAGACCATCAGTAAAGGAATCAGCGTGGCTGTGTTCCAATAAAACTTTATTTATGGACACTAAAACTTGGATTTCATTTGATGTTCGCATGTTATAAAATATTCTTCCTGTTTTACTTTTTCCCAACAGTTTAAAAAATATCAAAGCCATTCTTAGCTGGTGGGCTATATAAAAACAGTCATCAGGCTGAATTTGGCCTGTGGGCCATGATTTGCTGACCCCTGGTTCATATTATTCATTCATATTCTTGTCTCTCTAGAGCTTTGTAAGAGTTATGAAAAATTGGGATGGCAAGTATAAAACTGACTTCCTACAAACAAACATGGGCCAAAACTCAGAGAGGTTAATTTTACAACGTATTGTCCACCTTTAAAACACCTCTGCCTCTGGAAGCCACAAAATGCCCTAAAGACCCCAAAAGGAGCCAGTTTTAAAGTAACCTCTTGCTTAAGACTGCCTAGAACCAGACAGAGCCAATCTTGCAAGTTATGGTCATCTGGATCCTTTTCAGGATTTGTTCCGCAAGCATAAATCTCTGAAATGCACCTTCAGCAAATTGGAACCAGCCTGAGCTCCAGAGCACACGGGCAGAAGTCACGTGACTATCTCTTCCAGGTGTGCGGTTCTCATTTCTACGTATAAAATCGATCACCCACAAACTCTCATAAACACCAGACCAAAAAGATCGGAGTTCAATGTTAAGTTTACAGCTCAGCCCTAGGTACTAGGAGAATAAAATAAATCTAATTCTATACAGGAGTTAGATTTGAGATGAGAGCAATGATTGGAAAGAAATATTCTAGGATTTTCAGCCTAGAGACATACAAACAGAAGTTGGGGGCAGGGTGTATTCGAACAGGGTGTATTAGAGAAAACCCGTGGCAAGAAGGTGTGGATGGAAAACTAGGGTCTCCCAACTTGAGAAAGAAAGAGATATTGCAGGATTTTTGAGGAAAGAAGTGAGTTGAAGAAATCAGAGAAATGCATTTTAACCAGCCAATATTGTATAGGATGGTAGAGAAAGAGTAGCAAATGTCCAAAGATTCAGGAGATTGTTAGAGTATTGCAGGGGTGACCCAAAGGGAGCCTGACCCACAGAGGTAGGCAAAGTCACATGAGAAAGCCAAGTGCAAATGCTCCTCCAAAGGAAGGCTGGGAGGCCTGAGATCCACTAGATCTAGGGGCCGAAAGAAGTCTACAGGGACTCCAGCATATCTGGCCTTGGCGAGCGGACAAAGGCAGCGCGTTGGTAGAAGTGACTGCTTCCTCCGCTTATGACTAATCATTGTGTCTACACTGACTGTCATCAGCATGAACGCAGCAAGCCTATCATGAAAGTCTCCAGCACTCAAGCTCAGTACAAGAGTTCCTCTTTCAAATTAATAGTGGTCTTTCATTTTTTTAGAGCCATTTTAAGTTCAGAAAAATTGAGTGGAAAGGGCAGAGTTCCCACGAACCCCTTGTCCCCACACATGTGCAGCCTCCTCCACTAGCGCCACCCCCATTGGAGTGGTACCCGCGTTACAGCCAGTGAACCTACACCGACACATCATTAGCACCCAAAGTCCATAGTTTCATTAGGGTTCACTCTTGGTGTTGTACATGTTATTGGTTCTGACAAATGTATAATGACGTGTGTCCCTCATTTATAGTGTCGGAGAGTATCATTTCCCCGCCCTAAAAATCCTCCGTGCTCCACCTATGCAGCCTTCCCTCCCCCCAGCTCCCTACTACTTACTGATCCTTTTACTGTCTTCATAGTTTTGCCTTTTGCAGAATGTCATATAACCTTCCTCTGTCTGAAAAATAAATTATTCTGTTTTTAAGGAATATACGCAGAGATGCAACAATAGAAGGATACAGTGAGAGGGAGGGAGGGATGGAGGGAGGAAAGTTCTCCCCTCCCCCGCTTTTCAACAGCCACTCATCCAGTCCCTCACTACCAGTTTCTACCAAGTCTCACACATGCAAGTGTTCAGGGGGGAGGGGCCGGGGATTTGAGGGGAGGTGCTGAATATGAGGTGCTAGCAAGAAAATTAGGTAAAGAGAGCAGTAAACATCTGCAACAATGGAAAAGGAATTCCAGTGACACATCAGACCCCAATATGTAGATTCAGGCGCCTCTGCCCAGGTGACAGCTGGGAATGGATGAGCTCCCCGGGGAGAGTAGTAAGCGTGAAGATTGGAGATCCAGGCCTTGGGGACTTCCTTTATCACAATTATTCCTTAGAATCTACTGTGAGTGAGGTCCTGTGGGGAGTACCGGCCTAGGGAAGGGTGCAGACCAAACAGAGGCTTGGTCAGGAGGCTCCAGGGAAGTGTAAACACCATAGCATCATGGAATGAAGCCAAGGGAAGAGCCAGCACAAAGGGGATGTCGCGCCTTTGTCACCAGTTCAAAGAGAACTAAAACAAACCAAAACCTAGGGAATCTGGGAAAAGAAAAAAGTTGGGGGGTGGCACGGGTGAGAGAAATTTCAGCCAGCGCCTGGGGAACGAAGCCAGATATTGAATTAATAGAGAATGCACAGTAAAAAAAAATGGAGGCTAGGAAGGAAATATTTTTACCACAAGTCGTAACTCTATCAGAAACCTTTGGAGTCCGATGTATTTCAGAATTCAGACCTTTCTGGAATTTAGAAAGGTAATAAATACAGTGCACACACTATATTAGATTAGATATAACACAACCCGCAGAGCCTGGAATAAGACCCATAATCAAACACATCAATACTTCTGCAGTGAACCATACAAATAATTCACACCAAGCGGGATAGATAAAGATCGATAAGCTTCAGCTCCAGTTTAAGAAAGTCTTTTCAGTTTCCGGAGATTTTTAGATTTCAGAGCAGATAAGAGACAGACACAAGACCTGAGCTGAATTGGTTTTCAGCTTTTAGGTCCAGCAGCTCAGGCTTATTTTGATACCTGGAATAAGTCTTATACTGTCACAAACGGGGAAAATCCCTCAAGGGGGTTTGTTTCACACATGCGTTCTTCTCCAACTAGACTCTGCATGGCTCGAAGACAGAATTCAAGTCTGATTCTTTACGGGTCTTTGGCGCAGGGCACAGTACCTGGCACACGGTACATATGCAGTGATTAAGATGCATTGAATTTTCATTCCTTTGCACAGATATGATGCCAACTCAGCTCTTCCCATAGCATAGCCTCCAGCCCTTGTCAGCCCAAGCTCTAGAATTTCTCCTCTATTGATATGCAGCTGGCACATCCTATTTCTCTCCTTAAATCCAAACTCAATAGCTATCTGTTTGTTCTGGTATTCTAGCACTAATTGCCATTCCTGATTTTGTTTGATATGTTTGACCTGGTATTTTGGAACTAACTCTTAATTGTGTTTTTATTTAATATGGATAGCACATATAAAGCAAGAGCATAAGAAGTGCTATATATATGCAAATTTTATTGTATTTCACTCCAGACCTCAGAGACTTGCCAAACTTGGTTCTGCTCTGAAGAAGTTTCGTTCTCAAGGGCTTCGGGAAGAATCCACTCTCATCCTAACACAGCTTCCTCGAAGGTGGGCAAATAAAGAGACAAACTCCCGTCACACATAAGCCAACATCTCACCAACTGGTCCATCAACCAGATCCTAAGGGTTTCAGATTCTCCTGAGTTTTGCATAAAATTAACAAAGCTCACACTAGGTTATGACATTTGTTATCCTGCTTTGTGAACTGATTAAGCATTTTGCATTAAGACATATCATCCTAACTGGGTCATTAGGACATTATTTAAAGTTTAAGTTTGCGATGTGAAAAGGACTGTTTGAATCTTCTGATTTTTGGAGAATAGATTCATTGTTACACAAATGCACCATTAACCAGTAGATAATTGGTACAACTTATGAGGCTCCACTTAAATTTTTCAAGATAATCTATGGCACTTCCAGGAAGTGTCTGAAGTTATTATTTTAACAAGATTTCAAATCCTGTAAGAACTGAGTGAGGCGTCAGTCAACAAAGTAAAGGAGTAACTCCTTCGACTTGTGAACCATCCTATGTGGGGGCCACTAAGCTGCCATCCTAAGACCCTATGCTCTAAGCAGCCAGGCTGGCCCCCACGCCACGTAAGAGTTTAGTGCTTCCACTGACCAGGGTCTTCATTCTGAACTTTTCACCCTGACCTATTCTTCAGGCCACATTCCATGCAGCTCTCATGATTTTGGCTTTTTACATCACTGTTCATTTTTCCATTTCTGTTTTCTCATTCTCTTTAGGCTCGGCTGTCAGATCATCCTCCTAGCTACGACCTTGGCTCTCTCTCAGCCTATCTATGACTGAATGAATGAATGGGTTTTATTCTCTATTCTTTCTTAGTCACTGATTCCATCCCATTGTGCTCTTGAAACAGTCCAGTAGGTTATACATGTCTGAAATGTGAACAACATATTTGGTTTTCTTCACTGGGGACAGAAAATGCTTGCCATTTCAAGAATCTTTATATCTAAAATGATTTATTTAATAACATTCTTTGTAACCCAAAGCTGGTCTTGGGAAATTACTAACATTCTCCATTTGTGGGGCATGGCCAGGCCAATGAAATGCCACCAGTATCATTATACAATCTCCAATGATATTGTGCCTGAAGAGAACTGCCATGTTAAAAAATATATATTCTGCTATTCCATGTTATCTTGCATGTGTCGCCATGAGGTTGAATATGTTTTTACTGTCACTGGCCTTTAGAAAACCGGATGTAGACCACGGCCATAAAGATTGTAGGAATCCTACAGGAATGGAAAGTCCCACCCTTGCTCACCCTAGAGTGGAGGCAGCAGTAATGCCAGGTATGGCCAGGAGAGGGCGGTGGGGAGGCAGAAGGTGAGCACAAGAAGATACCAGAAGTAGAATCCGGGTGGAGAGTCAAGATTCAAGTAAGAGTGAAAGCCTGAGCAGGAGTCTATGATGAGACACCAAGGCCTGGTAAGGGTTCCGGGTGCTGAAGAGCCACAGGCAGAAGCTACCAGTAACAGAGAGGTGAGCCCTGGCATCCAGGAGAGCATGAAGATGCCTGGGAAGTCAGCAGAGCTATGGCGAGGTCAAGAGCCCAGGACATCATGAGAACTCTGCTCAGAGGGATGGTAGCTGAGGGCCTTGGTCAGGAGCCAGGCGGAGCCTGTGTTCTTATCCATGTACCACATATGTGATGCTGGGCAAGCTCCTACTCTCTCCGAGCCTCAAGTTCCTCATCTGAAAGAAAGGAATACAAATAACATGGCATGTATCCCCACAGGATGGTGAGAATGAAATGAGATAATGCATACAGGGTGCTTAGCCAAGTACATGGCACGTAGAAACCCCTAAAGAAATGGGGATCGATTTGACACCGGTCATCAAGGAGGTGAAATAATAACAACACGTGAAAATAATAGCCATCGATCTTGTGTTTCACGATATAGGAATCGGGAACTAAGCCTGGTGGGTTCTGAGCCTAGAAGAATGAGCAGGAACATAACTGCTTCTGGTTGAACGAGGGTCTTATAGCCACAGGGGAATTCTGACACCTGCCTGAAGCTAGGTGCAAGAAGAATAACTCAGCATCCAAGTAGGGCTGTCTGGAAAGCAAGCAGGCAGCTCGCTCCTCAACTAACCGGTCTCCACGTACCAGTCTCAGGTCCAGACCATCAGCACTCCGCGTCAAGTGCCTACATCCTCACATTGTTTCTCTGATCGGTGCTTTGGAACCACGCCCTTGGCTCGCTCAGAGGGACGGTAACCACAGCTGCATGACACTGGCTGCTGAAAAGGCGATGCCATGGACCTTGTCCCTTACACTGCAAAATGCCCCTTTCCCAGGACCTCTAGGCAATTATCAAAGCCACAATGCCACAGCTTCTTCGGAGCAACTGGTGTGTGTTAATCTCACGGATTTCTCAGTGTAAACCCAGTTTTCCTCTTTGCTTTGACCTTCAGGACACTCAAAGCTAAATTCGGACAACTTTGGGTAATTATACAGGCCCTTCAGTTATACAGTTCACTGTGATATAGTTTCATTAGCTTACTTTTAATATTCTAGGTGTACATCAAGAATGTGAAAGCTACAGCCTGTGTGCCAACCTGGCTGGCGGCCTGTCTGTTGTTCCAAGGAACATAAAGATCCATTTGACTATTGGCTATGGCTGCTTTTGCGACACAACAGCAGAATTGATAGTTGTGACAGAAACCGTGTGGCCTGAAGGCCAAAGATCTGTACTGTCTGGCCCTTTGTAGAAAGACTTGGCCAATCCCTGCTCTAGATTTATTTTCTTCCAAACCTGTTCTCTTGATTTTTACCCTGTTGTGTGTTTTGTTAGCTGCCTCAAATCCATTCTGAAAGGAAGCAGGTTATAAACAATCTAACATTAAAGGGAGGCCACCAGAAGAGAAGGGGATTAGGGGGAGGTCGAAGAGGGTAAAGGGGGACAAATACAAGGTGATTGAAGAAGACAGGACTTCAGGTGGTGAGCACACAGTAGGGTATACAGACATCATATTATAATATTGTAGTTGTGTGCCTGGAATTACATGTTACCCCAATACATTTAATAAATTTTTTTAAAATTTAAAAATAAAGATGGGCCATCAGATTCACTGTGGTTCACAACTGCAGCCACATACACACAAGTGTACACACACACACATGTGCACACACAGACTGTGCAGGAAACTCAACAACCCTCCCTGGGGTCTGCATAGATATTCAACCCCGACGCATGGAGTAATAGTCAGAGCGGAAGGCATCATCACATCTCCCCGTACTGGACTTCAGTCCTGGGTCTTGAGGGTTCTTCTCTCCCAGGCCTCATTAAAGTTATTCTCCTTCAGAGCTTTACAAAGTTCCTGCAGATAACAAATTTTCAGCAGGTCCCACTAGACGCTAAAAAAAGAAATACCGGGCAAGGAGAAGGGGTATCACGGGAGGCTAAGAAGGCCTGGTGAGCTGGAAGCCGCTTGTGACCCTTCCAGCTCAGCACCAGGCTTGACATGGAAATTGGATCATGATGATGGTAATTATGAAAAATAAAATCCTTAATTTTTTTTCATAATTAAACCCATATGCAGATGATAATTGCTGTTATGAGTTTAATGCCCAGACTTGCTTCTCTTCCAAAAAAGTGAAATATCAGTTAGGCTATAACTTAGTAATGCTCTTAAATCTGACTTAATAAGGGGCAAAACATCTGATTTCCAAGGTATTTGGTGTTTGGTTCTCTCTAGCTGAAAGTGCTTTTCTTTTTCTCTCCACACAGGATATTTTTGGGAAGTCTTGTCAAAAACAACCACTTTAAGGGTCCGTGTTTATCTTGTTAAGATTTACATGTTTTTCAAGATCAAGTTTTAATTAACAAAGCATTGTAAGGTCTTATCTAGCAAAATCCTGAAAATGCAAGTTGGCCGTTAAAGTAAAATATAAACCAGCATATCACTGAAATTGCCCAATGTCAATGCAAAAGACTGCATTTAGGAAGAAAATTTATGACTTGGGTTAAAATAAACATTAGGCCCCTGAGAAATTTACTGAAATTTACTGAGAAAGTAACTTTGGGTACTTTTTTTCTGAAAACTGTTCAAGCCTTAAGCAATTGTAATTATACTTCTAATCTTACAGTAAATACTGTCATTATAATTAAGAAAAACATCCCTCATGCCTCTTCTTTTAAAAGGGACTTTTGCCCTCTGCTTACCTAAAAAGGAAATCAGTGTTTTACACTTTCTAGTGACATCATGAGAAAAATCATGAAGGTATCCACCTCGTGAAAGAAAAACACGTCGGCATCAAACGTCAAACTGGATATTGACAGTATCGGAACGATAGCGTCCATCGTTGTTTCCTTAGAACGTAAGAGAATTGGAATCATTTACATTCTTGGCAGCTCTTCCACCCACAGAGGGGAAACCAGGAGGAATGCAGGATCAAAGAGAGTGGCATTCCTCTTTGCCGCTAAGTGCTCAGACTTGGCACATGGCGACGACTGGGGTCATCATTTCCAGTGATTGCCAAGCAGCCCAGAGCTCAGGCCTAGTGCAAGTAACAGCCTCTGCGGCCCCTTCCGACACTACGCCGGTGGCATCAACAACAGAGCACGTCGCAGGACAAAATCCGAATACCTGTATCCCTTGGGGATTCATTACTCGGCGGCACCCGCTTTGCCATCGTTAAGTAGGACGAGAGGCGTTGGCTCGGCAGGACTTTGACATCCCTTTAAATGGTTTCTGCATCTAGTCCAGTAAAATGGGAGTGGACATGTATTTATTGCAACCACAAAGATGTGCAAATTTATTTACAGTAAACGGTCCTTTTCCCCCCAGCCCTAGCTGTCAGCGTCTCTTTATTTTCCTCGAGTGCCTTCGGAGCCAAGAATGTTTTGTTTCTTGAGCTTGGTACCTGGAGAGCTAAAATAACAGTCTTGTTAATGAGAAGACAATGGGATAACTGCTGTTTTTGCAGCGTTTCCACGGGCCATACCTTTTAATTGCCCAGTGCTGGCAACTTAACAGACGGTAATGACTACATTGTTCCTCTTTTTTGCACACAGCCCTTCAGCGCGTCAGAAACGGAGTTTGTTTTGTGTACAGAGCAGCGAAGAGTCTTATTAAAAGCAGAGGGAAGCGTTTAAAACAAGGAGTTTATTTTGACTGGTGAGGTATATCCTAATAGTTTGCATTCAGATGCGAGAGGAAAAAGAGATCAAGTGGATTAGCCTCAATCATCTGGGAGATGACATTTCTCGCTGTGTTTGAAGTATTTTATGAATTAGAGAATGGGACTGATTTTGAAGCCTAAATTAATTTAATCTGTTTGCCTTTGTTTGATGCAGCAGCTGCAGTGACACACCCTGCTTCTTTGAAAATCTTCCCCTTGGAGGGTCTGGGCTTGCAAGAGTGAGCACAGCAAAGCGGTGGTGGCTTCCTTGGGTGGGGAAGGGAGTCCATTTTCAATCTCCCTGGTGGGCAGCTGGCATTCTCAGATAGGGTTTTGTCTCAATCTTGAAACTGGACGCTGTTGCACTTGCCCATCATGCTTCTCATTAAAGGAGAACTTGCCTGCCGAAGCCAACATGAGAGAAAGAAAGGAAATTATTACCCCAACCTTTCCCTCCTAGCACGTTTTCATTAGGAAAAAAAACCCTTCGGGGTGAACATGAAAGAGGCAGAAAGGTTCCCATCCGTCATGGCCCATTAACGGTGACTGACACGCAGCTCGCCACACATTCGTCACTTCCCCATAGCGTCTCCAGTTGTGTTTAGAATTGAGATTTCTTTGGTGTTGTAGATGGGCCAAAACGTTTAGGAACTGGATAATAACCATGCACATATGTCCCGTAATCCTCATAACTCCATCTCGGAACCTAAAGACTGTACGTTTCCCAGCAGTACAGAAAAAAAGCATCTTTACAATAACACTGGTTGAATGTTCACAGGTCAATTTGCCAAAAATTCTTGTTGGTTACTTAAGAGGACAGTTGGTTAACCTGGTTCGTTTCAGTATCAATCGAACACTAAAATCAGGTTGATGCACTGATAAGCAGGAGGCTATTTCAAAGTTGAAAGAGAGAAAAATAAATTTTGCTTATCACGATGCTTTATCCAGGATATCAGGTAACAGTTCACCCCCCTGACTCCGTCTGGCAGGAAAAAAGGGTATCCCACTTTGGAAAAGGATGTATTAGTAGAAATCGAGAAGTGTCTAAGCACAGTCACATCAGACTGGGCGGTTGCTGGTGTCACAACGTTACTTGAAGTCTGTTATTGTTTATTATTGATCTACTACAATGAGGACCTTCGAAGTCATAAGGTTGAGAAAAAAAAACTTGATGAATTTTCTGATGAGAGACTTATTTATCAGGCATTTACTTACAACACAAGTCACGCTTAGACCTGCGTGCTGCAGTCTGCGACCTGATGTGGACACGGGCTGAATGCCAGGTCCCCTCTTTCCCACCAGGAGAAGCTGTCACAGAGTCGCCGCAGCTCTGTCCCTTCCAACTGTGCCTGCACTAAACCCATGACTTTAGGTGAAGTTTAAGGTGGGACCTCTTCTCCAGAGCAATTCAGCTCCTCCTAAGAAGTGCTCCCTGTGAACAAAAAATACCCCTCCCTCTTCAGCAGCCTCCCTCTCAAAATTTTCCCTCTAGATCATAGAATATCGTTTAGCATTCGCTTTCAAAAAAAAAGGAAAAAAATCACCGTTTACATCTTTGAAAGGAAATGATCATTTCCTAAAATCAACACAAACGCGTTGCCTTTCTTTTCGCTGTTCCTTCCTTTCCAAGATATACACTCCTTCTCTGCTAAGACCGAACGGCACAGAACTTGGTAGCAAAAATATGCGAGGGAGCTTTTCTATGTTATACAACTGGTTCGAACAGATCCACTGGCACAAACACCTTCACCGATCGCATGTGCAATGGTGACAATTAGAAGATGTCACCCCAAAATATAGAGGTTCAGGACATGCTACCACCATATAGGCTGCTTTGGTATATGGATTATTTTGAGCTGTAGGCACTTTAAAAACAGCAAATGCAGGGAGAGGTTTTCCCTGAACTTACTTTATCTGCCTAGCAACAGATTCTCCGAAAGGAACTCATTTGTCCTAGAACCCCAGGCAGTCTCATCAACCAGGGAAGATGGACTCTAATCACAGGGGAGGAGCCAAGAAAAACTTTGTCACAAACTAACCTACCTCAACCTATTCTTCTAAGGGCCCATTCATCTTGCCTAAAAATTATTATTCCCCCAAAGAGACCTAAGTCCCCTCACTCTTTTCCCTGTTAGGATGAAATTTAGGCCTGAATTCTAAGCCACCTCTTGGAGTTACTCATCTTTTCTGCATCTCTCTCATATATACAGAAGGTCCACAAGTCAATAAATTTCTTTTTGTTTTTCTCTTATTAATCTTTTGTTAGAGGGTCTCAGCCAAGAATTCAGAAGAGTAGAGGAAAATTATGTTTTCTCCCTTATGATGGGCAGTTTTATTTTTTTCTCATTATAAAATATTTAATTCAGAAGAAAATGAAACATTTTTTTAAATTTTAGTATCAATCTTTTTTTAAGTTTATTGAGGTAACATTGGTTAATACAATTATATAATTTTCAGATGTACATTATAATTTGACATCTATATATTCTATTGTATGATTACCACCCAAAGTCTAGTTTCCTTCAGCTACCTTATATTTGGGCCCCTTTACCCACTTCACCCTCCCCCCGCTCCCCTATATTTGATCCCCTTTACCCCATCTACCTCTCCCCTCCTCCCCCACCCCCTACCCTCTGGTAACCACTAGTAATGGGCAGTTTTATAATTCTGTCTTTCCAAGATCAAATATTTCAATACAGTGAGGGGAAAAGAGTAAAAACAAGAGCAGCAGAAAGAAGGAAAGATGGCCTGGTATGCATTCCCAGGGTACCAGGATGCTAAAAGTAACCAGGATGCTCCTGCCAGGCCCTCTCCTTTCAGTCCTCCCTCACCCCTTCACTGCACCCTCCATTTCTCTCTTCCCAGGAACCATTAGAGCAGATTGGAACTTTAAATGGCAGCTGTGGCAAGTAACCAGACGGAGTGAAGGTCTGCATGGGCTCAGCCCTGCCAGGCGACCCGGCTGGGCAGCCGAAAGCATTGCCACCCATGAGCCCTGCCCCAGTGCCTTTCCATGGCCACAGGCTTCAGCTGCAGCTCCGTGACCTTCAAAAGCAATTGCTTTTAAAAGAGAGGTTCCCTACAGCTCGCAGGTCTGTCTGCCGGGCTTAGGTCTGGAGCTGCTTCCTCACCAGAAACACCCGCTCCCATGTGCCCTCGTCCAGCAGAAGGGCACACAGCTTTGATTAAACGGCTCTTTACTGGCTACCCAACCCCCTCATTGCCCAAGAACTATTCACCACGTTTCCACAACAAGGAGATTCCTGACATGAACGTATGTGAAGTGTTTTGATTCCAGGTCTGGAAAGCTGTTCCTGCCACGTGGAGCTGGAAAGAATCAGGGCCCTGACTTACTGCTGCACAGGTGTCTCGGGCCCATAAAGTCTGAAAACAATTATGAATCTCCTTAAGCCAGTTGGTCTCCCTAGGAAATGGCAAAACAATCCCAAAAATCTGCAGAGAAGGCCCAGAGAGGTTAACGATCTTCCCCCTGGAAGAGGGACAAGTCCCAAGGGAGCCCAGCAGGAATTCCAGACTATTCTCTAGGCTCTTGCTCCAATTATCATTTAAATCCCACAATCTCTTTAAGCCTCTGTTTCCTCCTCAGTAAAATGGGAGTGACAATTCCTGCATGACGGTTATTATGAAGACACGGGGAAAGGTTTACGTACAGCGTTAAAGCTGAGCTTGGCATTGTCAAAGCTATGCCGTAATAATTGTCATTGTTATTTTTACATCTATCAAACTGCATCAACATCATTACTCTAGGAATTCATTTCTGACGTTATATCTTCTTGTCTTTTTTGTAAGGAAGTTATTTGCCAGCAACTGAAGGGCAGACTTAGCCAATATAAAATGAGAAACAGCTCTGCTAGGAATACATCCTGCCATCTCTGGATTTAACAGAGATGTGGATTTAAACACATTAGAAAGTAAAACATTCCTAATTAATACTCATCCAAGACTGCGGCATTTGTCAAAATGTAATTTTCGATGTGTATGTGTTTGTGTGTTAAGGATATCAAGTCAGCTAATTTTGGGGCACCTACTCTGTGTAAAATGTACGGAATGTTGAAGATGTACATAAATGTTTGGGGAAAAAAGCTATCTTTTTTTTTTGTTTGTTTTAGGTGAGGCAACCCTTGGTTGACCTCACAGGTTACAAGGACCTTGTCAGCTTACAATCCCTTATTTTTTTATTTTTACACCTACAGCACCTGGTCTTCCTAGGTGGTCTCCCATCCAAGTACTAACCAGGCCCGACCCTGCTTAGCTTCCGAGATCAGACAGGATCCCGCTTGTTTAGAGTGGCATGGTCATAGACTGACTTTTAAAAAAAAAAAAATCTATCTTAATTCAAACCAATGAAAGCTATCTTCATTTAATTATGAAGCCATTGTCAACGTAATATAGCCCCTGTTGTGGTCTGTCACTTGCAAGTGACAGAATCCCATCTGAGACTGGCTTTAGAATAATCTCTTAGCTCGTGAACCCCGTAGAGTAACAGGGGAGTTTGCTGAAGGAGGAGGATGCCCCCTAGAAAGAAAAGAGACGTCAGTGCAAGTGCTTAGAGCCCACCACTGCCCCAACTGGTAACGTCCCTATCATCGCCATTCACATAAGCTACACAAAGAGTTCAACGTAAAACGGCACACAAAGAAGACATTCTTGTCTAAACTGATAAAATGATAATGCTTGTATCTTCAGGGAATTAAAGCAAAGTGGACACAACATTCCTACAAAGTGCCCTTTCATGAGAAGCAGTATTCCCTTACTTCCCATACTCAGCTTAATTCTAGAAACCTAGCTCGTTTGAATAGATGGAGAGGCGGGAAGGGCAGAGATCCACATCTTCTACCTGCACCACAATCCCAGGGTGCTGTGCGCCCTAACCTTAGCTCTAGTCCTAACCTTAGCTCTAGTCCTAACCCTAACCCTAACCCTAACCTGAGTCATAGCCCTAAGCCTAACCCTAAACCTAACCCTAACCCTAGCCCTAGCCCTAACCCTAACCCTAACTGTAACCCTAGCCCTAAACTTAACCCTAACCCTAACACTAGCCCTAGCCCTAACCCTAATCCTTGCCCTAACCACCTGTCACCAATGGGGCCATAGATGAGGTGACTTTTCCCTATCAGCTCTCCACCTACACAGTAAGCTCTGTGAGGGGCAGCAGTTGAGTCTGCCCTGCTCACAATTTTTTGAACGCCTACTAAGTGCCAAGTAGGGCCAGAGAGGTGAACAAAACAAAGCCCTTTTTCTCGTGGAGCTTACATTCCAGAGCACGCGGACGGGTGATGCGCATCAGATGGGAGAGATGCTACAGAGACGGTGGAAAGGGGAATGGGATCCTGAGTGACAGCGCGGGAAAAGGCCTCGCCTTCCTGGAGATCTCGGGAACTCAGAGGCTGAGTGGTTCCAGTGGCAGAGGACACAGCAAGCTCTGATGTCCGGGAGCAGGAGTCCCCCCGGCCTGTTTGAGGAGCAGCACTGGCTGGGGGTGAGGTTAGAGGGAAGGGGCACTGGTAAAGATTAGGATTTTATGATGAATAAAATTGAAAGCCATTGGAGAGTCCCGAACAGAGTTTTTGGTCTTAGGGTTTCAGACATTAATGAAGCAGAACAGGATATGCCACCCTAGAATATGCCTCTTTGGCGTTAGAATTATTGTGAGCTGAAGGCATTTGAGTTCCTGAAATCCCTCATCTGCCTAAAAGCAGAGCCTCCCAGAAAAACTCAATTATCATAGACCTCTTTTCGGAGAGAAATTCTGATCTCCTCCAGGAGACAGAAGCACCCACCCAAAAAGATATTGTCACAGAACCATGGTTTCTCCCACCTGCTCTCTTAGGGGCACATTTACCTTTCAAAAAGGTAAGGTCACGCATTCTCCTAGAAGTGCCCCTTCGCCCATCTCAATCCCTAAGAAGGTAATTGAAGCTGCCCTCTTCTCTTGCTAGTCTGTCTGTTGTCAATAGAATTTGTGGGCACCCAGGAAAAAACTAAAGAGGACGGAGGAAAAGTGTTTTTCTCCCAGACACCTGCTTCTCTTCAGACGCCTTCTTGTCCACCACTGGCCCATTCATATGTAGGCAGAATATCTAACAGGTTTGTTCTCAGAATTCGTGAGATGATATGTTTAAGTATATATGTTCCTACCTAAACACAACAAATATATAATAACATCTTAATTATTCAAAAACTGTCATGCAAATAGTATATTTTTGTTCTTTTTTTATTTCAAAGGTTTATTAAGAAGCCTTGGTACTCACAATCTCTGTCATCTTCTCAACTAATGTTACAGATGGGGGCAGTTCTTCAAGGGGCCTGCGTGGTTTAACCTTAAAACTGTTGAATTTTACCCTCTCAGTCTGCTTCTCTTTCCTCAAAGGTAGGGAACCAGGCCCTTGCAGGTGACAGCCAAGGGGGCAGGGCAAAGGCAGAGCCCAGAGATAAATGAGCCAAGGCTAATAGGCCAATGGCAGGTCTAGTCCCCGCACTGAATAGCCACGCTAGAGTGTTCTTCAGTCCTGCATCAACATGTCCTCACTATTGCATTGCACACCAGGAACGACGCTTGGAATAACGCTTACACTCTCTTAAGGGAATGCTGAAACACTTTTCCAGAGAAAAGCACCGCATTGTCTCATCTGGGAAAATAGGCGGATAGAGACTCCGAGAAGTTACGTACTTAACCGTACTTAACCGAGGTAGCCATAAGGTCAGCTGCTGATCCAAAGGGGATCAGAGGAGACAACTCACTGAGAATGCTTCCCATCAATCACAGACATCCCACCAAGGTCTAAGTTAGGTGCTCAGTACCTGTGACTTTGTCAGGTAAGACTGCACACTTGCTGGTCATGGTCCCTACACTATTTATTTATCTCCTGGGCCCTTTGATGTCTTAATTATATCTGACTTGCCTGGATTTAAAGTTCAGTGCCCAGGTCTCTCTATGTCTGAAGAACCCAGAGAGCAACACAAATACCAGAAAAGCAGAGTGTCCTGGGAAAGGGGCCTCCCTAAGTAACTCATTAATGGATGATTCCCCAGGGCATCGTGGGGACCAAGAAATAGGATCTTTCTCCACCCCCGCCCCACCTCCACCTCTTTCCTATAAAAGCCTGATTTCTTATTACTTTAATTAAGTTTCTGACGTCATCCCAGATGAAGGCTTTGTATTCATGCAGCCTTGCAGAAAATAGCCCAGAACCCTACAACGACAGCAGTCACCCATCCAAACCCCCTACTCTCTTCCCTGCCATTGAAATGTCAGTGTTATTAAATGCAACAATCAGAGACTCAAACCTTTACCTGAGGTGAAGGCATCTGGCTGCCTCTCTTGTCTTTCTGTTCCTCCTCCTCTTCCCGCCTCCAGTTAGCCCTCCACCCCACACAAGGATGGGTCCCTAACGCCTTCAAGGTTGGCACAGACGTCGTCTCTTTGCAGGAACAGCCTTCGGAGGTCGCTGTTGCCCCAGTGGCCCAGCCTCAAGGATCACCATCCCCACGGAATGGCTGCTGGAGCTGGACCCTCCACATCCTACCCTGAGACAGAGCAGAGACAGGGGCTGCCCCAGAAGAACGCAGACTTGAAAGCAAACCACAGTTCAAAGCACAACCGTTACTGAGCACGGGCAAACCACAACTTTTTGCTTATCTCTAATGTTGGCACCTTGTTCCACTCCGGCCCTCACAAAGAGAGACGTTGGTCCAAAGACCTCAGAATGTTTTTCTACTCACTCAAGACAATACGACTCCAATCTTCAGTATGATCCATGAAAACATCTTCAAGACAGCTGAGTGATTCAGCTTGTAGATCCGACCCACAATAATACCTTACACTTCTAAAGGACGTTCTAGCTTATGAAATGCTTCATGTACGTTTCGTCACCAGGCCTTCGAGGCTGGTGAGGAAGCTGGATTCACCAGAGCTTCTAGCTGCTGGGGCAGCACCTTTCACACCACAGCACAAGATTGGAATGGGAGGGTGTTTCAAGAGCACGTAGAACAAGCCGAATTTCATCCTGACAAAATCGCACAAAATGCATAGCTACCGTCAGGATTGTGCGACAAACATTCACTCGACAAAGATTTATTAAGTCCCAACTGTGTGTCAGTCTCTGGCTAAGCATTGAGGACACTGTCGAGGAAAAACAAAAGGCATGGTCCCCTTAAATTCTAATGGACCAGACGAAACCATTAATCTATAGTCACAAAATAAATGGAAAGTTGTCACTTCTAAAGACATGGGATGCTGATTTAGTCAAGGGGAGCTTCCTGGAGGAAGTGACCGCTAAGCTGAGATATGTAGGACTGGGGACATTGGGAGAGGAAAGAAGGGAAGAGTATTTATTACCCAGAGAGGGGCCACCCTTGTAAAGGCAGAGAGCATGGATGGTAAAGGGCCTGGGAGGCCAGCACAGGGGAGCACAGGGCACAGGCAGCAGGATGAGGCTAGAGATGGAAGGACATGCAGTGATTATAAGACGGAAGGAGTCAGAGTGGGGAAAGGTAAACGAATTCAGATGCTGTTGAAGCAATTCTTGTGAGCAATGACGAGAGCCGAGACTGGGGCGGTGGGCCAGAGCAGAGCCACCGCGGGAGGATTCCAGACGTGGGAAGCAAAACCGAGGGGAGTTAAAGATGAGTCAGGCATGGGAGTGAGGGTGTCATTTCTAATGGAATATTTTGTACTTTAATGATATTCACTTAAATATATATATATTTAAAACACACACACACACACACACAAGTCTGGTTTCATGACTAATACCCACCCCACCCCCGAGCAAGCTGCATCAGGCATTTCTGTGCCACAGTGAAGTTCTCAGACTCAGAATCTGTAAAGTGCTCCAACGGGTTTCGACACTTTATGGAGTATCCGTTACCCTCCAACATCTTGCTTCTTTTGAGGTGTAATCACATCAGACCTGATGATTCTTTAATGCTCTGAGAGTTTAAGTAACTGGCCCGAAGTGACGATGGAGCTACTACGATTCACTGATAAAGACAGAACTAGGTAGGAATTGAGACATCATGGCTTAGGAAATTAGGGCATTGCTATCTCTAGACTCTAAGGGTTAATATTGCATCAGTTTACAGAGAGAAGTAACACAGCATTCAAACAACACCTCATTAGAGGGCCCACAAATCACTGCTGTAGGAGAAGGGTGAGGTGCATTACCCACTTCTCCAGAAATACTTTTACGCTTAAGGGATTTGAAGCCTGAATGCAAAAATCAACCCCACTGTATGCCGGGGAATCAAAATTACCCCAAGTTCAAACCAACACCATAAAATTAGTGCTTTTTATTTCATTCAACGATTTTTAGTAAGTGAACTACCTTGGGAACGTCATTAACATTTGGGGGTCTCAGTTTCCACACTAGTAAAAGGGGGATCATAGCAGTACCTATTTGATAGGATCGGTGTCAGGATCACGTTAACTTACGTAAAGGACTTAGACGAGCTCTGGCACCTTCAGCACTGTCTTGGCCCTTCTCCCCCAGCTAACGAGAATCTCACCACATTTAGCCATGAAAACACTCTGTCTCTGTCTAGCTTATATTCATCCTTCACATGTTGTCAGGGCAAAAATAGCAGGAAGAGATGTAAGGGCCAAAGCTAACCACACGTATACCCACAGACATATATTTATATAAGTCAGCAGCTATTGGGGTAGTGTTATTAGGGGCAGAGGCAGTGTCCATACAAAATGGGTGACCCTCATGTAGGAAGCAACCAGACTATTCTCCTCTGTATTTACCTGACCTTTATAAGAATATCTCATCCTATTGTGGTCCGTGATGTTTTGATTTTTTTTTTTTAATGCAGTTGTTGATATAATTGGGAGAGTCCAAAAAAGTGTACCATAAATTACCAAGAGCATAAAAGATGGATCTTGTAAAGAAAAGTTGTAATAATTGGAAGGAAGACAAGACTAACAGATGACTGAGTGTCTCCCTTTAGAATTACAAGTAGATACCGCTTTGAAGACTTCTGTGTCTGTGGAAGACAGAAGGAGACGGCTTCCTTACCCACGAGACGAAGCGTGTTTACAACAATGGAGCACGCGGACAACTGGACGCTTGGTATAGGAAACATCGAGACTGTCTTCTAGAGCCTGCCAGCCTTGGGTTAGAACCTTGGCCCTAACACTAACGAGCTGTGTGAATTTGAGCAAGTAATTAATCTCTTGAAGCCTCTGTTTTCTTCTCTGCGAAATGCAAACAATAATATCTAGCTCACGGGTTTTTGTAAAGTTTAAGTGAGATAATCATTTGTTCCTGGTTCTTAGTAATAATTCAATGAAAGCCGGCTCTGTTGGCCACTTCCTACCTCACTCCCCACAAAGTTGGTCAATCTATTGTCAAAAACAAGACAACAGGCCCAAAATGGAGTTGCTCATACTAAGCCCCACGTAACCAAAGCAAGACTTAGTTATAGTCTGGCTCTTTAGGAAATAGAATCTTAAACCAGTCATTCAAGAATCGCCTGATTAGCACTAGTTAGGTAATTTGACTAACGGACCCCTAAACCAGTGGTCCTCAACCCTTTTGGCACCAGGGACCAGTGCTCCTATGAGAATCTAATGCCTGATGATCTGAGGTGGAGCTGAGGCAATGATGCTAGCGTTAGGGAGCGGCTGTGGATACAGATGAAGCTTCACTTACTCATCCACTGCTCACCTCCTGCGGTGAGGCCTGGTTCCTAACAGGCCATGGACCGATATCAGTCTGCGACTTAGGGATTGGGGACCCCTGCCCTAAAGAAAAAGGACTTTGCAAAAACCAGCTGGCATTTTTGCCTACTATAACTCCCTTTTACCTGCTCCCTCTGCCTATAAAAGTCTTTCATTTTTGTACAGCTCATCAGAGCTTCACTCTATTTGCAAAATTGGATGCTGCCTAATTCATGAATCATTGAATAAAGTCAGTAAGATCTTTAAAATTTGCTCAGTTGAATTTTGCTTTTTAACAGTATTAAGAAATTGTGACCAAGAAATACATTTTGTTTCATCATAAACTGTACATAAGAAGCATTGAGTACAAAGAATACTATATTCTAAACGAAATTAACCTGCAAATGATGTATATGGAAAGAAAATGGAGTTTGTTCCAGAACAATCATTTTACATTTTAAACAAAAACAAAAGGCTTAAAAGGTAGGAAAGGCATTCTTGATGAATAAGCAGTAGTCCACAGGATCAATAAAAATGTTTAGGCAGTCAGCAGTATGGCTAATTCGCACGGGTGATTGACTGGGAGAAGGAAGGTGGAAGGGTTAACCGTAGATAAAGAAACAGACTCTCCCTTAGAGAAAACTTGAACATAAGGATTGCACCACACATTTCTGAGTGAGAGACAGAAACAGAAAAGATGTATGTGCCCTTTGTCCTTATCTTCTACGGAAAGCTGAACGAATGGCACATTCTTGAGGAATCGAGTAAGTGGTGATGAAGCACGTGTTTTCTGATAGAACCTGGAAAATAAGTGTCAGTGTCTGCCGTGGGGCCCTCCAAACGCTGGGGGGATCCCAAAAGCCGATGCATCAAAACCACGACCGATGACAAAGTTCACCGGTTCCTTTGACGTCAGTCTCATTGTTCACACAGAATTCATTTCTCGAGGTCAAACAGTCCACTGAACTTATATAGAAATTCCAAGTCACTTGGTAGATGCTCAGCATTGCAAAAAGAGGGAATTCATTCTAGCTCAAGACTTTAACGCGCCTCTGTAAAGTATTTTTGTTTAAAAAAAAAAAAACTAAAAAGATGCCCTCGTTAACCAATCCTTAGTCAGGCCCCGCTGAACCTTCCCCTCAGTGAGGCCTCAACCTTTGGACTTCCCCATGGGCCCCTGTATCACCCAATTTTAGCAAAATTTCTGCTACGTTGGTTTAGCAAGAATCCCCACCCTCCACCTCTGATCACTCTTGGTATCTAATCGAATCCCTCGTCCCCTACTCTTGGCATCTCATCATCCGGCCTGTTTTCAGCCAGAATTCTACGTCGTTTTAGCCACAATTCCTCCCTCGGGCATTCCCATCTACCAGCCCCCACCCCACTCCGCAGCTGCAGGTCCCCGCTGGCCCTCGCCATTTTCCGACTGAGCTCTGTCCTGCACCAACATCGCTCTTCCCCTATTGCAATAGCAGTTCCTAACTAAAGTTTATTTTCAGCCTGTAACTTCTGTCTGGCTCTGGTTTTCGTCAACGCTTCCCAGCCTGATTGCTCACCTATCCTCCTGTCGTGGCTCCAATTATTTCTAACTGTTCTTCAAAATCAAATATACCCTCCAAAGATGAAGAGTCCCCACTCTGTGAAGTCTGTCAATATTGTAGACCTAGAGAATCAAACCAAAAGAGGGGTTGTGGAAACCTTTGCGTTGTTCGAACAGATGACCTCAGGTGACCACTCTCGAGGTGACAACTATTATTTAGCTGTTTATGTTTGCTTTTTTTACTTCACAGGCACAGTTCTTGGACTTATTAGGTAAGTCACACATAGGTGGCATCCAATTCCTTGAATTAACCTATGTTATCTCCAGTCTGACTTCCCAGCTCACTTTTACAGATTCCTCAGCCTCTTCATAAAGCTTGTCTTCCTTTTAGCTCTTTGGTCTCTGGCAGAGTGAAGCTCTTTCTGCATGAGTTCTCGGATCCTTTTTACCCTCTCTTTTGGGCCATCCATATTCTAAGGAGTTTACTAATATCTTTACTGGTTAAATCCTGAAATCTCAGACCGCACATTAGACTTAAGATCTCTCTGTCTCTCTCTCTCTCTCTCTCTCTCTCTCTCTCTCTCTCTCTCTCTCTCTCTCTCCCTCCCTCTCCACTTTTGAGTCCCTTGAGCTCCCCAGTCCCCATTTACAGACCTGCTCCTTCCCACGCCTTTCCCTGCCTATCCCACCAGCACTTGGTCCTGAAGTCTGATGAGCAGATGCCTTGGTTTCTGTTTGAACAGCTGTCCCTCTAACTACCCTATAGGCCTTCACCCTTATCCACCCCCAGGCATTCGCTTGGAACCTCACTTCACATCCTAGGACATCTGAGCCCCTAATGCCACCTCAGTCGCTTCTGCCGCTACCTACTCACCCACTTTAACAGGGCCATGTACCCGAGCCATCGCTATTTTCAACAAAACTATTAGCCTTTCTGTTAATTCTTTATTTTCTTTTTTTAAAAAAGATAATCTCACCAATCAGGGTTTAGACTATCCATTCTGTCCAAGAGAAGTCCAAAAGAGACAACACAGGGACACGAGTTTTCCAGGAAGTCTTTACAAATGACAGGCAGTGTTTTCAGTTCAGGTGAGCTGGGGGCTGAGCTGGGGCTCACATCTTGGCCTGTGGTCCAGCAGATAAGCCCGCTGGTCCCTTGACAGTCTGTACAGCCCTCAGGCATAGCCTGGACTTAAGACTCAAGACTCCAGAAGCCACCCAGCCAGTGGGAGCAACAAGGTTGGTAGCAATGTGAGAGGGCTGCCAGGACTGAGCACATCTAAAGACCCTTCTGTTGTTTCCCTTCAAATAACTTCCAAAGGGGAATATCTCGGAAAAATCTGAGCGCATTCAAAGAACAAAGATGTGAAAGGGGCTGGGAAATAGGACCCTGGAGGGAAGGGAGAAAAGAAGCTGTGATTCTTAGTCTGTGGAAGAGAAAGCCTAAAGGCCATTTAACAAGGGCCTGCAAGGTTTAAAGGGATATTCCTCAGAGGATCAAGACCAGCTGTTCACCGTCTCCAGGAAGGACACAGAAAAGGAAATGAGCTTCAGCTTCCACATGAGTGGTTTAAGCTAGAGAACGATCTGTGCCAACGAGTCTCTCGGACTTCGGGTAAGGTATCTGGGAGATCGGGGCCCGTCCTTGGGACGTCTTCGAAAACCCAAGGAGCCCATTTTCCTGGGCAGCTCAGGTGTGAGCCTGTCAGCATCCAGAGGGGTGGAGAGGACCAGTGTCCAACACGGACCAGCCCGATGAGTCCATGACTTCGTTTTACAAATAGCCTACGCTTTTGTCTTCACAGTTTGTCCCGCAGCATCATAGATTTTTGGACTCTGGCATTTGCAGAATTGAGTCAGGGGAGAGGGAGAAGAGAAGGCATGCAAGGAATGAGAAAAGGGAAGAGAAATGGATTCATTTTCCATGGGCGAGGGAGGGGGAAACTGCAAATAACTCAACTCGGGCCCTTAGTCACTGTAGATTTGTAAAGTAAGAATCTCTCACTTTTTCATATGAAAATTAGCTGCCGTGTAAATACACTAATTGGCCATTCTTTCCCTTTTTCTTTCAGGGTTTCCTGGCATCCCTTTGAACACTTCCTTTACACCTTCGATATTAGCCTGCTTCAGCTTCGTGCACAATAAAAGCCGAAGACAGAGTCTTACTATTGAATCCAACACTTTACGAATCCAACACTTTACGAGTCCAAAGCCAAAAGCTTTGGTATAACATTCTCCACCTATTAAACTCACACTGAGCTCCTAATTCCTAAATATTTTTCTTAGTTTTAAGATTTTTCGATGTCTCCCCAAGCCTTTAGACTTCCTCAGTACACCCACATCGAAAGTTGACTCCTATGTCACCAGAGCCAGTGTCTTTGAATCAATCAGATGGGCGTTCAGGGACAGCCATGCCCGCTGAGCTGAGCTGCCCAGAAACACTCACCCTCCCCCCCATGAACAGCAGGTCTGTTATTCCAGGAGCTGCATCATGGTGTGGGAGAGTCACGTCACCTGTCTCGGTGTCTGCTACCACTCAGAGCAGGCTCTGAGGATGACAAGAAGGAAGAGACGCTTGTCTATCAGTCTCATCCAGTGTCCAGTGGTCTGCCCCGGGAGCAGCCACCCTCAGGACCTCTTGCTTCAGGCAGCTGCGACTGCAGGTGCCAGGCAATGAACCCCACCAGAGCTGGGCCTTTCTGTCTGGCTCACTGTGTGCCTCCCTGGTGCCTACCTAGAACAGTGCCTGGCACATGGTAGACGAGTAATCCATGTTCACGTCCGCTGACCGAACGAACAAAGGCCAGAGCAGGAATGAGCCTTGGAGACCACCCGTTCCCACCCTCGTTCCAGACAGAAAAAGTTCAGCACGAGACCTTTCCCAGGCTTGTTCGTCATAATCCTTGAAGACCTGTCTGCATTGTCTCATTTCCTCACCGCTAGAAATAAATACCTTTGCTGATTAATTGGTCCATGTTAACATGGGCACTAACAGGTTAAAGTCTGCTTCTCTCTCTCTCTCGCTCTAGGCCTGAGGCTGACCATCCCCCAGACCCTCCTGCACCAGCCCCGCTCTTGCTCAGCAATGGACATTCATTCCCCGATGCAGAAAGGAACCTCCTTCACTGAGCGCCGAAATTCTTGAGTCGGTGCCAAGAAACAGCCAGCTGGAGCAGAACCAGTTGAGATTAGAGTTTCACACATCTGCCAAAGACAGATTCTCCTGGCTGCCCTGGGAACTGGTGCTCACATAGCCTTGCTCAAGTAGAGTGAACACAGAGCAAGCCCTCGGGAGCTGGAAGCCAGAGAGTGACACTCAGGGGTCCCAGGGATCCTCGTTGTGACCCCAGCTTGGGACTGCCAGCAAGTCCCTGAGCAGCCAGGCTGTGCTGCCCCAGTCTGTGCAGAGGTGACAGACGAAGAGTAAAAGCCACTGACTAGAGCAGTTCCAGCTCCCAGACCTGGCTATGTGTGCCCGAAAACCACCCAGAAGCTTTTTAAAAGCAGATCCACTGTGCCCTGGCCTGGATCTACCAACTGTGTCAGAATCACAGAGGGCAGGTCCCAGAATCTGTGTTTTTTAAAAAAATCACTGTCAGTGATTCCGACATCCAGCCCAGTCTGGAAATAACTGCCCTACTGGCCGATCCACCTACATTCCCTCCCTACAACTTTTTTTTCTCTATTGGAAAGAATTTGGCTCATCAAGTTACACCAGTTGACTGTCAGCATCACTAAGTACTTTTCTGTCATTCCCAAAATGACTTTACGTCTGTGTTCCTCTGAGTCGCATGTGAGTGGACATCCTGAAGCCAGAATCTCCACCCGGTACCTGACATGAGTTTGACTTTTCCACTACTATGTTAGGAGGTGAAAGGCAAGTGCGAAACTTTCTTTATTCAATTGAAAAACATGGTACCACCTGTCTGTCTTGGAGCGGGAAATTCCCTGTTCTCAGGAGTCAGGCGTGGTGGTGGGAAGCTGGGCACGTCCACAGCTGAGCAGGAGGGGAATGCGGTAGAAGCAGCAGTTCCCAGGTGGAAGCAAACTTTGTCGAGACTGGGCTCTGGGAGGATTATGTCCAGTTGGAACCTGAAAAGTAAGCTCCTTATATGATGCCTGCAGGCTCTGCTTTCAAGCATGTTCCTGGGGCCCTCCCCTTTAAGGGCCTCTGGGGATAGGTTTCTCAGCTCCCTGAGTGGCGGGCCCTGGCTCTCTCCAGTGCTTATTCACCTGGAGCTGGACCCTTGACTGATTCCAAGGGAGGGAGCCCTTGGGCTTCAGCTCCGGTCTGCAGATCTGAGGCTCCATCCCTCTCTGCAGCCAAGGCATTGATCTGCCTTGGAGCAGCCACACCCAGGGCCTCTTTCTTCAGGCAGCTGTGACTGCAGGTACCAGGCTGTGGACCCCTCCAGAGCTGGACCTCTCTGTCTGGTTCACTGTGCACATATCCGCTGCATTCCCTGCTCGATTCTAGTTTCTTCCTTGGCTTCTCTCACCCCGTCCCCTGTCCCTGAATCCTTGCCACAACTCCACCTGTTGCCTCTTGCTAGCTCTCTATGATGCTGGCCACCTGCCCTCAGGAATGTTGCTCTCTCTCCTGCCACCCCCATCTCCTGATACTACATTCTGTCTGCTTCATTTCCTACTGGTCCCTTCATCTGTCATTCTCCCCTCTATTACCTCTCTCCTTGTTCTATCTTAATGGGAGCATCTGATGATATAAATCATAAGTGGAAAGGGCCCGTGTGAGGATTTTATATATAAATGACTCTGTTTTCTTTATTTACTATTACTGCCACACAATTAGTTGCCCTTTTAACCAATAATTTATCCTAAAACATGCCCTTTTTTTTAAAACAATGCCCTTTTTAAAATGCTTTCATCTTCATAAAATTTCTTTTCCTTGATAATAATGGCAGTTGCTGCTTCTTTTATAGACCTAAAGAGTTAGGGAATATTTATTTATAGGAATCCTCAACCTTCCCTATAATTACCAGGAATGCTTTTAAGAAGCACAATGACTGGCCTCTACCTGCGGATATTTCAGTTCAATTGGTCTAAAGTTGGGCTCTGAGGTCTACAGTCATGCTACCCTGAACAAGCCCGATCCCATCTGATCTCAGAAGCTAACCAGGGTCGGGCCTGGTTAGTACTTGGATGGGAGACCACCTAGGAAGACCATGTGCTGTAGGTATAAAAAATAAAAATTAAAATTAAAAAATAAGGGATTGTAAGCTGACAAAGTCTTTGCAATCTGTGAGGTAAACCCAGGGGTGCCTCACTTAAAATAAATGAATGAATGAATAAATGAATGAATAAATGAATGAATAAATAAATTCAGTTGGGTTCTGCATCAACATTTGAAACATACCACCCAGGAGATGCGAATGTGCAGCCAGGCTTGAGGTTCACTGATTTATAAGAAAACCATTCATGAAAAATATATATTTAAACAGTCAATTCATGGAAGTCTTGATTTGAAGCAGTGATTCCTTGACCTCATTTTTTTTTGAGGCAAAGCAAAAGATCTTAAAGCCTGCCCTACCACACCCATTCCCAGTTACCAGTAAAAAAGCAAATAAACAAACAAAAAAACCCTCTGTAATAAAGTATGAAAGATAATAAATAACAAACAGGTGATTTTCTGTTCAAAACAATGCTATATATACTTTAAAGTATACCAGTTTTTAGTTACTTTAAGGTATAACAGTTTTTAGTTACTTTAAGGTATAACAGTTTTTAGTTACTGGAAAATCATAGGCCAAAAACACTTTATGAAAATATGCACCATGAACACTATCACTATCACCAAACCTCATTCAAATTTACAGGAATTCATTATTTAAAAGCATGACTAGCAGCCACTTGAAATCACAACCACATGTACTCAAGTGACATAAGGCATCCTTCCCCAGTTTGCAAAAATTCCTCCAGTGCCTACGTAATACTTGTTTCGCATTACCAACATTAGTGGCATGGCAGCCAACACCTTAGAAGAGCAGTTCCCAAAACGTTTTTGTCACCAGGGTCTGGTTCATCTATGAGAATCTAACGCCTGATAATCTGAGGTGGAGCTGAGGCGGTGATGCTAGTGCTGGGGAGTGGCTGCAAACACAGATGAAGCTTCACTCTCTAGCCCACCAGAGAGCCCACCACTCACCTCCTGTGTGGCCCAGTTCCTCACAGGCTGCGGGTGGTACCAGTCTATGGCCCCGGGGTTGGGGACCCCTGCTTTAGAATACTGATGTTGATAATTAAATAGATTTAAAATTTAAAAAAATGACTCTTCATCATCCATTTAGTAGATTAGTGGTAAGTAGCTCTATAAATTGAACATAAAAAAATTTATAAAATCTTGCCTCATTTTGCCCCAAAGAACTCCCCCACCAAGGCACATATTTTTAAATCTGTATCAGCCCATAAAGGAGAACATCCCTGGTCAAAGATCACACTATGAGATCTCTAGGTTTTATGGGATGGAATTTACTGCCTTTTGAGAAGGAAAATATGTTTTGTTTTGTTTTTTAAATGCACATTCAGATAAAAATCTGACCTACCTGGTTACAA
>PVKZ01001002.1:113039-518309 GCA_004027375.1 Macroglossus sobrinus
AAAAAAAAAAAAAAAAAAAAAAAAAAAAAAAAAAAAAAAAAAAAAAAAAAAAAAAAAAAAAAAAAAAAAAAAAAAAAAAAAAAAAAAAAAAAAAAAAAGCGTCTTTAATAACTGAGAACAGGAACAAACCAAGTGAGAAAAAAAATCACTTTGAATTGGAAGTTTTCCAAAGGCAAATTTGGCATAGCCTGAATGACTTATCCAAGCCTTAGAAAATGATTTTTTTTTCTCCATAATGGCAATTTCTGAAGATAGAAAAATAGAAAAAAAATCAGCCTAAAAAATTAGAAGTAGTATAAATCAGTATAAACTCAAATATCCAGATCAAGCAAGAAAATCCAGAAAACCTTAGAAAATCCAGAGTCTCAGAGCCCCTTTGCAAAAATACCAGAATTTTGAGGCTTAGCCGAAATGGAAAAATTAAAGCCTAATTTTTGTTCATTGTCATTCTCTAGATTTCCAGAAACAAAATACCCATTATTTCCTAGAAAAGTAGGCGCTTACAATTTGAGCATAATTGCTTTAATAAGTATAAAATATATCCTATAAATATAATATAAGACTTTAATTTTATAAGTTTAAAACTAAGATTAAAATTGTGATTTTTAAGTTTCTGGAAAGCAGAAAGTTCATGTGGTTTTTGTATCCCAGAACCTTCCAGTACCTGGTACAATACTTTTTATATTACAGTTATCATCAAAAACATATTGCCTCAACTAATGGATGGGCCTTAATGCTGTGGAGCAGAGAAGATTCTAGGCATAAGCAGCCCCTCCCAGGAACCATCTTCTAGAAGTCTCCATAAGCACAACAGCATGGAAAGTAACCTGTCCCTTCTGTTAAATAAGGGACACTAGCAGTCAATGACCAGCACCTGTGTTGAATAGCGTTTTGCCTCAAAGCTCACAGAATAAGCAGGCCCTCACATTTTGGGGGACTCATCCTGACTACCACTTTCTAACAGAAGCTGTGGGGCACCACCAGAACCCATGTCTGACAGGAATGAGCCTCCAGCGTTCCAGGTTTTTGCTCCTTTTGTAAGGTAACCAAGCCCATACTCTCATCACAATTTCCCAAATGTCAGCTCAGGCTGTTATAACAAAATACTACAGACTGGGTGCCTTAAACAACAGAAGGTTACTTCCTCACAGTTCTGGAGGCTGGAAGTCCAAGATCAAGGTGCTGGTCAATTCAGCTCCTGGTGAGGCCCTTTTTCCTTGCGGACAGCCCTGCGGACAGCCCCCTTATCACTGTGTCCTCACATGGCCTTTCCTCCGTGTGTAACAGGGAGAGAAAGAGTAAGCTCTGTGGTTTCTCTTCATATAAGGACACTAATCCTACTGGATCGGGCCCCATCCTCATCATTTTATCCAACCCTAATTACATCCAAAGGCCCATCTCCAAATACCACCACCTTGGTAGTTAGGGCTTCAACATATGAATTTTGCGGGGGCAGACTCAATCCATAACACAAGTTTCCTGATCATTATGAATCCCCTAAAACACGTCATTAAAATAAACCCAAACAAAGCCAGGCCGCTAGTACCTGCCCATGGATGTTCTAATTGCGGAAGCTTGAAGTATAGCCCTGAAATCATCCAGGTGGTTCTGATGATTTCTGACCTGCCTTACAGTGTCTAAAGTGGGAGCTGACTTTCTCTCTCCATCGGACTCTTTCCCTCATCCTGCTTCTGTGAACAGGCAGGCCAGATGGCTCGGACACCGTCACATCTGGACTCTAAGACAGTACATATAGACGACCGACCATAGCATCCCTGTGAAGTGTCAGCAGCCTTTGTGCATCGCCCAGGGTGGCCTGGAGGAGGTGAAGGGCTAAAGCTGCCCCAAGGAAGAGGTGATGGACAGCGGTTCTGTGTTACTGAGAGGCTTCAATGATGTCTGCCACCCACTGGTACCGGAGAGTCACTGGAATGGCTGCATTTTGTAAAGTCGTTCTTTTTCATAACGTAAAACCTACCATTTAACCATTTGTAAGTGTATTACTCTGTGGCATTAAGCAAATTCCCATTATCGTGCAACCACCACCACCACCCACTTTCAGAACTTTGTTATCTTTCCCATCTGTAGCTCTGTACCCATTATTACTGACTCCCCATTTCTCCTTCTCTAGTCCCTGGCAACCACCATTTCACTTTCCACTTTCTGTCCCTGTGAACTAGACTGCTCCAGGGACCTCATATAAATGGGGTTGGACAATATTTATCCTTTTGTGATTAGCGTGTTTCATTTAGCATAATGTCCCCAAGGTTCACCTATTTTATGGCATCTGTGGGAATTTCCTTCCTCTTTAAGGCTGAATAATATTCCACTGTATGTATACACCAGACTTTGTTTCTCCATTCATACATCAATGGACACTTATTTGGGCTGCTTCTACCTTCTGACTATTGTGAATAATGCTACGACGAACATGGGTGTGCAAATATCTATTCTATGTCCCTGCTTTCATCCTTTTGGGTATATAACCAGAGGTGGAATTGCTGGATCCTCTGGTAATTCTATTTCTAATTTTTTGAGGAACTGCCGTATTTTCCACAGCAGCTGCACTATTTTGCATTCCCTCCAGTAACACACAAGGGTTCCAATTTTTCCTCATCAACATTTGTTATTTTCTGGTCTTTCTTTTAATAGCCATTCAAATGTGTATGAAGTGGTATCTCAGTGTGGTTTTGCTTTGCCGTTTCCTAGTTATTAGTGACGAATCTTTCTTCCAGGGAACAAAAGAAGGAAAACTGTAATTCCAAAGATTTGACTGGAAGATGATCCCAGGAAATGAAAGCAAATGTGCAGAACCATAATAGACAAGAGAGAATGATGTGGGGATGCCGCTCTACAAATATGAATCGTCATAACAGTCTTTAAAAAACACATGTATTGTTATCTTAAACAAACAAAATCAGAAAGGTATGTCTGCCCTTAAGATATAGAAAGAAATCGAACTGCCATGAATAAGTTTACAACACACATACGCTAGACGCAGAAAATCAAGGAATAACTAAGGCAACATTTCTCCAATGTAAAAAAGATTAATTTACTCACTTATCACGTAAAAAATTCAGAGGAAATTTAATCTATCATGAGGTCAGTTTCCTAGTGATGAATCAAATCGATACAAATTTTCTTGCAGCTCACGAGAAGACAGAAACAAAAATTCCTCGTGTCACTTTAAAAATCTAAACCTCGTGTTTTGTCAGCCAGCATTCTTTGCCCAGGAGATGTACAGGTTTAGGGTTAAGCAAGACTCCCCACGAGAGGAATCAGAATAAGAGATTAGCAATGAGAAGTTTGGTATCAGGCAGGGGAATGTTCCAGAAAAAAAAAAAAATGTCAGTTTCTAACTCCCTTCTCCACATATGCAGAAAGGAGTGTACAATCATAACACAGCCACAGCCTTTAAAAATGTGAATTTAACCTAAACATACTTGGGATCAGCATTTAAAAGCTCACTCTAAAAGGATATGAATGCTAATCCTGTACAAAATAAAATATAAAAATGTTACTCCATCTACTGTGATATACACAAAATCAGTAGTATTTTGTTGTTGTTCTTGTTCTTGTTCTTTTATTTCTAAGATGCAGTCAGTTTGCAATATACCACATTAGTTGGCCAGAAATTTAATTCTCACGTTTCTTCTCCTTTTCTCAAATCACATTATTGTCTTAAGCAGTCCAAAATAAGGCCTTAAGAATGTTCTGGGGTTTGCATTTACTTGTGAATAACAGGCAGAAGTTCATCGGAATCATCTTAAGTGATGCGACTTGGTTTCAACCTGATGTTAATTCGAGGTTCTGTTCAAAACGCCTGTCCGCTGGGATGCTGGGATCACACCTGTGATTAATCTGGCTGAGTGCTGGGGCTGCAATTGTTTCCTCACGTGGCTGCAGCTGACACAGCAGTCTTTGTCAGTAATGTGTAACCCCTTGAGTGCCTGGACCAGTGGATAATTACGTGGAGAAGCCATAATGGGAAGTTAGGACCCTCCCCAGTGGTCAGCGAGATCTGGGTGAATGTGAGAAGTGAAAGAGGATGAAAGAACTGTCATCTTGAAGGGGAAAAAATAGTCTCGCCTTCCTAGGCAAGCATTAAGAACTCATTTACCTCCAGCAAAACGAGCGTAATATTTTCTGAGTTCAGCTCTGTTGTGTGGTCCCTCCTTCTACAAACAAGATTTCTGTTGAGATAAACTTCCTACAGCCAATGATGAGTAGTTTTGTCAGAGCTCTTTCAATAGCACTTACCTTGCGCACGCCTCAAATGGTCGCTGTTAAGATAAACCGAGGCATATTAAAAATGTTAAGAGTTTATTTGAACATAAATCGGTTAGAATTAGGCAGCACCAAACCGGAAGTGACTGAAAGTGCCCCTCTGACAGAAGCCGGGGAAAGACTTTTACAGAGAAAAGACAGAAGCAAAGCAAGGATTTCATCAGATTGGCTGTAAAGTAAAGCCCAGCTGGCTGTGTGTGATTGGTTGTCCTTAGCTTTCAATTCCATGGCTATGAGGCAGTCACAGGCTTAGATTTTGGTTTGCTTACAGAAGCCACCACAGCACTCAACCCACCGACTTGTTTAATTAATTCACTATCACTAATACTGAGCAATAGGAAAACAAAGCAAATAGCATCCCGTGTGAAGTACTATTTAAAATGCTCATGTGCTGTCATTATAAGAATTAGTTAATAAACTATATTAACTGAGGGTGAGTACCAGACAAAAAGTAGCCTCACTACAACAGAATTCAAGGGAAGCCATGACCATATTCGTTAGAAAGGATTACCCCCCATGACAATCTATTTTTTAACATACTCGATAGGGTCTTTAACCTAAAACATATTTAAGATAGTAAAAGTGTCACCAGTACCAAGGATTTCCATAAAGAGTGGATATAGAATGGACATAAGCTATCCCACTCTGAAATCAACTCATAAGGGATAAAAGATAGACAAGTTCGCCCTAAAAACGATCATTCTCAATTGTTTTGTATATTAGACTCAAGCAGCATGTTGGTTTAAAATTCAGATTCCCAGGTCCCAATCACAGAGACACTCATTCAGCCTATCTCTCGTAATGAGATCTAGGAATCGGCATGTGGAATCAGCACACGCGCACGAGCTCGTGCGCGCACGCACACACACACACACACACACACACACACACACACGGACGCCACACACGATTCTGATGCAAGTATTCAGAGGCTTACTCTTTCTGCCCTAAAAAGATGGGATGATCCCCAGCTCCCAAGCTTGACCTAACCTGACTCACTCATAAGACTGTGGTGAGCCATAGAATCACTAAAAAAGGCTGTAGAATGTCAGAGGCAAACGTTGGCAGTGGCCCCTTAGCCTGGGCCAGGGAGAGGGAGTCATGATCTAACCCAGCAATCCTCCCTGCCTCGGCAGGATGGCAAGTCTTTTCCACTGTGGAGATGGACACATCAGATCATCTCAGCTTGGCATCATAAAACATCTGAATTACAAAACTAACTCCCCTCATTCCAATTTCTGTGGTCACTAAGCAACTTCCTCTTATAGAATTTTACTTCCCACATAGTCTGCCTTCGCTCTTGGCCAAAGGCTGCCAGTATCCAGTCCCCCTTGGCCCTGTTAGTAGTGTAAGTTGGCAGCCACTTTGGTTTCTTCATCGTTCTTTGAGTTTGGCTCATGTGACCCCACCCCTGAGAAACATTCCACTGTCCACAATTCACGGGTTGATAAATTAGGTTTCTGCACTTTGGAGGCTTACGAGCACATTCCCAGCTATAAAAAAAAGATTTTCCTATGAAATAACAAAATTCTCAGACCTCCTGGGAACACGCCTGGCAACACACTACCTCACCAATGACTATTCCCTTCCTGTTGAAACCTCCTGATCGAGAAGCTGTTTGAGAGTGATTGATCACTGATTGAGAGTGATCGAATCCATTTCAATAAAGGGGCCTCTGGGCCATTTACGATAAACTGTAATCAGGGGCCATAGAGGTTCTGATATTAGCATCCCAGTGCCTCTCACCAGAGCCAGACCAGACAGCCAGGTGAGAGAAGAATGAACATCATGTACCCACATCAGCTCTGCTGCTTATTCCAGGTAAGGTCACATTCTGAGGTTCTAGGTAGACATATCTTTTGCGGGGACACCAAGTGTACCAAGTAAAAAGCTTCCTGCCCACTGTCATGTCCCCTTCAGCTCGGCTCTTAACAAATGATGACTGAGTAATCTAGGGTTTCTTGCTTAAATGGTGCTATGCAGTGACCAGTGCTAAGAGGAGTAGCTAAGGTTTGCAAGCAGTCTGGCCAAAACACAGAACAAACCCCCAACCTGGAAGTGCTTTTCTTTATGTTCTAAACACTGAAATTATTTTTCAGTCTCTCAGACTTAAAAGGCTGCTTCCCTGAGCTTTCACATTTGGCTATGGTATCAAATCCCAACAGAGTTCGTGGCCACCAACCTTTCTGTAACCAAGAGTTTCCACGTGCACTTAGGGCAGTAAAGGCCTTGAGAGGAACAAGAGAGGAAACGCTGCATCAGACCGTGCTCGGGAATCCCGGTCTGTAAAGAGAACAATGTGATGGGCAGGCAGGTGGCAAGGAGGACAACACAGCAGCATCGATAGATCGGAAGGCAACCCACGACTTGAGATTTCAGGGTCTGTCGATGCAAGCTGAGAGGTCACCTCTCACCCGTTCAGACATCACATCGTCACCTTATGGGGTACAGTCTTCCACACCAGGATGTTCTTTTCGTCCTATTCTGCTGTTATCACACCATCAGGAGTAGAGAAACTGCTAGATCCTTACTTAGTGCTCACAGTTATTAGAAGTAGTAATGAAGAAGACAAACAGAATCAGCTTAATGTGATGTGACACTTCTAATTGAATTGTATTGCTTTTCTGCCCCCTCCTTTACCTTTTAGGGCCAGACACCTTGATATATATGCAGAGAGGGAAAGAACGGTATCGATCTCTGTAGCCAATGAATTCACGCCTTTTCCCATGTGCCATGAAAGCTTTTGTATTATTAAATCACTGTATTCCCCCCAGCCGAAGAAAAGTTTTTCTAACCATCCTTACATAGCGCTTTCTTCCTAAGAACCTTAATATTTACTCATACGTTTTATTCTCATGGCGTCCCAAAGATGGAAAAAGTTATTATCATCCCTAGTTTCCAGACAGAAAAATAAAACCATGTACAGGATTTTGGGGAGGGGTGGTGATTAACCTATAGAGAATGTAAGTGACTCGTCCAAATATAATCAGTAAGAGAACCAGAACTCACAACTTGTTCTCTAAGCCAAACTAAAATGTCTGCCAAAACATCTGACACAGGAGAGTAAGTTAAATAACAGCACAACGAAGAAATCGGACTAATCCAAGACATATTTATTAGATAGGACAAATGACCTGGTTTTATCAACAAATCAATGAAAGTAGGAAATGGGAGATGAGCACTGATATGGGGGGGAACCACTTAAGAGATAAAAATCTAATGCAGTGTGGGGACTTTATTTGGATACTAATTTGAAAAAATCAACTGTAAAAAAAAAAAACATTTTAAGAAGGATCAGAAAAATCTCAGTATGGCTACCACGTAATATTAAGGAATTCTTATTCATTTTGTTAGACGTGGCAATGGTACTGTGGTTCTTTAAGAAAATGTTTTTAATTTTTGAAATATAATGGTATGTCACCAGGGCTTTTCTTTAAATTCATGTCTTACCTAGAAAAGCTTCAAAAGAAGAGTCGGCCTGGGGGAAGGGGGCGTGCCCACAGGCTGAGCAACGTCGTGGTCCTTGGCTGGGCAGTGACCACACAGATTGTCATTTTAGGGAGCTCGCTTAGCTGCCAAGTCGAGAGCGGGTTTGAAGAGAAAGGTGGAGAAGAGCTGGGGCCAGGTGGGGACGCTTAACAAGTCCAGATGAAAAATGAGGAGGTCCCGGCCTCAGGCAGAGGTGTTAGAGGGGGCTGTACAGAGAAAGAGGCTGAAAGGCATCAGATTTAGAATAAAAAAAAAGAAGGGGGCTCAATGATTGATTAAATATCTTTACGTCTTGCTCGTCTCACAGTCCAGCGTGGGACTTGCAGGTAGGTTCGCCCCCATCCCAGGCCGGCTGATGGCAGTTCTTCAACACATGGCGTCCGAGGTTGGCCGAGCTGTGGCCAAGCCAGACGGTGAGAAAGCGGGAAGAGCTGAGTGGGGGGCCACACGTTTTCTCGAACGAGAGTGGCTCAGAAGTTGCTCCCAACACTTCTGCGCATGTTCCACTGATGGAGGCCGAGTCGCGGGGCCACACCTGGCTGCAAAGTCGGAAGCGGGGCTGGGAATCGCAGTCCCTGGAAACGCAACCAAGATCCCCACTACCGTTCTGATTCTGGCGAGAACGAGGACACGGAGACGGGTGGACCGCCGGCAGTCTCCAGCCAAAACTAGGTCATTTTCTTCACCTAGTAGATGACCAACGCCTGACTCTTTTTTTTTTCTTTTTTCCTTTTCAAAACTAAGTGCCCAACTTATTGCTAGACCAGATCCGTGCTTATTCCAAACGATGATTGAGATTTAAGAATTGGTTAAATACTTAGCTTATATAACAATTACCATTACCCTGTTAGTGTGTATCTGTTTTCTGAATTTATTGATATCATGTTAGTATTGAAATAAATACACATTACTAGGCAGTGAATATGTCTGATATCTTAGTTTTTTGATAGTACTTAATTCTTTAAGGGTGTATGTGAGTGTGGGAAGCAAAATAGTAGTAAGCTAGCAGAATAACAATATGCAAAAGAAATATAGAGGATTATATTTCATTTATTAGATTCCTCCCAACTATTTTCAGTGGTAGTATACATAAAACAATTTTTTAAGTTATGCAAAACACTTTGATAATGACTCATTTAATTGTACTGTTACTTTTCCTCTTCAAGCAATTATGATATTTTATGTTTCCTTACAGTAATTCAGTTCTTTTCTTTTCCTTATGTTTTTCTTTTCCTTATATTTTTCTTTTCTATTTTTTGAATGTATTCTGAAGTTATTAATGTAAAACTGCTTTGTAAGTATAAGACTGCTTTGTAAAAATACCTACATACTGTGCAAGATAATTATCACTTCTTCTCCACTACCTTCTCATTAAATAAAGAAAGCCAAGAATGACGTAATAATTGACAAAGAAACAAAAGCCATCCCGGTTATCCCGGTGCTGAGATGGCTGAAGACTTGCTGTTGCTAAAAGCAAATAAGATACAGCCAAGAAGCTGTGTTGTTGTGGCTTCGTAGGAAGGAGATTTTAGAGCACACTTAAAGTGAAAGATGACCTTCAAGGAGAGCACAATGTCAGCGACCTGCCAGTCACACACGAGGGAAGAGAATAGAGTATGACAGTTAAATCTTTCTTCCCCCAATAATTTGTGCCACTCGGCCGGTCGTAAGTAGAAACAACAGCATAGGAAATATCTGGTCCTTTCACCACTGGGTACTGCCAGGTCCAACTTGGCTAATTGCTTGAGTTTCTGAAAAACAAGGAGTATTTCAGAAACCTCATTATGAGAAGAGATATTTGCAATTTACAGGTCAATGAATCCAGCATTGTGCATGCTTATATGTAACCAGGCCTCTGTCACATGAACTCCGGCAAGTTAAAGAGGCTGTGACTCGCCCTTTGAGGCAGATAAAGATGCCCTCAGTTCACCACAACCCTGGGAGGCTCTAGTGCTGACTCCTGGGAGAAGGTTTCGGAGCAGATGTGAAAGATGCTCCCTAACCTACAATGTTATCATTGTGGTTGTTAACAAGATAAAAGTAAATACTGTCCACTTAAACTATCCGTGAACTTAACTTCACAGTTTATTGACTTGAATTCCCTGACACACCGCGCCAGGTGCCCAGGATACAAAGATGAACGAGGCCCAGTTCAGGGAAGGAGATGGTTATATAGATGCGTGATGACAGGACCTGGGGAACAGTCTAGGCCAGATTCCAGAGGAGGAGCCCAGATATCTGCCTGAAGATCAGGAAAGCCTCCCAGGCATGAATGCAGGAGCTGAGGCAGACACAGAGAGAGCAAGGGAATTCTCCTAGCTTATCTGAAACCCAGAAAACAATTAACAATTTGCATGTGACTTGTGGAATAACCTTTATTTATTTATTTTTTTTGCAGCTTCATTGGAAAAGGTGAGTAATAATCATATAGGCTACCATTTATTGAGCTAGGCATTATGCTAAGCAATATTTTACATATATATATTAGAGCTGCCATAGACTGGGTATCTTAGCAACAGAAATTTATTTTCTCAGCGAGCTGGAAATCCAAGATCTCGGGTTGTTTTCCTCTGAGAAGTCTCTCCTTGGCTTGCAGACGGCTACGTTCTTGCTGCCTCTTCACATGGTCATTTCTCTGTGCAAGCATGTCCCTGGTGTGTCTCTGTGTCCTAACCTCCTCTTCTTATAAGGACACCAGAAATATTGGAGTAGGGTCAACTCTAACAGACTCATTTTAACTTAATTACCTTTTAAAGGCCCTATCTCCAAATTTAGTCATATTCTGAGGTACTGGGAGTGAGGGCTTCAACATATGAATTTTGAAAGCACACAGTTCAGTTTATATAACGCATATACTGTATGTATGTATTTAAATATATAATTTAATCCATGACAATCTGGAATGATGCTGCTATTCTATTTGACAGATGAGGAATGGAAGCTCAGAAAGGTTTAACAATTCATCCACCACGCAGTTGTTCAGTGTTAGGAACTGTGAACCCAGGATGGTCTGCCTGCCAAGCCCGTTCCTTTAACCACTATGCAATCTTTTGAAGGGGGAAAAAAAAAAGAAGGGAAAAAGAAGTAGCAGTTATGAAAATTCTTGTTATCTACTATCCATTCTCATACGCAGCTGTGCCATGAATTCACCCAACATTTATTGTGCACTTACTACATGTCCCAGCTGACAGTGGAATGGCTTGGAAGTTGTGATTCTTCCATGTAACAGTTGCAGAATAAGTTGGAAATAATTGTAATATCTGTAAAGACTGTGCACTTCTCCCAGACAGGAAATCTATGGGGGGGAAATGCAGAATTTTGTCAAGTTCAAGGGTCCTGAGAGCTAGGAGAAAAGATTAGCATGCAAAATCCAATCAAAGAATGTGGGCTTATATACATGGTGAGAAGATTAAAAGATTTGGTAACAACAGATTTAAGGATATGGGATTATGTGGCCATCTTCATTAAGTTATAGAGTCACTGACATAGCAACTAGACTTGTGTCAGGGTATGCCCACCATGTTGCAAACACGAATTCTGCTGCATTTCCCCCAAAATTATCTTGAGAAGGCACTCCCTAACTGTGATTGTTCTTTACTGGGGGAGCATACTTAACCTTGGGAGGATTGAGAATTAAATATAGAAATGTTTCAGAGAATGAAACTTGTATTCCTAAAATCCTGATATTTAAGAAACTGGACATAATAATAATGCAGTACTCATAATACTAAAGAGAATTTGGTTGGAGTTATTTATCAACCTTGTAATTCCTATCTGATATACATAACTGAAGAATTAATTTACCCTTACAATTTTAAATTAAAATTGTACAAAGTTTGTATATAATATTGGCACTTAAAATTAAGGTTGGCCAAATTTAATGTTTGCAATTACCAGACTTCTAGGAATTAAACATTTAGGAAGTTTTAACAGCCAAATATCTGAAATACTTTAAAAAGGAATCAGCATGTTTATTGGTCATAAATGTTATTTCAAATATGTAGAAGTTCCTATTCGTAAATGGGACCAAATACTATCAAAGCTCCTCCTTTAAGGTATTGAGATTTGCAAGCTTTATAAGCAGAATAACATTTCTAAATTCACCTTAAGAGAAAGGACTTGATTTTTTGATATGCGACCTATATGAATGACAGTTTTTAAATCATAGTAAATCCACACATGGGCTTCTCTGTGGACAAAACTACCCCTGAGACATCAAAATCTCTTCTCTAACACCAGGCACAGTACTGGGCACAAAGGTACAATGACAAGAAGGGAGTCCCTGTTGTCGAAACCCCTAGAGTCTAGGAGAGAAAAGCACAGACAGGCACGACACAATCGTGGCTGTTACAGAGATCCGTAAGGCATGGCTGGAGTAAAGGGGCACCCACAGCAGGAGTCAGAGAAGAGAGCTGCGTGGAGAACTGAAGACCAGTATGAGCCTGTCCAGCAGATTAAACGGGGAAGGGGGTATATTTCAAGCAGAGACGAAGAAACGTGACAGCTACAGCTACCAGTAATTCAGCATTCCTGAGTCACAAATCGAGTGGGAAACAGGCCGGATGAGGTCGGGTAAGTCAGCAGAGGCCAGATCATGAAGGGACTTGAGTCCAGGGAAAGGCATTTCTGTTTCACCTGTAAGCAATGATGGGACATGGAAGAATTTCATCAGATTTGATCCGATTTGCCTGCTACAGAGCTCACACTGGGAAAACTAAAGTGAACCAAGACAAAAGACAAAAAAAAGTGACTTAAGTCCAATTAAGAAGTTTGGGAGAGTGGGAGGGAAAACAAGGGCAGAAAATGTAAGATCAAGCTAAGGGCGGCTCAACAGAGCGTGTTTTCTTTGAATGATACTGTGAAATAGATAAGAATGTCTCAAGTGACAAAAATCATCAGGATAATAAGTTTCCATTGAAAGAAGTGACATGTGCAAAGATTCGGAATTGTGAATGGGCGGTATGAGCCCTGTGTTAATTCCAGTAGAACTGGAGTGTGGGTTGTACAGTGGGTATAAAAAATAGAGATGAGTTTGTAATGCCGGTACTGGCAAAATTATAAACAGTGAGCCATGTAGATGATGCTAAGAATAGAGATGAGTTTGTAATGCCGGTACTGGCAAAATTATGAACAATGAGCCATGTAGATGATGCTAAGCAGTTTTTTCCTTTGCTCTATTATTAAGGGTGCAATATAGCCCAACTAGGACTCATTTCATAACAAGATGGAGTGTAGTAACTGAGACAACAGGCTTATCACAGGCCTTTCACGAACAAACCAAAGTATGTGCTTACCCATACAAGAGAGAGCAGAAGTTTTAGGTAAAGCAAGAACCTAATAAAGCTTCTATTTATTTTAACAATTCTTATAGCAGTAAGAAAGGGAGCTAGAATAAAAGAACCCCCTTCTGGAGCCTATTATGATAGTTGCAATAATGATGTAAATCATTAGCAATGGCTATGATAAGGAAACAGAATTCAGAAGATATATCTGAAGTAGAATTGGCCTGCTAATGTGACCAATTAAGTGTGGAGTGGAAAGAAAGAGACAAGAGACTGTCCGGGCAGTCTCAAAAGAATTTACCACAGGGAATGTGTTTTAAAAAAAAAAAATAGATCAAGCTAAGTGCAAAATTAGTTTCTAACGTATATTCTCTTGGGCCATGTACGCTTTGCTAGAGGTAGGCTGCAAATTTCATCAAAAAGAAGGAAGGGAGGGGTGGGAGAGAGGGAAGCTGAGTCAAATTAAAGTGAGAGACTTGGGCTAGAAGTATGTTTTAGGCATCAAAAGCAAATAGATAACTGAAGCCATGGGTGTAAATAAGATTCTCCAAGGAGATCGTGCAGAAGAAGATAGGAGAAAGAACAGGGCTAAAGTTAAAATCGGGGGGAACGTCCACACGGAAGCTGCAGGGAGCAGAGAAAGAATCAGAGCAAAGTGACTGAGGAGGGTCAGCCTCGTAGGTAGAAGGTAATTCATGAGAGCGGGGAGTCAGGTGTCAAGCGAGGAGATACTTTTAAGAAAGTGGAAGAAAGTGAGCTCAGATGTCAGAAAAAAAAAGACAAAAACTAGTACTGTGCGGATCTACCCAGCCAGGTGTGTGAAGATCATTCCAGCCTCACCTTTGTACCACTTCTGATAAAATAACAAAGAAAGGAGTTTTCTCTGCTCTTGAATTGTGCCCTCTTGTATTCTCCTTATTGGCCTGAGATCCATTAAACTCCTTGACCAGCAGTCATTTGTCAATGACCCCTTCTACAGCTTTTGACCCCAAAGGACCACCTCTTCCTTAAGAAACTCTGCCCTTCCTGGCTTCTGTGATTTAGCCCTTTCTTTTCTCTTCTCTTTCCTCCTCCCCTCCCCCACTTTCTCCTTTTTCTTTCTCTCACCCACACACTGCAGGCATTTCTCAAGATTCAGTGTTTACTCCTCTGTTGGTCTTGTTCTACACTCCTGGAATAATTCTGCCAGACTGATTTAATTTCCTTCTTCAGTTATAATTTTTTGGCTGCTATTTCCTAGAAACCACAAAATGTTGCTACTACAGTTGTTCAATACATCATTGCAGGGAGAGAACTGCTATGATGTATATGTCTTACGTTCAGAATCACAGATACAAAGTGCTGCACATACCTCATCCATTATTCCCCTATTCTCTTTTTCTATTATTATTTTCAAGTAGCTCTAGGCAGCTTGGTACTTCTAAGCTTCTGGGACCATTGGCAGGAATAATAATGACTTATCCAACTGCAGCAACAACTCCAACCACACAACCACTATTTCTGCAAGCGAGATGAAAATTATATATGGTCCTGCCTGCTAGAGCTCACTCCAAGAATATACCAGACCCACCAAGAAGTTACACTGTCAGCACTACCCATGCAAGTGGGTCACACAGCATTAGCCTCTTCCTTCTATAAGAAATAGTTCTACAATTTTATCATATTTCCTTGATTCTAAGACTTACATACTTTTCACATCATAACTTCTCAGAAATTAAGATACATCTAACAACTATAGATAGCAGAACTTTTCTTTGTTATTGGAATACAAAATAACGATGAGTCTCACAAGTTATGGTATCGTAGCTTTGACGGAATCGGGGTATTTGACAAATAAGATGCAAAAGTAAATTAGTTTCACTCTGGAAGACAATTAGCACAGTGATTAAAAGGAAGGTGGGCTTAGAAATCACAGATTGGGTTTAAATTTCAGCTCTGACACTTAAGCTCTAATAACTTGGCAAAGTTGTACAATATCTCTGAGTCTCCATTTTCTTTTCTTTTTTTTTTTTTTAGGTGAGGCAACCCTTGGTTAACCTCACAGATTGCAAGGACCTTGTCAGCTTACAATCCCTTATTTTTTCTATTTTTTACACCTACAGCACCTGGTCTTCCTAGGTGGTCTCCAAGTCTCCATTGTCTAGCATGAGAAATTGGACTAAGGGACCAGCAATACTCACTCCATAGTTTTAAACGTGAGGTTTAAACGTTATTGAGTAATGTGCTTAAACAGTGCCTGGCACCTGGGAAACACTCAGAATGTCAGCTACAATCTAGTCCTCTTGCTTTTTCAAAAGGAAAAGCTGCAAGAAGCATAGGGACAATATGGATTCTTACTCTGAGGCAAACCATTCTCTCATCACTATAATCAAAGAGAAAGAAAAACAGCCTGTGATTGAGAGTTGAATGGAGTCATAAAATAAGTTAAAGAGATTCTCATGCTTGTAAATCACGAGCAAGGTTTCCCCAGATGACAGGTTGGTGCTGCTCCTTCCCTACCTCACGCCACTAACAGGCATACAGCACATGTTGCATATTAAACCCAAATTCCCCTACCAGGAGACCCACCTTCCTCTGTGAGAGCCCCCTCTGGCTTCTGCAGCTACAAAGCCACCTCAGTCAATCGAATTGAGGTAGTTACCAAAATATTTGGTTTTTTTTCTTTTAAGGAAGTTATAAAACTGTACACAACATAGTCCGGTTTTAGTAATTACACATATATTCATAGAGAAAGCACTGAAAAGATATCTGCCGAGTTGCAAACTGGATAGTAGGGTTATGAAACTTTTTTGTTTTCTTCTTCTCACTCTATATTTTAATTTCTCGATACAGATAACGTCATTTAATCTAATGTCGTTTTGTTACAATGTTGATGAGATGCCACAGGAACTTATTTCTTGTATATGACAATGAGGCTATGGTAAAATTGGTTTTGTTATATGTCAGTTTGCTTAGTCACAGAACCTATTGATGGTATTAAGTGAGGACTTACTATAATTAAAGCAAATTGTATTTTTAAAAAAAAAATTTTAAAGAAAAAAGTGACTTGTTTTCAGCAGGATTGAGAAGAGATTCTCTTCGCTTTTATGGATTTAAACACACTTAGGAGACATTAATTCAGTATTCCTTATGAAGGCTATTAAGTAGACCCATACAGGATATTTCAGGATGACACATAGTGGTGTCATGTTCATTCTAATTAATGAAAAGTTCACTCTAGCAACTCAGAGTAAAAGAGAACTTTCTAAGCAAGCATAAGTGAACCCAGGGTAGAAGAGACAAAATAATCAGCTCACACAGACAGCTTGAGATAATGATTTTCTTTTGAAGTATATAGAATTGTTTTTGAAAAATTATTTAGCAAGATAGAGCAATATTAATATCCGTCATACAACATGTCTTACCAAAGAGACAAACAGCAGTAGTTGAAACCAAGAAATAAGCTTCTTTCCTAACCTCGTCTAAGTTCATACAATTAGTTCATGTATAAGATAAGCTGCTGTAACAAAGGGACCCAAAACGATCACTCAATACAGTTTATTCCCCTCTCCTGTGGTTCCCAGTGGTAAGGTAGCTCTGCTCTAGGAGGCCATCTAGCTCATCACTCTATCACCCGGGACTCTTGTACACTCACCTGTGTGACAAGGCTGGCTCACCATCACATCTTCTCCCCTTCTAAGGGAAGGAAAAGGAGAGGAAATAGAAAGCAAGCAATCTCTCTTTAAGAAAGTGATGTGATTTTGCCCATAGCACTTCGACTCACATCGCTAAGTGAGAACTCAGTCACATAGCCCCACCCGCTACAAACGAGGCAGGCACTGTGATATCTACCTGGGCACTGCAGTCTCTAACTGCTAAAGGTCAGGCAGAAAGATGTACGAACTGAAAGAAAAGGAGGCAGCTGGCTACTAGCAAATAGTTGCGGTTTCTGCTACAGAAGTAATTTTTAATGGCATATTTCTGTCTTAAAATTTTACTTCTTTTCTGTCCACCGACTTTCAAAATGATTGACAAACATTTCAGGTGCAGCAGCAGCCAAACTATGGTGGCAGCTGCAGAAGCCAGAAGAGGCTAGAAACGGTTTCTCCCTAATGCCTCTGGAGGGAGCACAGCAAGCCAGCACCTTGGTTTCAGCCCTGAGATACTGATTTCAGAATTCTGGCCTTCAGAACTGTGAAAGGGAAAATTTCTGTTATTTTAAGCCACCCAGTTGTGGCATTTTTTACATCAGCCACTGGAAATAAATATGGCACTACTGACTTTGACTTCAGTGTGTGAATTTCTTTCATAACCATAACCCTTGGCCAAAATGTTTTGGTCCTATAAAAACCATATGATGATATCAATAGATGCAGAAAAAAGCATTTGACAAAATCCAGCATCCATTTATGATAAAAACTCTCAGCAAAGTGGGAATAGAGGGAACATACTTCAACATAATAAAGGCCACATATGACAAACCTACAGCTAACATCATACTCAATGGGGAAAGGCTAAAACCATTTTCCTTAAGATCAGGAACAAGACAAGGATGCCCACTTTCACCACTCCTCTTCAACAATGTATTGGAAGTCTTAGCCACAGCAATAAGGCAATAAAGAGAAATAAAAGGCATCAGAATTGGAAAGGAAGAAATAAAACTCTCGTTATTTACCAATGACATGATACTACATATAGAGAACCCTAAAGATTCCACCAAAAAAAACTATTAGAACTGATCAATGAATTCAGTAAAGTAGCAGATTACAAAATAAATATTCAGTAGCACTTTTACACATCAATGATGAACTTTCAGAAAGAGAAATTAAGAAAACAATCCCTTTTACACTTATGTTGAAAACTATAAAATACCTAGGAATTGAATTAATCAAGAAGGTAAAAGACCTGTTTTCAGAAGATTATAAGTCATTGAAAAAAGAAATTAAAGAAGATACAAATAAATGGAAGCATATATCATGTTCATGGGTAGGAAGAATCAACATCGTTAAAATAGCCATACTACCTAAAGCAATCTATAGATTCAATGCAATCCCTATCAAAATACCAATGGCATTTTTCAGAGAGCTAGAAAAAATAATCCTAAAATGTATATGGAGTCATTAAAAAAAAAACAGAATAGCAATATTGAGAAAAAACAAAGTTGGAGGGATCACTCTACTTGATATGAAACTATACTACAAGGCTACAGTAATCAAAACAGCATGGTGCTGGCATAGAAACAGAGACATTGATCAATGGAACAGAATAGAGAGCCCAGGAATAAATTCATGCTTATTAACTCACTTAATATATGACAAAGGAGACAGAAATATACAATGGGGTAAAAACAGTCTCTTCAATAAATGGTATTGGGAAAATTGGACAGATATACGCAAAAAAAAAAAAAAAGCTGGACCATATTCTTACATTGTGTACAACAGACTCAAAATGGATTAAAGACTTAAATTTAAGACCCGAAACCATAAAACTTCTAGAAGAAAACATAGGCAGTAAACTCTCTGATATTACTAACAGGAATTCCTTTCCAGATATATCTCCTCAAGCAAGGGAAACAAAAGAAAAAAATAAACAAATGGGACTACATCAAACTTAAAAGTTTTGTACAGCAAAAGAAACCATCAACAAAACAAAAAGACAACTGACTGTTTGAGAGAAGATATTCGCGAATGATATATCTGATAAGGAGTTAATATCCAAAATTTATAAAGAACTTACACAACTCACAACCAAAAAATCAAACAATCCAATTAAAAATGAGCAGAAGACCTGAATAGATATTTCTCCAAAGAGGAAATACAGATGGCTAATAGACATATGAAAAGATGCTAAATATCACTAATCATCAGAGAAATTCAAATTAAACCCACAATGAGATATCACCTCACACCTGTCAGAGTGGCCATCATCAATAAATCAAAGAACAACAAGTGTTGGTAAGGATGGGGAGAAAGGGAACCCTCACACACTGCTGGTGAGACTGCAAACTGGTAGAGCTGCCATGGAAAACAGTATGGAGGTTTCTCAAAAAATTAAAAGTGAATATACCTTTGCCTCAGCAATTGCACTTCTAGGTATTTATCCTAAGAAAACCAAAATAATAATTCATAAAGATCTATGCACCCTAATATTCATAGCAGCACAATTTACAATAGTCAATATATAGAAGCACCCTAAACACCCATCAACAGAATTGCATAAAGAAATTATGGTTCACATATATATATATATACAATGGAATATTACTCAGCCATTAAGAAAAATGAAATCCTACCATTTCCAATGACATGAATGGACATAGAGATCCTTAAGCTGAAAGAAGTAAGTCAGACAGAGAAAGATAAATACTATATGATCTCGCTTATATGCAGAACCTAAGGAACAAAAAGAAAAACTAATCAAAAACAGAGTCACAAATATAGTAGACAATTTAGTGACGGACAGAGGGGAGGAGGTTTGGAGGTCTGGGAGAATGGGGTGAAGGGTTAAAGAAGTACAAATTAGTAGTTGATATCTGGTAACTAGGGTGGGGAGCACAGCAGAGGGAATGCAATTAGCACTAATATGATGGCTAGATGGAGGGCCAGGGGAGGGAGGGAGCAGATGGGGGCATCATTTTATGAACTATATAGATGTCTAACCAGTATACACTATACTTGAAACTAATTTAAATAAATAAAATTTTTTAATGTTTTGATCCCAGTAGTACCTATAGACTGGAGTTCATGATCTAAATATAGCTGAGCATTTACCAATGAAAAATAACTCTCTCTAGGCAAAAGGAGTGGGCTGTAACCTATATTCAGAGTTTCATAAAAACCAGTATCAACATTTGGGGAATTTGGGGTTGGAAAGAGGGAAGAAAATTCCCAAAGTTCATTTTCACTCATTAACTCATTCATTGGACACCTGCCATGGGCCAGGCACTGTGCTCAGAACTGGGGAAACAATGATGCATTAGATAAAGTTCCCCAAGAGACTCTGTCGAGTTCAGCTCTCAGTGAAAGAAAGAGAAAACGAAAGAATGCCTAAGAAGGAATAAATTTGAGAAGCCCACTTTATTAAAAAAATATATAAAAAACATGTGAAATACTTCATAACAGCTCCCCAAACATTTTAATACTATGAACAAAAATGTTCTCTGAAAAAAAGGAAGCCTTCCTGAATGCAGAAAGCAAGCCAGGACAATGGCATGTCACCTGACACAGAACGTGCCCCCAGGGCAGATACAGAAATGAAACATCCCAAAACACAAGATATTACGAGGAAAAATGAAGGCAGAGCAGATAGATGCATTTGCTTTCCATTATCTCGTGTTTTGCAAAGGATCTCAGACTCATAAAAGACAAAAAGATAGAGTTTCTTAATTTCTAAAGCTGGACTCTCTTTAGCAGCTGAGTCAAATGAGTTAAAAATTAAATTATCACATTCCTCAATCTACATAAAACAATATTCTTATATTTAAAACCTACCATACTTCAAATTCTATTATGGGTTTAAAAAGTCTGAAGCTGACACAATTATCTTAATATATAGAGGAGAGGGGCGTTATAATATTCTAGGGGACAAACCTGAATTGCCCAAGGGAGCTGACGACATAATCGAATTATCCAGTTCAGAGGGCAAGTTGTGTAATTCAAGACCATAAAGGAAAAGAAAAGCTCTCCTATATCACTCAATAAGTTTCCCTGACTTAATATTTCCTCATGAAATTGCCTTGAATCTTCATTTTGCTTTGCATTTTTAGACACAATCAGTGGGAATTTTTTCATCACAAAGTGGCAAAGTAACAACATTCTCGCTGAAGAAATCTAAGATTACATATCCTGACAAATCTCTTTGAACTTCCCTCACTTCATTCAAAAGATTCAGAAGTGTCTGGCTGAGTGGTGGGCAGGCAGGCAGGCAGCAATCTTATTTGCCTGAGGATCCGAATAGCTTCCTGGGAAATTCTACCACCCAAGGCAAGCTCCCAAAGGTCAGGCACACACTTGGCTCAGTAACAATGCCTCCCTGGTCCCAGGGGAAGGGTGATTCTGAGTGCAGCCTGGTCTGTAAATTAGATTTGTTCATCAGCCCAGCCCCCAAAGACTCAGGTCAGAATCCGAGAGAGGGACGTAAGAAAGGACAACAGCATTTTTTACTAAACTTTTTTGATCAAGAGTAACATCGCTAAAAGGGAGTGAGTGGCCAACATTATTTGTTTCTTGATGAGTTGTGTTAGGAAGCACTCTGCACCTTCTATAAAGTATTTTGCCCCCAAATCATAATAATAATAATGGAAGCGGAATCTAATCAAGCCTGTAGGCCTCGTTATTACCAATTTCCAGGAAACACAGAGAACAGAGGAGCATTTTGAACTACATCACAATGACACAATCGGCCAAATTCAGCATGTGGAAAATTCCATGGGAAAAAATGACCGGTTTCCTTTAACAAATACGTGGTTTTTAAAAGGAGCGGTGGGAATGACAGTAGGTATCGAGAGACTTAAGAGACACAACCAAATACATGTGTGGACCTTTTTTAGATCCTGATTCAAACAAACCATCTGTACAAAGGAAACAACTGGAGAAAATTAAACATGAGGTGAGAATTAGATAATATATTAAGAAATTGTTATTATTTTCTTTAAGATATGATAATGTTATTGAGGATAGAAATCCTTACTTTTCAAAGATAATAAAAAAAATAAAGGTAAAATAATATAATGTCTGAGATTTGCTTTAAAATATTATTGGGGTGGAGATGGGGAGAGGAAGATGATGAAGAGTAAGGTGGATAGATAAAAAAAGAACAATAAAATATTGATAATTGTTGCAGCTGGCTAATGTTTATAGGTGATTCATTATAGTGTTCTCTCTGTGTTTGGAAATGTTTAAAGTTTCCATAATAGAACTTTGAAAAATACTTAAAGCACAATTTTACTTGTCCACTCTAACCTCCCGCTACCCTGAACAGAAACTCTGCCCTCACTATCCTTGGCATCACCAGGGCTCTGTACCCATTGAAACACTCTCTCCAAAAGCATTTGTCTTAACTGTCCTTCAAAGCCCAGCTCAAATCACTGCCTCCTCTTGCAAGGCTCCCCTGAGCATCCTCAAAGATCCTGAATCTTCTCTGCTTTCTCTGGATTCTCATAGCCCTTCAAATCAATTGACATAGTTTGCTTTATTTTATTCATTTACTCTTTTTTTTAGTGTTTACATCTCCGATTTGGTTTGAGACACTCATAGGGCAGGGCACAGGTTTGTTATTCTCGGCTCAACAACTTCACTCCAGAATCTGTCCTAAATAATCTCTACTAATTAGTAAATCATAGAGATGTCTCTAGAAAAGCTCTGCCCTATAGAATAACACATAAGACAAGAATATGGAAACCTGACTTTGTCCTAACATGAATCAGAATTTCAAGTGACAGAAAATTGGAATGTAATGATTCAAATACTGGAAAAGTGAAGGTATAGGTTCAAACACCTAATGGTCTCTCCCCTTCCCCTTTAACCCACCTATAAGCTTTGCTGTTTGTGACAGACCCAGCTCTGACCAGCCTCGGGGCGGGGGGTGGGATAAAGGGGTGAAGGGCTAAAGAAGTACAAATTAGTAGTTAATAGAGAGTCAGGGGATGGAGAACATAGCATAGGGAATGCAGTTAGCATTAATATGTTGGCTAGGAGGAAAACCAGAGGAGAGGAGGAATAATTAGGGGGATTGTTTTATAAACTATAGGAATGTCTAACCAATCTACTTGAAACTAATAAAATAAAATTTTAAAAAAGAACAGCAAAAAATTTTTTCACTTAAAAAGAAAACACTGAAAAAAAGGGAAGATAATTTTTTTCTCCCAACATGCATATACACAAACCACAATGAAAGATTCTGATTGGTCCAGATTGCAACTGGCACCCATCCTTTGGCCAATCACTGAGGCTAGAGGACTGGGGCCGGATCTGGCTCTGTGTGATGACTGTGGCCAGGGGGCAGCCAGACCGTAAGAGCTGCATTAAGTGGGGGAGTGATACTTCCCCAGTGGAAGCGGAAATAGAGTTACTGAAAGAATTGGGAAAGGCATGCTGGGCAGAGCACTTCCATCCCCACTCCCTTTTAAAAAGACTTTTACCAGGGCCTTAGCTATTCCGCTAACAAATTATCACGCTTTCTTGCTATGTATCAGACAATGTACCAGTACACTGCAATGTAATAACAATTACATTTATAAAGTAATATGATGTGTATACATTACCTCCAGCCCTCTAAACAACCCAATAAGGTTAATCGCATTAGGTCCATTTTATAGATTTTAAAAAACAGTCCAAGGACCTGTGTCTTAGTCAGCTGGAGCTACTATAACAAAGGACCATAGTCTGGGCAGCTTATAAACAACAAAAATGTATTTCTCACAGTTCCGGAAGCTGTAAGTTCAAGGGTGGCAGTAAGGTTGAGTTCTGGTGAAAGCCCTCCTCTGGCTGCATACTGGTTACTTCTCCTTGTACCCTCACGTGGTGGAGAGAGAGAGAGCAAGCTGTCATGACCCGTAAAGGCACCAATCCCATTCTGAGGACTCCCCCCTCAGGACCTCTTCTAACCTAATCACCTCCTAAAGGTCCCATCTCCTAGTATCACCCCACGGGGGGGGGGGGTTAGAGTTGCAACATATGAATTTTGGGGGACACATTCCATCTCTAACAACTTGTTCAAGGCCACCTATGACTTCACCACAACTGCATGTTTGTGCTTCAATTTTTCTCTAAATGAGGGTTCCTAATAGCTCTCCACCTCCAGATGTTTTAAACATGAAGGAAATGTAAGGTTGTCTTTGAACAACACTGGTCAGGTCCACTTCCACGGGGATTTTTTCCCCCCAAGAAATACAGTCCACAGGCCCTTTCTATGGGTTTCTCTGTGGGTTTCATAAACACGGGTTTGTCATCTGCAGATTCAACTGCCCGTGGATTGAAAACAGTATTTTCCATAAGTAGATGGGAATCCGAGATTGGGAAACAATGGATAGAAAATCAATTTTCTAACCACAGTTGGGAATCCACGGTTGGGAAAGACTGTTTTTGACCTGAAGTTGGGAATCTGTGGCTGGGAATGTGGAAATGCTGTTTTCCATCTGCTGTTGGTTGAATCCCCGGATGTGAAGGGCAGCCTGTCAATTAAGTTTTGGGGGAGCCAAGTTATATGTGGATTTTCCACTGGGGGAGCCCCTCAGCTCTGCTATCCCCCACTCTTGAACTGTTCAAGGGTCAGCTGTATGTCAAGGTTTGGGGACACTCATTCTGCTCAGCCCTGTGTCTCCCCAGCGAGGCCTTCTGAGGCTTCAAGGCCGCGTCCTCCACAGAGGCCACGTGACTCCTCCGCTGACGTCATCCACGTGCCTCGCTCTGGGTTCCCTGGCACTACACCCAGGGTGCTCTCCTGGGTCTTGCCACCTCTTTCTTCCATGTCCCAGACGAGGATGTCTGCTGTCCCAGCCCCTCCGCTAAACCGTAAGTTACAGAGAAACGAGGCCGTTTCTAATTTAATTTCATATATAGCATGTGCTTAACCTATACATAATAGGTTTTTAGTAAACATCCTTTAATTAACTCTTTTTAAAAATTTTTTGATGCGTGGGTGAGGAGTTCCCCCTTTAAATTCAAGGCACAGCTTTTTAGGTTTCTAACGGAAGCACAGAATGTTAGGGCTGTAAGAAGTCCCCTAAATCCAGGAGCAGTCTGCAAACCGTTCATTACTGATCCACAACAAATAGGTCAAGAAATTTTTAAAAAGTTAGACTTACATTCTGTATGTCTTTGCTTTTTATATATATTTTCTAACGATGTATTTTTCGTGAATTTACAAAATATTGGCCCAAAATAGACTGAGAAGTAACCAAGCTAAATCTACATCATTTTCCTCTAAACTCTCAGCGCAGAAGCCTTTCCTTTCCTCCCCGCCAACCAACCTCTTTTACATTTGCCAGAGAATAGTCGCACCATCCAATTTCCACTTGTAGATTGTTTCATAAATTAATTTCTATTCTGACCTTAGAAAGTGTTGCAGGTCTATCAGAGAAGAAAGCAGACTTCTCCAGCCTAGGGTAGAGTAGGGCATAACAGGCTTCATTAGGAAGTGGAAATTTCACCCACCTGGATTTTCAGGCTCAAGTTTTCTCATCTGCAAAATAAAGACATTTCATGTCTGACATTTATGACTCTGGAATTGATCCATGAGCTTTTCTATTCATTTGAGATTTCAGGCAAGTTCCTGCCACTGAAGAGTAGCCCACAGCAGCCCCATCCCTTGAAAAAAGATTCCTCTTTGACATTTAGTCACCTAATTATACAACTGCAGTGTGCCCCATGTATCATTTACATGGGATAAATAATATTAGCTTATTCAACACCTAAATTAAATAAAGGTTCATAGTTAGAGTTGCTGTAGAAAGCAGACTTCTGCTTTCCTATCCATTTTAAATTTATTAGTAGTAATCACCATAATAATAGTAACACAGTTAATGATTATTAAGCACCTGTTGCATTGCCATCGGGTTAAGTGTTTTACAAAAATTATCTCATTTATTCATCAAAATAACACGTGGGAAGGTAATGTTATTATTCCCATTGTACAGATTTAAAAACTGAGGCCTGGATAGGTTAAGAAACTTGTCCAAGACACATGACCAAGGAGTAACTGGGCCAAGGTCAGAATCTGCCGATATGAAAGCAGAACCCACATTCTTCACCACTGTGATAGGAGGAGGGGAATGAAGGGCGTAAACAACAAAAAAATAGTGAAGATGCTGATTCTTCAAATATGGGTCTTATATTTTTGCACGTCAAATTCAATTCAACTATTTATTTAAAATAATAAAGCAACGTAGCATTCTTTCAGTATTTTTAAATTAAATAAAACTAAAATCTCTCATGCCTACTATAATGAAACCAGACAATTTAGAAAAACAAAATCATTCCACCGATACCTCCGTGAATTTAAAACATATTACAAATTAATTCTATAAAAATGGTACTTTTATAACTGTAAGAAACTGTAGATGAAAACACAAATATTTAAATAGGTGAAATGGAATAAGTATATATTCAATTCAAAAAACTGAATACAAAGCAAAAAAATAGTTATTTGTACTTCAAAAATAAGAATATTTTATTAAGCCCTGTAAGAAAAAAAAACAGTAGCAACGAATGTATTCAGATAATTGGCAAAATAGAGGGTAAATAAAAATTGGATGATATTTGTAAATTAATCATATAAAACATCACAAATAGCACCAGTATTATCATACTGAGAATAGATTCTAAATGTGGAGATAATTAATTTTACAGATCAGCTGTGAAGTCATTTTTTAATTCTGAATGGAATGAGGATTTCAATACATTTTTATAATGACCAGAAACAAATTTAATCATGTGTTTTCAGTAATGTATTACTTAAAGAGTAATTATCTGTAGACTTGTTATATAAATCAAAAACCAAAATCAAGTAGATATCAGAAGTTATCATGACTAATTTAACCTCAGACTTGCCCAGCTCAGCAACTCCTGAATTCATACCCACAATTACTGTGATATTAAAACAAAGGTTTGTTGTTTAAACTACTACATTTAGGGGCTATTTGTCATGTAGTAATAGATAACTAATACAGCACTATATCAGGAAACATTACAGCAACTTGAAAAGCGGGGAATGCTAACAGATTTGGATGTCCTACAATCCAATTCAGTTCTGACACTACCTGGAGTTAGTGTCAAATCCCACAATTTAAGGGCTCAGTTCTAACAGACTGTCCTTCCTTCAGCTGCCAGTAGCAAGTCCCAGGCAGCCACCTGTACTTCTGATCAACCATATATAAATCAACATTCCCACCACCCCCTCCTTCGGTTCAATAATTTACCAGGGTGGCTCACAGAACTCAGGGAAACACTTGCTTATACTTACTGGTTTACTATACAATAAAGGATAACAATAAAGGATACAGATGACAGCCAGATGAAGAGAGACATAAAGCGAAGTCCAGAATCGTCCCAAGCACAGGAGCTTCTGCCCCCGTAGATTTGGGGTGCAGCACCCTCCCAGCACATGGATGTATTCACCGACCCAGAAGCTCTTTGAACCCTGTAGCTCAGGGATTTTAATGGAGGCTCCTCATGTCGGCCTGATGGATTAACCCAGTTTCCAAACCTGCTCCCCTCTCCAGAGAACAGGAGGTAGGGCAGAAAGTTCCAAGCTTCTAATCAAGGCTTGGTCTTTCTGGTGAGTAGACCCACCCAGGAGCCCACCAAGAGTCGCCTTGTTAGAACAAAAGATACCTCTATCATCCAGGAAATGCCAAGGGATTTAGAAGTTCTGTGTCAGACAGTCCTGTCAGGAAGTTACAAGTGTTTTAGGAGCTGGAGTCAAAAGGCTTAATATTAGCAGGAACTAGGGGAAGAGTCCAGTATATATATTTCTTGTAATTTAACATACCCCATGGCAGGTTTCTACCTGGCTGCCCAGTACTACGCCTAGCACATAAATATTAGGTATAAATTAACACTGAGTCCTACATATGGTAGTTTCACAACAGATGTGTGTCTGATGATTAACTGAATGGCCCCAATCTTATTTGTAAGGCTTGAAATAATTCCGTATATTGTCATAAAGACTTTTTTAGAGAAAACACTGTGTAATGTGTACCTTCTTTAGCTATGATGCTCCTATGGTCTCAAATCATCTTGTACCTTTATGAGTTTTAATACTTCTTCTCATTGCAAATGTTCACCAGATTTTTCAATCCCCCTTTATAATGCTTTGAAGTGGAGTCTAACGGAAAAACTGCAATTTGAACGTGAACAAAGTTCGTAGTAAACAGATTGCAGACAATTTCTTTTAAATGTGATCTTAGAAGCTAGGAATACATTAAGCACATCAGAGCAAGACATTTACCAAAAGGACATGAGGTTTAAATTTCAATCCAAAGCAAATACTATCATATTTCATTAAATCTAAGATGTCATTTATCTTTAGATATCCCATTATATACCAATAAAAAAGAGAAAATGGTACCCGTTAATTTCTGACACAATGCTTTCTTATCACTTAGAATTATTTTTTACATGTGGAAAAAGGTCTTTTAGACTGACTTAGTCATAGATTTTCATTATATATCACGCTGTTCTTTTTCCGTTTCGGCAAATACAATAACTTTTTGTTTCAATGCCAAGTCATACTGAGATTATTTTGAAGGCATTGTAAATGGCAATTAAATGCCTATAACTCAATTAAAGTGACAGCAATATGAATAGCTATGACCAGATTCCTGCAACCACATTACAACTGCGACTTGGACGACAGTAATTGTAAGATGCCATAAGTTGTAAGATGCGTCTTGATTTCAGAGATGTTAAAATAGAGTGGGGGGGGTGGGGAGCGGTTAGTAAGTGTTGAAATTAATGAAATATGAGACTTAGCCCAGAAGCAAGATTCAGAAGCTGAGTTTCATATTTCATTGGTTGAATCCTTTGTAAACCTATGTTAGGGAAGGTGGGAGAAGACAGGGAGGAATGGGCCAGGGAGACAACAGTTAGAAGATGCAAATACCCTCTAGTTTCAATTTCATCTTTAGCAAGTCAGGGTACAAATCACTTTTTTAAAAAATCTCTCATTAAATATTATACATTAAATATTTGCTGATTAATGATTCCTTTCAGGTGAGGTTGAGAACTGAAGAATGATCCAATAAATTAACCAATGCTGAGACGAGTCCAAATCACAAGGAATGCCCCAAAATGCCCAGTAGGAAATGCTTCATATACTCAAAAGCGAGCCTAGGTGTTTCTCTCAGAAAAATGGGAAAATTTTATATTTGAGTTCTTATGAAGTCTTTCATATTATAAAGTACTCTCTTTCTATTACTTTGTTTTGAACTACGAAGTATTGTTTGAGGAAGACATATTAGCCTAATTTTAATGAGTATTTATTAGATGCTTATAGATGTGACCTAACGAAATTAATATTTTAAAGGTCATATTGTTATATTAATTGTGCTTGACAGTACAAAAATTATGTCAGATGTCTTTGTAATTGAGCCTTTCAAAAATCACTAAAACAATACAGAAACTAGTTAGGCTGTGGTCAGCATAGATGAGTCGGGAAGCCAATAGGAGAAATGAAAAATCCATTGCCTGTAACATTATGTGAATGGCCACTGGTGACTTGGGGTAGAATTTCCGATGTCCTCCATCATTCCTGGATTCAAAAAGCGCTATATCTCAAACAATTTAGACAGAAATACAAAGTGCTCTGAAAAACTGTGACCCTGGTAATGATGAAAGAAACAGTGCCAAAGATGTCTGAAATAGTGTAAATTGAAATTTTTCTATCCATATTTTTCGAGTAATGCATTTTTGAAGTGACTTTATATATTACATTTTAAATATGCAATTAAATTAATAATTAAATATTATGAATAGAGCTTGGACTATTTTCTCTATATCCCTTGAACTCTGTGTATTCAAGTTGACAAAAAACAAAGTTTCTCATTGTAAAAAATGGAAATTACATTACATTCAATGTTGCCTTAGATTTGACCACACGATTTTTGTCTTCAATTAACTGGATAATTTCCCAAATTCTTTATTTCACTTGGTCTTGTTATCTGCCTCATTCCCTTCAAAAATTATAACAAAGACTATAAAGATAATGAGCATGAAATGATTGAACAGAAAAACTCTCAAGTGACCACAGTTAAAGCTCCATCAATTTATCATAGCATCCAATTCACCATAGCCTAGAATCTGCCTAATGGGAAATCTTTTCAAGTCTAACTCAGCCTGGGAGTTTCTCTTTCCATCAAAATAAGCAAGAATACAGCCTCCTCCCTATGCCTGAGTATGGACTCATTCAGCAGCGGTTGATCGAATGCCTTCTGCGGACAAGATGCCGCTCTAGATGCTGCAGATACAACAAACAGTAAACGAGAGGCTGGTCCCTGCTCCCTGGCACTTTAGCATGGGAGACAATAAATTACTTAATTACAGTGCAGGCTGAGCTAGGAGAGCATTTTGTAGGATGGGTCAGGGCTCATGAGCACACAAACCACCAAGAAACAGTACCAGGAGGTGAGAGACTGCACCTGCCCAGAACTTAAAGCTTTTCTGAAAGTTAAAGGATACAGAGAAAAGCCTTTCCTGAAATAACATAGGCAACAGACATTTATCCAGGCACACTGGCACATGCCAAACAGCTGTAGGGCAGGAAAATTTTTTTGTCTACCTTTCCAGGTTCTTTGGCTGGGCTAATAATCAAATTAACATAAGACAGATCAACAGAAGAAAAACAGATTTGATTATGTTTGAATAAGGCCCAATAAGAATATGAGACCCAAAGACAAGTCAGGCAGTTCAGGCTTATATGCCATTCTGAGCTAAGGAACAGGAGAGAGGCCTATAGCTTCAAAGGGAAGGAAGGTAATTCGCAGGATAAGAAGAGCAAATGTTTAGTAGTCAGATGTTTGCCCTGCCGTAGAGATAGGTCATTCAGATAAAAAGTTATTTCTGATAATAGTCTTTCTGAGCCACAAGTTTTTCTTGAATCCACCAGATCCTGATTGCCTTCAGCTCAAAATAGTCCGCATGCCAAAGTGGCACACTTTGGGAAGACTTGTCCTGAAACCCTTCACACCTTTACTCAGTTAACAAGGACTCTGTTATTTAAGCTCTAAACTGAGCATGTTACAGTATGAGAAATTTAATTAGTAGTAGAAAGAGAAAAGGCTCCTGATAGGATGAAGGGACAATTCCAGTACACACAGGTGCAGAATAAGAGTGGCACAGGACATTGTGAAAAGGTCAGCCGACAAAACACAGAACCTGGCTGACAAAAGACGAGAAAAGGCACACAGCAGAGACCCTTCCCTTAGGCACGCACAGCTAAAGGTTTCACCAAGTCCCCAGCAGCGAAGGATTATAAATTAATAGCAGAACCACACTGTAGGTATTTATAGTTGTTATATATAAAATGGTGCTTACATTCAGTGCAGAGTAAATTGGATCTAGGTCTATTTTCACGTGTGGGTTTTGGCATTCTTAATTAATGGGTTTATTAGGTCTATAAAATTCCAAGTTAATGAACCCTCCAGATATCGTTACAGCCATATTCAGAGAAAAAAAAGACTTAACTGACAGTGATGATCCAGATTCTGGTGCCTCGAAGGGGTGGACCAGGTTATCAATGACTCTTACCTACAGATGGCTCCCTTAATGAGCTACCTGAGTGTGCAGCATGTTATAATTATTGAAAAAAACTTTTAAACTACTACTCTGGAAAAAAAAAAAGAAGAGTAAATCAAAGGTTTTCAGTACTGCCAACTGTTCAAGAGGAATCTGTCATTTTCTAGATCAGAAAAAAAAAAAAGGATATCATAGACTTAAAATTATTTTGTTCTTCTCTTTGTGTGCCCTCTGTTTCTACTTAACATAAGACTTCTCACATACCCCAGTGGCTTTAGAGGACATACACATTTCCCTGACATTCTTCAGATCTCCAATCCCCTATTCTCAGGCAAATTCACCCCATAAGTCCTCCTCTTTCTCATTCTATCCCTATTTTGAAACATAAAAAGAAAAACTCCACTACCACCTGGTTACACCAGAAGGGGTAGAGGCTGGATGGCCTTTTGTACCTTTTCCATTACTAATTCCCAATCTGATCCTAATAAGTTCTTGCTAACGGGGCTGCCTGGAATGGTCTGCAGTTCCAGTGGTTTCACTGTCTGCTTCGATGCCCTCACCAATTCACATCCATACAAAGTGAGAGCAAATGTTTATAACTGTTCGCCTGGACTCCTGAATTCCATGTCTCTGCTAATGATTTCTCATCATGGGCAGATGTTTACCTTGGTAAAGATAGCAACTCCTGTCTGACGGTAGGGACAGTTACTAAGAAACCAAGCCGAAACAGAAAAAGTTGAAAATCACATGATATCACTTATATGAAGGATATAAACCTAAAAGCAACAAATGAACAGGACAAAGAGATCAAAGTCATGGACAATAGACTAGTGGTTACCAGACGATAGGACGGATGGGAGCAGGGGCGGTGGGGGAGTAGACGGGGTAAAGAGGTCAAATATGTGGTGACAGAAAAAAATCTAACTGGGGAGGTGAACACACAATGTAAATATATATATGCCTTACAGTTAAAGTGTACAGCTGAAACTTATTGGATTTCGTTAACCGATGTCACCATAAAAATAATTGATTAATTAATTAGATTTTTAAAGAAGAAGAAGAAAAGAAACCAGGCTAGATCTCTCCAACACAAAATAAATTATCTGGCGAGGTTAGTAAGTTCAAGTCAAAATACAGCAAGAGAATCATTCATTCATTGAGCAAATATTTATTGATTACCTATTTTATACCCTACAGACAATGCGCACAGATAGGCCTTATTATGGTCAAGAAACTTGGGATCTGGTATAGGAGTTAAAATAGAAACATTTTTTAAAGTATGAATGCTTAAAGAGCCACAAGAGTTCAGAGGAGGGAAAGAATTAAAATTTTCTCGTAGTTGAATAAATGACACAGACTCGCACTAGATGATGTAATTCTTGGATCTGTATGGATTTAGGAGGAAAATTGCCATGCATAAAACAATTGCTGTACACAATGAAATAAATATTTCCTGATCCTTATAAAAAAATATTTTTTTGTAGTTGCTTTTTAAAATTCTTTTTGATTTGTTGTATCAAGGCCTGTAACAGAATCTGCCACCCCTAAAATATGATGGTAGGAGTTCAGTACATGACACCCAAAATATGCCACTTTGGTATATGGATTATTTTGAGCTGTAGGCACTTTAAAAACAGCAAATGCAGGGAGAGGTTTTCTCTGAACTTCCTTTATCTGCCTAGCAACAGATCCTCCGAAAGGAACTCAGTTGTCCTAGATCCCCAGGCAGTCTCATCAACCAGGGAAGATGGACTCTAATCACAGGGGAGGAGCCTAGAAAAACTTTGTCACAGACTAACCTACCTCCAATCTATTCTTGTAAGGCCCCATTTATCTCTCCTAAAAATTATTTACTCTTAGTAATTATTTGCTAAGAGACCTAAGTCCCCTCACTCCTTTCCCTGTTAAGAATGTATTTAGTCCTGAATTCTAAGCCACCTCTGGAAGTTACTCATTTTTCCCTAAGTATCCCCCCCTGTGTACATGAGGTCTACACGTTAATAAATTTCTGTTTCTTTTCCCCTTCTTATTCTGTCTTTTATTACGGGGGTTTCTGCCAAGAACTCAGAAGGGTAGAGGGAAAAATTATTTTTCCTCCCTTACCGATCGAAACATGCCAGATTCAATCCAAACTAATTCAGTAGTCATCAGAGTCCTAAAATATCAAAAGTCTGCTGTGAGGGCTACAAACATCCTGATGAACAACAGTAGCCAAAGCTAACATTTAATGAACACTTTCTAGGTGCCAGACACTGTGCTAAGCACTTTATGAACATTATCTGATTTAACCCTCGAACCCTCGCAGCAATCCTGAGAAGTAAGTAAAGTTACTATTCCCATTTAACAGCTGAAGTAAAAAAGAAGTTCAGACAGGCTGAGTAATATATTCTAGACAGATGGCAATGCAGGAATTTAAAAATACTCAACTCTTTTCAAATTTTTATCATTATATGTACTTTCTCTTCTCAGCAAGTAAGTTACATCAAGAAGATGTAACTTTTTCTCTATCCTCTTATGTTTATGATTGAGGGACTGCAAATTAAACTGCCAAAAGGCAGAATGTCAAGAAAAAAGACAGATTTTTAAAATTTTTTAAATTTATTATTTTTTTAATGGTGACATTGGTTAATGAAATCCAATAAGTTTCAGCTGTACACTTTAACAGGACTATAAATAAGTTTCAGCTGTATACTTTGACAGGCATATAAATATTTACACTGTGTGTTTACCTCCCATAGTTAGATTTCTTTCTGTCACCACATATTTTTTTAACTGGAAATCTATTTTACTCATATCCACATATCCAGCAGGGAGCATCATTCTTAACATATAGTAGATACACAGTAGCCAAGGGGTGAATGAATGAATGAATGAATGTTTACTCTTGAGAAGACAAAGTCTCTATTCAAAACATCTTTGTAGCCTCCTCTGCAAGACCCTCAAAGATTGATTTTTTTGATGTATGTACACAGGAGTTCAGAGAGGTGGTTAGAATGGGGGATGGGGAGGAGTAGAAGGGCCATTTCTGGGAAAATAATGACTTCATAAAAGGAGGCACAAAAGGCACTTAAGAAGAAACGTACAAAAACAGGCTGAGCAACAGACAAATTATTATTAAATCAAGAACTAGTTTTTGTCATAACTAGAACTGTTTTGACCTTTTGAAACAAAGAATAGGCTATCCCTTAATAGCAAATGACTCCCTGTTAAATGGTAAAATTTCCATATCATCATAATTGATTGATCCAGTTGCCCTGGCCTAGTTGGGAGCAAAAGTCCTCAAATGAAAAAGTCCTGACACCTGGGATGTTAGCATCAATGTAAGGTATATGATAAGAAGTTAATCTCCAGCACTTTTTCCAAATATCTCTTTTTCAAAATAATAAAAGAGGAAAGGACAATTCTGGGAAGACGGTGCATTCAGAAGCACCAGGATTCTGTCTCTCCCAGCCAGGCAACAACTGCACTGCCAGCATCTGCCTGATGTAACTACGTATGTGTATGTATAAACCTGTGCAAGTCAAACCTATGTTGTTCAGGGGTCAACTGTATTTTGGAACTATGGAGTCTATTGAAGGCTTGCAACTTCCAGGGGAAGACTTGGATGGAAATTAAATAATGCAATTTAAACAACCAGTGCATCAAAAAATAAGTCAGAAGTAAAATTAGAAAATTAGAAATTGAATAAAAACAAAAACACAACATACCAAACTTGTGAGAAACAGCAAAAGCAGGGAGAATTTATAGCTAGCTATAAGTGCTAACATTAAAAAACAAGAAAGAGTAGCCTAACTTTACAATCTAAGGAACCAGAAAAAGAATAAACTAAACCCAAAGCTAGCAGAAGCAAGGAAATAATAAAATTAAGCAGAGATAAAATAGAGAATAGAAAAACAATGAAATAGTTAATGAAACCAAAAGTTGGTTCTTTGAAAAGAGCAATGAAACTGACAAACCTTTAGCTAAAAGGACTGTGAAAAAAAGAAAGAAGATTCAACTTACTGAAATTAGAAATAAAAATGGGACATTACTACTCATTCTAAGAACAAGGTTTATAAAAGAGCACAGTGACAACCATCCGAATGGGAAAATATATTTGCAAGCAATACCTCCGATAAGGGCCTCATATCCAAAATAGTCAAAGAAGAAACAGTACAAATCTTTCTAGAACTTTTCCAAAAAATTGAAAAGGAGGGAACACTTCCTAACTCATTCTATGAGGCCAGCATTACCCCAATACCAAAGCCAGACAGAGACACTACAGAAAACTATAGCCCAATAGCCCTTATGAACATAGATGCAAAGATGTTCAACAAAATACTAGCAAACTGAATTTGCCAGCATATTTAAAAGATTATGTACAATAGCCACATGAGATTTATTCCTGGAATGCAGGGATGGTTTAACATACAAAAATCAATCAATGTAATATACCACATTAACTGAATGAAGGAAAAAAACATGCATGACCATCTTAAAGCAGAAAAAAAATTGACAAAATTCAAAACCTTTTCATGATCAAAAAACTAGGAATTGAAAAAGCTACCTCAACATAATAGAAAACCATATATGAAAAACCTACAACAAACACATACTCAATGATGAAAGATTGAAAGCTTTTTTTCTAAGATCAGGACCAAGACAAAGATGCCTACTTTCATCACTTCTATTTTACTTAGTACTAGAAGTAGCAACCAGAGCAGTTAGACAAGAAAAAGAAAAGACATCCAAATTAAAAAGGGAAAGGTTCAATTATCTCTGTTTGCAGATATATAGACAACCATAAATATTTCACACACACAAAAAAAATGATTAGAACTAATAAGTGAATTCAGTAAAGTAGTAGGATTTAAAGTCAATGCCATTTACAATAATATCAAAAAGGATAAAATACTTAGAAATTATCCAAGGAGATAAAAGACTTGTACAATAAAAACCACAAAACATTGCCAAAATAAATTAAAGAAGACATAAATGAAAATACATTCCATGTTCATCAATCAGAAGACATCCTGTGTTCACTGAATGAAAGACTTAATTTTGTTAAAATGGCAATAACACCCAAAGCCATCTACAGATTCAGTGCAATCTCTCTCAAAATCTCCATGATGTTTTTTGCAAAAAGAGAAGAACCCATCTTAAAATTCATACAGAATCTAAAGGGACCCCAAATAGCCAAAACAATCTTGAAAAAGAACAATGCTGGAAGACTCATACCTTCTAATTTCAAAATCCACAAAGCTACAAAAACAGTGTAGTGCTGGCATAAAGACACATATATTGACCAACAGAATAGAATAGCCCAAAATAAACCTTCACATATATAATCAAGTGATTTTGGGGTGCCAAGACCATTCAATGGACAAAGGACAGTCTTTTCAACAAATGGTGCTAGGGAAACTAGATATTCACATGCAAAAGAATGAAGTTAGAGGTTTCCCTAACACCATACACAAAAAAAAAAAAAACAACTCTGATGGATCAAAGACCTAAATGTAAGATATAAAACTATAAAACTCTTAGAGAAAAACATAAGGTAGGATCTTCACAGTATCAGATTTGGCAATGATTTCTTGGCTATGACTCTAAAGGCACAAACAACAAAAGAAAAAATAGACAAAATGAAATTCATAAAAAAAATTTTTTTTAATTTGTGCATCAAAAGACAATATCAACAAGTAAAATGTCAATCCACAGACTGGAAGAAACTATGTGCCAATTATACATTGTTTAATGAGTATAGTATTTACATTTTACAAGATGAAAAGAGTTATGGGAATGGATGGTGGTGATGATTGCATGCCATTGTGAATGTATTTAATACTACTGAATTATACACTTAAAAATGGTTAAGACAATCATTTAATATTATGTGCATTCTAACAGTAAAAATTTGGAGGAGAGGAGAAATGAAATATTTAAAAAATTGGGAAAAAAATGAGGGAAGAGTCAACATTATCCCAACTAACTTAATTCTCATTCCACTTATTTGCACTCAGACAAGCTTTCTTTGGTGTCTGAGAAAAGCTGGAAATTGCAGCTTTGACAAAGAATTACAATAGTGGGCAACCTGTTCGCTGTCTATAGCAAGAAGTATGCCTGATGGTGAACATTGTTCTCATATGTGTCAGCCATAAAAAGCTTGGGAACCCCTCAATACATATGGCTTTAACTTCTATGCAAAATGAGAACTTCTTATTCCCAAACACATGGTGGACATAAGGGAAGTTCTTGAAGCTACTATAAGGAAAAGGCACCCTATAATTTAAAAGGTATTAGTACATACTGATCATCTCTAAGTGACTCTTTGCAAACACATGCCAAGCATCCTGATCTTTTAGGGACATCTTTTTGAATGGTAGAAGGGTCTGGAGTGTGAGTGTGTGTGTGTGTGCGCGAGCGCGTGTGTACGTGTGTCTAATTTTATTCTCTACTACATGAATTCATACAACCTAAAAGACTAGCATGAAAAGCCCCCACAGAATATTGCATTGCCAGCACCTGCTGCATGATCTTGGTCTTTTATGCCTGACGCATGGGAATAATTAGTGAAAAAAAAAAAAAACAGGCAATCTGATAACTACATCTGTCCAGGAGACGCTCCCCATCTTTAAGATTGTACTGAATGTAGATAGAAAAAAGTCAGCTGTTCACCTGTTATCGCACTCCCTCGCTTATAACGAAGGCTCCTTAGCTGCATTAACTTACTTAATTAATGAATCATTCAGATGACCGGTCAAGATATAGGAATGACAGTGGTTCAAATGTGCCAGACTTTTGGTTTTTTCGATAGCATGAGAATATTCCTGGCTAAGTAAAAGGGTAGCAGTAACTACTGTCATAAATTACACTGATTTTTCCCAGGTTGTTTAAGGCAGGATGGAAAGTTCAGCCAGTCAAAGCACCGGGCTGGCTCTCTGTTCCACACCTCATAAAATGAGCCTGAGGTACTTTTTGCGAGAAAGTAACTTGGACTATACAATGCCAGAGTCACTGGGGAGGAGAGAAAATGTGAAAAGCAAACCATAGGCTTTTTAGAAAATGCAAATCCAGCTATGTTTGGATTCAACTATTTTAAAATATGACCTCTCAGCCCACTAGCCACTCCACTTGGAAGGAAACGCTTAATTTATTTCTAAGGAGTGGCAGAATTCATTAGAATCACAGTCTCCTCATCCAGCCTTATGGTTTTAAAAACTGCCTCTGGGAAGTTGCCTAAAATAACTTTTTAGAGTCTGCACTTCAATAAAGACTCCTTTGCTGAAACTTGGATCAGATGTTCATTTATTACTCTCACCTCTTAATCAATTAAAAAATATATCATAAAAGTACATTCCTTATAAGAGGAAAAACATAGGAGTTATTCTCCTTGCTGGGCTCACAGCACAATTTTTCTAAAATGAAAGGAGACTACACATGTGTACCGAGTGTAGAAAGTGTGCCTGCATCATGGGGTAGCACTATGAAATATTAGTACATTATCAGAATCAGACAGAAACTAATGGGCAGGAGGTAATAATTTCCCTTTGCAAGTGTCAGCTCTGAAAGGGGCTGAGGGTGGGAGTGCTTAGGAAACGGAAACAAGGTTAGAAAATCATGTCTCTACTCAATTTTTAAAACTGAACGTTCTCTAGGCAAAAGGAATCTCATTTCATCTGTCTTAGAATTGAGATGATTACAAAAATGTCTGTGAAGATGGCTTATCCCCTTTTCTTGAAAAAGTACTATTTATTATAGTATAGTTAACAAAAAAATATTGATTTTAAAGCTCAAGGCCTGGGATCCCCTCAGCAACTTTTCATTCTTCTTGGCACATGGCTTTTATGGACCCAGCCAGCTCCCAAATAGTCACTGCGCTATCCGATGTCACAATCTGGGACATACATTCCTCTCCCTGCTCCCCACCCCCGCACCCCCACACACAAACATGGACACTCAGAAAGAACGGGAGCAGCTCTTACAGTCACATGCTTAAGCAAGTTTTGTAAGGTTATGTGTCTGCATCCTCAGGAGAAGAAAGAAAAGAAAAATGTAGACCACAGGGAGAAAAAATGTTACCAGAGTAGGATTTATTCTCCCTAATCAGAATTTCCTGCTCTCAAAAATCAAAGAGCAAACACCTTCTGCTATAGCTTGAAATCCTTTTAACAGAGATCTTTTTTGAGGCATTAAATCTCTGGTCCATCTGAAACTTAGCATGACTTTGTCCCTCAACTGAGGACAACCTGGCAGTGAACATGTAATTTCAGGTGATGCCTATGTGCCTTGTGATACAACTGGGGTTGACTAGATACTTCTGGTTTCTACTCATAAGAAGTCTGTGGTCTGGTTTGGAAGGCACGAGTAACACATGAAAGAATCAAACTATGCCAGATAATATATAATATGATGTGGAAGTGGGTGACCATCATGGGTGTTATGAATTCCATTAGATGTATTGCAGATGTATCAGAAGGCAGACTCCAACAAAGAGATTAGGGCACAAGAAGATCTTGGGGAGTACTTGTGGGGTCCACTCCTGTGAGGGAAGAAAGGACTCAGGCCTGGGCAGACAGAGAAGGCGGGCTGTGGCACAGCCCTCTTTGGGAAGCTCTGAAGTTGAGATGTCCCTTCAGAATTATCCATGCTGGGCCTTTCACACATCCCCATTGGTGTGGGAAGCCCAGGTGGGGAGCGTGACCTGGGGCAAAGTGGCCCCTGGAGCAGAAGCAGTTCCCTGGGTGCGTGGACAGCCAGTGACTCCCTTCCTGGTCTGCAGCATCCCCGGCAGATGGGGAGTAAATTCCTCATCCTTGTAGGGGGAATCTGGGTGCCACAGCATCCAAGGGAGGATGACCCCAGGTCACAACAATTTCCCCTGCTCTGGGAAAGGTCCCCACTCACGAGGGAAGGCCCCGGGGGCCCCGCTTCCTCATCTGCCTCCAACTAGGTGAATGGTCTGAATCACCTGACTCAAGCTTAGACATTCTGGTTTTCTCTTTGGACTTGAAACTTGGCATAGGTGCAGGAAGGAGCAGTTGTTGAAGCTGAGGCAGAGCCCTACAAAGTCTAGACATTTCTGCCACTGAGATCCCTGGAGAGTCTCTCTTCCTGCCACCTGGAAGCCAGAGTGTCAGCTCTCTCTTCAGGTCTCCGACAACCTCAGGACCTTTCCAAGAAATCTATGTTTGGACCTGTATTCTAGAACTAGGTTTTGTTGGTTGCAAAAAAAAAATAAAATAAAATATTGTGATTAATAAATAGGGATTATAAGGAGCACTGAAAAAATGTATTATTGTACGATTTTTATGGGTATAATGCCTAAACACTCAACCCCATGCATGCAGGGATCAAGTTTGCCTTATTTACTGTGTGATTCCTACTTATGCATTGGAATAGCATGAGCATTTAACAAACATTTGTTCAGTGAATGGATGGGAGGGTGTGTGGGTGAATGGATGGATGGATGGATGGATAGATGGATGGATGGATGGATGGATGGGTGAGTGAGTGAAAGGCTGAGATAAGCAAAGGCTCCATGTAGGAGATGGAACTTGATCTGAACCTTCCATGGAAGGATTTAGCTGAAGAAAGAAAGGGACCCTGCCATGAAGAAAAGAGACATGAATGCACAGGCTAAGGAGGCCAGCTCCTTGGGGCAGAGGGAATGGATTACAGGATTGGACCAGATTGTGCAGACTAGTGAAACCCAGACTAGGGAAAAATGAATTTTATGCTCTGGGCAATAGGAAGACATTGCTAGGTCCCATACAAAGGATAACTGGATTCATCATCAGCTTCCTTCCTCTCTAGTGAAAACTCACACTGAGAGACAACCCAATGCCAAAACCTGTTAGAAATTTCCACCTACCATCATTGCCAGTGGAGCTGAGTTGAGAAAAATCTAACCAGAGCCAGACTGAAAAAAAAGCAATAAGACATGTTTTACCTCCCCTGGAGTCTACTTCCTGTCTCAGAGACTGAGGGTCTGTGGCTACCAAAAAAACTAAGTAATGAGCTGTGAGGCAGCCAGAGTAAAACTCCTGTATGTACCCTGTCCCTCTGCCAGAAAACTCAGGGCAAGACGGAATAGTCGCGAGCAGTGGTGCATTGCATCCTGGGAGGCGTGACCCCAAAAGTAAAATTCTGTAGGTTGAGTTAGAGAAAAGAAGGATCTGGATGGCAGTCCATGCGGATTGCAGTCTGACCTGGAGGGTACTGTCCACCTTGCAGATTGGGGTCCACCCTGGGGGTTGCAGTTGTTCCTGGGCTCCAGTGGTTCAAAGAATGAAAGGACAAGCGAGGAGGGGTCAGGAAGGCCTCACACCTGAGTATCTCAAGAGCCCCACTTGATGAATCTCTTTGAGGGCATGGGTAGAGACTGAGCGTATCAATCTGCCCCTAACTCTAGATTTAAGAAAGGGAAGTATATAGTGAGTAGAGCCAAGGGTAATAATAGCAATCAAAGTTCTGATAGCAATCATTAGTGTAAATCTCTCCTTTGAAGTTCAGTAAAAGGAGGGGAAAAAACAACTTTGGAGGTCTGCAAAGTCACACTTAGACAAAGGAAAAAGGAAAACTGCCCAGAAAGCTCTCAGAAAAAGCCTAAGACTGAAAATGATCCTATGTGAGATCCAGAAAAGAAGTTAGGAGGTGGTTAAGTATCCCCAACACAAGGAAGGCAAGAAGGTGCATGTGATAATTTGTAAAAGTAGTGAATAGGGAGAGGGAATGGCGGCGGGAGTGGGGGGGGGCGGGGAGAGAGAGAGAGAGAGAGAGAGAGAGAGAGAGAGAGAGAGAGAGAGAGAGAGAGAGAGAAGGGATTTACTGCAAGAATAAAGGGTGATTTACAGACCCCAGAGGCAGGAACAGAGCAGGGGCCTCAGGAAGGCCGGGCGCTGGGATGGTGGGGGAAGGGAGGCAGCGCGCTCTCTGAGTTCTCTTTGCCTACTCCCTCACCAACAATGGATATGATTAATATCCTTCATTTCTGTCACAGTGATAGGAGAAATGATACTATCTCATTTTAATATTCATTTCTTTGATTATTAGGGAAGTCGAGCATGTTTTCATGTTTATCAATATTTCTGTTCAGCCTGTGAACAGGGCTGCAATGAGGAATGAGATGAGAGAATAGAAAAAATTTTTTGAAAATAAATGGAGGCTGCTGTGCTGTTCTACTTTGGTAAAAAATGAACAGTGGTTTATATTGAATACATATTTCAAATAAATTCTGAAGTTCATCAGGTTTCTATTAAAGAAGAGCAATGTGTATGTGTACAAAGGCCATTTTAGGTGATGAAATTGCAACCAAGAAAATAAGTACTTGATGGTTAGATATGATAAAGATAGGTCATTTAGCCCCAAAACAAACTCCACCCCAAAAAGAGGGGAAAGAAAATAAAACTATAATAAACCTAAAAGAAATTTTGTAATAGGTCATCTTTTCTAGATTGTCTTTGTTCGATTTTTGTGCAGGAAGAGAATGTGTATGTTCTCTTAGCTCTGATAATAAGGCATTTTCCTCAAGTTTAATCCAACAAAACAAAAATAATAAGAATTACTTGAACCTGTTGTCAGGTTTAGTTTTCTGAATACAAAGAGAAAGGGACAAATGCCTGTAGGGGTTAGTTTCTCAATGGCAAGATGAAGAATAAACAGCCACACCAACTGCTGTTCCTCTTACTGTAAAGATGACATGAGTCTACATTCATCTTTAAAAAATAATTTTTTCCAATCGGCATTGTTTTTAGACTATAACAGGGAGGGAGGGAGGAAGAGAGAGACAGAGAGAGACACACAGACAGAGACAGAGAGAGACAGACAGACAGAGACAGAGACACAGACAGAGACAGAGAGGCTCTTCCCCAATAAGGACCGCCCAGTATACAGGATGGTTCCACTGGGTCCGCAGCACGTGGTGGGAAAGGGATCATTCCAGCCGGACAGAAGGATTTGTCTTAATGGAGTTAAGTCAAAGGTCATTAACATTTCCAAGTACCCGCCAAATGGTTCATTACAATCAGAGAAAAAGTGTCCTTTACTACTTAACAGAGTTGAGTCCCCTGCCTCCCACTAAGGGGTCTGTGCATCAGCAAACAAACACTCAACTAAACACCTATAAACCCTAAAGTCTGCTTTTATCTTATTATCTTATTATTCCGCTGCATTTTCTAACTCCCCACACCAGAGATGTAACAGAGCAAATGGCCCAGGGACTACTTCCAGCTAGTTCCTCATTGACCACTTATTTGGTCCGCATAAGACACTCAACACATACCATGCAAATCTGATCTATGTTGAGAAAGATTTTAAAAAAGAAAAAAATTTCCTGACCAGAGATAGTAGAACCAAGATATCTCTTTCTAATTCCCAGATTTCATTTTTATAAAAAAAAAAAAAAAAGAACGTTCATTTCATCTCTAGAACAATAAAGGCAGCCAAGTGGAGGAATTCCTACATCCCTTCCTCTCAACCTGGGGAGTCTTGTGTTTTCCAAATTAGTGATTGGTTTCAGCTTTAGGAGGCCCACGATGCATAAGCTCATGAGGCCAAGGACTGAAGCAAAACTCAACACCTCTAGAACCGCAACATGCACTTTAAAATTGATCTCAAAGTGGAAATACTTTAGTCATCTGTGTAACATTTAAAGGAAAAATGCCCATTAAAGGGACAGTTAAACCTGAGCATTTTTATACTGGGTTTGATGAAGAGCAGGAAGTTGTGAAGAAAACGTGATGAGACAAAAGGATATGAGCTAAGGGTCGTGAACTGGGGGAAACCTAGCAAAGCCTCATCCTTCGGATTCTTCTCAGCATCACTCGTCTGTGGGGTAAGAGTGTTTTCTTCATGACCTGCTTCAGGGAGTCTCCTGCACCTGCCATCTCCCAAATTCCTTCAACCTTAAATCTTCACTATGCTAATGTGCCATACTTTGGGGTAGCCTGCCTGGGACTCCATGAGCCTTAACCACCCATAGCAAGAGGACAGGAATCATGGTATGAAGACGTGTCTGAGCTAAGAGCCTTGAGTGGTGAGGAGAGAAAGGAAGGGGGAGGGGAGGAGGTGCAGCAGAGTGGACGCCTCGCAGAGGCTAACAGATACTGAAAGCTCTGAGGCCTGGTGCCGGGAGTGGTTGAAGGTAGCACCTGCACCTGTGTGCTCACGGCAGCACGCATGGGATTTGATGACTCCAGGGGAGGACCAAGTGTGCACCTCAGGCACCCGCAAAGCCGAGCACTAAAGGGAGAGAATATCAAAATTGGGGGTTCACTGTGAAAATTAAATTATTTGAATTTTACTGTTTACATTGACTATATATACATGAGATGCCATTGTCTCTGCAGGATCAGGGCCTCTGAAGGTCTTAATCTACTTTATAATTACACACATTTGCAGAAACGGTTCCTGCACCTCTGGGAATCTAAGGAAAGCATGCAGAGGAGCGCGGGAGATGTCACTATACAGTCAGGAAACGGACTGTCGTGAGCAGCTCTTGAAAGCTGTCTTATCATCTACCAGTGGATATTGGTGACTACATGTGTGAGTAAAGGCTTGAACTGATTTTTCATATAATTAGCTCTATGTGTGTGTGTGTCTGCAGAAACATTTGTGAAAATGTGTACTGTAAGGAAGAAATTTTCCTCTGTCCTTCTATGTTCTTTTGGCTGGTCTAAGAATTAAATTGACATGAGATGGATTAATAGAAAAAAAAATAACCAAATTTACTTATGTACATATGGAGGTTCCATAAGAATATGGGCCCAAGGACAAATCAGGCAGTTGAAGATTATATGCCATCATGAGCTAAGGAGAAGTGGATAGTGGCTTAGGACTTCAAAGGGGAGGAAGATAATTCACATGGAGGTGGAAAAACAAATGTTTGGTAAACCGGTGTTTGCTGGGCCATGCAGAGACAAGGGGACGCAGAGTGGACTCTGATCTCTAGGCCCTGCTGAGTGTCCTGACCACACCTCGTTCGTATTATACTGCAGTTGTCTATGGTGATAGGCCCCTTCCTGGGACAGGCCCTCGAAATTCTTTTAGATAATAAGAGGAAAGATCAAAATTTCTTCCTGAGTCTGTTGTTTCTTAAAAATAAAATAATATTCATGCCTGAGAGACACATTCTGGCTTGGCAAATTTTGTTTCCCTATAGAATGTAAGAAATGGGTAAGTAAAGGTTCCCAAATGGTATCCTGATTTCAAAAATGTTGGCTCAAAAGGGAGACAGACTGAAACATTCCATAAAAAGAATAGGAAACAGAAAGGAAATTGAGTCAGAAGAGGAAAAAAGGCCAACATCTTATTGAAGAGGCACAAATGCCATAAATTGAAAATAAATGTTTATCACCAGTATTAACTGTTGCTATGCTGCTGTGACGTTTAAAAATTACCAACTCCATAATAGGATTGAAAACACTGTTTACCAACCCTGAATGAGTTTAAACATTCATCATTCATGTGTAAAAGAAACTTAGGGCAGGCTTAAGAAAAAACTTACTTACGAATATAAAGAGTCTCTAGTTTATAGACATAATTCATGATGTTTTCATTAACCTAAGCAATTATAAAATAGTGTATAACATTATAGAAAGAAGCAACATCTCAGGGAAATCAATACCAATTTATCATTTTTTGTTAATAGAAGTTAACTCTTCTATTAATAATAAAGAAGTTAACTCTGCTTTCTGAAGAGTACAAAAAGAAGTACATTTGATTGGCTTTGCCAATATAAAAATGAAGAAATATAAGATGATGTTCTAAATCTCATAGATAGGTTTAGTATTAAATGTTATAATAAAGCGAAAGAGGTGTGTGGATCTTAACTGACTTGCCCCAGGAACCTTTTTTTTTTCAACGTTTAGGTATTTCATAAAACTCTTGCATTTGTGTAATGGTTTACCCTTTTTCAAAGAGCTTTCAAATTTCTGGTCCTTGTTGATCCCTGTAGCAACTTTGTATGATGTTTAAGTACTAAGGGTGGGAAAAGTGAACTACAGAGAGGTCATGTGGTTTCCTTGAGCTGTCACAGTCTATGACAGCCCCACTGCAAGTAATTCCTATTCTCTTTCCACCAGTCATTAATGCCTCCCTATCTATACGTGGGTTCCAAAGACTTATGGATATATCCACTGTTTTGGGTTAGAGAGAGGTCTTATGTGGGGCTATCCTGACTATGTGGGTTCATTCTGGCCAACCGGTGCCCTGGCCATGATAAATATTTTAATATCATCTGTGATTATATGTGTAAAGGAAAAGACCCTGAATAGGCATCAGGAAAGTTTAGTTCTAGTCCTTGTTTTTGTTATTAAGAATATTACAGCCATTATTGTCAACACTTACTGAGTGCTCTCTGTGAAAAAGGGATCTTGCTAAGTGTGCCACCTGAAGAATCTTTTTCAGTTTTCACAGCCAGCTGAGGCAGTGAACAGTCTTAGCTTCTACTTTATCGATGAGAAAATCTAGGCCCAGAAAAATGGAATAAGATTCCCAAAGATATGTAGGTAACTGGGAAGAAGCCAGAACTTGTTTTTCTGATCATTATGATAACCTGTCCTTCACTGGTTGATTTAGGCAATCTCTTAGTTTCTCTGGGTTGAGTTTCCTTGGTTATTTAGTAAAAGAGATTTCACTAAGGCCCTTCTACTTCCGTGTATAAATGTACATGAAATACGAGAACTGGAAAAGAAACATAGCTGACATATATCTTCTCTTTTGTTAAGCAGTGTATTAAAGGTGCTCTGAACCCAACAGATGAAACTGAGCAACTTCATAATCCCATCTGTTTCCTCCATTTTAAACTTAGTGTATCCTATTAGTGTGTTTTACTTTATACTTTAGATATGTTCCCAGCATGTTGCAGACAGAATTTAAAAATCTAAGTATAATGTTAAATTTACTGGATGATTAACCTTTTTAAAGGTTCTATTGTGAATCTTTCTCTGTGTTCTTAAATTTTATTATTTTTAAGCTACTTTATTGAGGTACAATTGCCATACAAAAAGCTATAGATATTTAATGTCTATAACTCGGTGGGTTTGGAGATAAGTATCCACCCATGAAACCATCACCACAATCTATGTGATGTAGTAAACCTATCCATCACCTCTTAGCAAGTTTTAAGTAGACAATTCAGCATCATTAACTATATTGTGAATCATTTGTAAAATGAAGAATTAGTCCTTTAAAATTGTTTTCATAAAGCTAGATTTTCATTATGAAGTGCTTAATTAGAAGGGCTCCTATAATTCAACAGCTCTTGTACACAGCTTTATGCTTTTATTACACCATCCTAAAAATGGATCCGATGAGGCAGTCCAATCTGATGTTATAACAACCCCTGCTTCTCAAATCCTTCGCTTGCCTAATTCCATGGAGGGGAAGCTTCCGGTTTATCAATGGTTTTCATTTCACATCAACAATTATTTTACTTCAGTGACATTTTGTGGTGATATTTCATCAATAGATTAAGGAAACATGGCAATCTAACACATTCCAGTAAATAATCAGAACAAGATTAATGGTTATATTTAATGAAAGCCATCTGTTTGTTAAAGCAACTTGCTCGCTATCTTCATTTAATTTTGGATTCCAATAAATTATGAATGCCTTGAAGCATACTTGAGCCAGGCTGAGTGAATGTAATCTTTGGGAGTAACATTCACCTTTTTGAGAAGGCTAACCAGTATCCACCTTGTCTAGAGTTGGAAGAGGGAAAGTATGGTCAACTGACAGCCTGTTTGGTTGACTTGATGGCTACCAACAGGTCTGTGCCCCCAACTCTACCCCCACCCCTACTCCGGCTTAAATGAATTAACAAGTGTTTTCTTGGTATACAAGCATCATCACAGAATGATGGAGCCCAGACAGTTAAATTCACTGGTCTTATGGATCATATTTCACCCCAATGCATGACGAGACAACCACCATAAAAGTTACATAATGGTCTAAAATGAAATAGACAGTTCCTGCCTCGATGACCTTTTAGCCTAATAATTGGAATAAAATGCAAGTTGGAGGGAGCAAAAAAGCTTGTATTTCATCTTTAGTGGATATTCTTCATAAGTGAGTGTGTGCACTCAAAAAGTCTAGGACATATTAAAAGACACGGCTATCTCTGAAAGTAAACTTAAATGATTTTGATTTTCTTTTTTAAATTGTTTATTATTTGTAGTCTCAAAATGTTCCTTATAATCTTTATTACCATCTCAATAATAAAAGAAAAACATTTTTGTTTTACTTTTAGCTGCAATTATGTCATTCCCTGACTAATATGTTGGTGTCAAATCTACAGGTATGATAGTAAATAAGAGATTAAAATTCATATAATTTTTATTTGAAAATTTGTACCTTTATTCCCACTCTGAAACAAGGGCATGCAGTTTACCTGAGGAAACCATTTTCTATACAGTTGTGCTAGTGACGAAGTCTCATTTAACTGTACATCAATGGAGTGGCAAGAACATAAGAAATTCTCATTTTAAAATAGACCCTTCTTATACAGAAAACAGTTTATCTGGAGGTTGTATCGAGCAACCTTAACTAATTGCATATAGGTGAATATCCTGACAATCCAAAAAGGCCTCTGAACAGTTCAAAATCTAGAAGATTAAAATATCTTACTTAAAGAAAGAACCACTCAGGCCTTACCCTGAGTCAAATTTTTCTTGCATTAGATTAAAGGAACAGGGTCCCAGCTTACAGAGGAAACTGGGTCTATTTGACTAATTTACCAGTGTCTGGAAGAGTATTTTGGGGTGGCCACTCTGGTCTTCTGTGTTTCTAGGGGCCATTTGAGATCTATCAGCAGCCATAATGTAAAAGAACAAGTAAAGAATTCTTTATCACTTATTCTTGCGAACCAAGGATAAGTCCAGGCAGCCTTTTGAAAGATAACACAAGCGCCATGGAGGCCAAAAGGAAAGAAGCATTTTCCTATCTTCGTCTTTACCCTTTGCTCCATAACAAAGGATCCCAAAACTCAGTGACTTCAACCAACAAACCATGTACTGGTTCATAATTCTGCAATTTGGGTTGGGATGAGCTGGGCAGTTTTTCTGCCGGTCTTGGCGAGGGTGACACTTGCCGCTGCAGTCAGTCGATGGCTTAGCTGGCTGGCCCTGGCTGGTCTGGGATGTTCTCATTCACTTGTGTGGGGTTTCAGCTGGGACAGCTGTGCCTCTGTCTCCATGTGGTCCTCAAAAAGGCCACATGTTTGTTTGCAAGGACACAGTGTTTGAAGAAAGCAAAAGCAAGGCTGCAAGACCCCATAAACCTAGGCTTAGAGATTAGTGTCACTTCCACCAAATTCTGTTAGTCAAAGCAAGTCACAGGGCAGCCTGGGTACAAGAGATGGAGTAGAGAGTCTACTCTTGATGAAGGCGATAGCAAAGTCACATTGCAACGGGCTTGTGGACACAAGAGGAGTGGCTCACTGAGGGCATGACAGTCCTAATCTCCCACACTGCGATCGGGATCAGCCTGACAGGTATGTGGTGTATATATTCCTAGGGTAGCTTCAGCCATGTATCGGCATCCCAGTACCTTCGGAATGGGGCACCACGTTAGCCACACACAAGGCAAGAGCATGTGGCCTAATGAATAAAGTTTGTGTGGTAACTGAAAAATTCTTTGCTTTTTTAAGCAAAAGAAGATTAAAAGGTGGGACTTGAATTAAGTTGGGGTTCACACAATTATGCAGGTGAGAATTAAGACATCAAAATATTACCTTGTTAGCTTGTTTTTATTTTCTCTGTTTGTTTTGTTTTATAACCTTTTTTAATAATCCTCTTTTCTTATTGGCTCATGGCCTGGGAAGCACATATAGTCTGATAAGCTCAATTGACTGGCTTTTTAACCTATAGCAGGTTTGATGAAACAAATAGAAAGGGAGTGAAAAAACTACTGGTTCTCAGTTCTCTGGAAAAAATAAAATAAAATAATCATAGAAAGTCTGTCAGAAAAGAAGAGTCAGAAAAACAATAAAAATTAAATTCAACAAAGCTTAACAGTCTGGGGTCAGGCACTGTATGGATAGAACATTCTGTAGCCTATTCAACCGTATTTATGGTAACCACGACTCCAGAAATTTTTAATGATTTTCAGCATATTCAAGGAAAGAACGCAGAAGACCACATATAACAAAACCTCACAATGATGCAAAACTGCAAATTTCCGTATAACTTAATTGGCAATTGGCTCCAAAAGGTGGGAGGAAGGGATAAAGTGACCTCATAATCAATTGGGACATTTTCAGTTAGTATATGGTCAATGGCGTATAGTATAATTTTCTTACACTGACATTTCAAGGAGTTAGCCAACCCAGAAAACTCAGTTTTATGAATCCCCCAATGATGTCAAACACACAGTGTTACTTTCCTATTTTCTGCCAAGTTGGCATCCATTTCAAAAGAACTGAAGCCTGCTTTTTTTTCCAGTTGTACCCTACATTTCTGAAAAAATGCATTTTATTCACAAATATTTTCTTACTTGATCACTACAACAATCTTAAAGGGACAGACATGTTTACTGCCCTTTTAAAGATGAGAATATAAATTTTCAAGAAACAGAGAGTAACTTGGCCATGGACGCTTCGCTGGTTAGCACGCACACCTTTTGACACACTGAGCTATCAGCCCTGTCGATGGAACACTGAGAGGACCTTGAATGTGTTCTACACCCAATTCTGATGGGCAGGAGTGGGCAGCCAGCCCCCTACTCCCATCCTCAGGGTCTTTCCTAAAGTTCCCACACCAACAAGGAATTCTCAAACACCAGGTGGGTATCCTACAATTCAACTCAATTCTGACACTATCAACCCAGAGATAGAGTCATATTCCACAGGTCAAGGTTCAGCCCTACAAGACTGCCCACCTCCCCAGCCCCTACTTCAGACACCAGTTGCAAGCCAAGGTTGTCACCTGTGCTTCTGACCAACTGGCTCTAGATGGGAGTTTCCCTAGACCTCCACTCCAGTGGAGTTCAATTAATTTGCTAGAGCGGCTCACAGAACTCATAGAAACATGTTACTTGGTTTATTATAAAAGAATATAACTCAGGAATAATCAAATAGAAGAGATGCATTGAGCAAGGTAAGGGGAAGGGGTGCAGAGCTTCCACTCTCGCCAAATCTCCACGTGTTCACCAACCCAGAGGCTCTTCGAACTTCTTCGTTTGGGTTTTTATAGAGGTTTCATTACATAGGCTTGATTGATTAACTTATTGGCCATTGGCAACTGATGAAACCTCCAGCTCCTCTCCCCTCCCTGGAGGTCAGGGGGTGGGAGTGAAAGTTCCAACTCTCTAGTCACATGGTTGGTTCCCTTAGCAACCAACCCCCCCATCCTTAGGTGCTTTCAGAAAGTCACCTCATTAGCATAACAAAGATACATTTGTCACTCTTATCACTTAGGAAATTCCAAGGATTTTAGCAGCTCTGTGGCAGGAACCTGGACAAAGACCCAATATATACTTCTTATTATAAATCGCAATATCACGGGCTCACCAAAGGCCAGTGGAAGAAGGTCCAAAAGGCAGTTTGGGTATTTTCAAAAGTGGCCCTCTCTGCAGTAGGACCCTGTCCACATGAATTGATGAAGATCCGCAGTGCCCACCCACTCTGTCTTTCCTTAGGAATATGACTTTGATTTAACTAACCCAGGGAATCCAGATTACAATGTTCTCCCTACACGGGATGGAAATGGTGTCTGGGCACCCAACCCAACTCTCCTTTCACACCGCAGACTGGACATTAGCATCTGTGTCCAGCCTCACACCACCCCTGGTCTGGGCTTCATTTTATTCTCGCTCTTAATAAGGGCAACTTGTGGAGATCTCATCCTGTTGCGAAGCATGAGATAGGATATCTATATTCTTGTACACACATACCATTAGAACTATTTTTATTACTACCTCTTCAATGGACAAACTAAAAGATAATTTGCAGTGGTTTGTTCAAGTTGGTGGACCGAGGAGGTAGCCAAACTAAGTCTAGAATCGGAGCCTTATGACTGGTGTTTCTTCCACCGCTTTAAACTAAAAAAGAGAAGAGTAGTTGTGCACGTTATATATTTATTTGACGAACATGTATTAGACTACTTCCACAGCCAGCCAAAGTGTCAGCTCATTTACAGATGTTTATGGAGTACTACCTAACCTCAAGAAGCTTACAATTGAATTAAATCCAGATAAATATACATGAGCTTGTCTTAGGTACCATCGAAGAGATAAAAATAAAATGCTATGGAATGACAAAAAAAATTATTGCCAGCCATAGGATCAGTTAAGACTTCAGGGGGATGTGATATTTCAGCTGGACCTTAGCTGCTCAGTTAGATTTGGATATGCAGAAATAGCAGAGAGATAAAGAATATGCTAGGTGGAGAAAACTTTACAACTTGAGGAGCCTGATTAACTGCTTCCAGGGAGGGTAGAAGGTGGACTGCAGGACTCAAAATTAGATTTGCTCATTTGGGTAGGACCATATCTGAGGGACAAAAAGGTTTCTGGGGCCTAGAGGAAGTCGCCCCAGTATGCAAAACTTAATAGCCAGAGCATACATCGATAGAGAAAATGCAGTGGTCCAGTCAGCATTAGAAAAATCCAGCATGGGAGAATCGGGAGACCATGGACAGGCCAAACATGGGGACAGGAATCTAGGACCAGGTACCTTAAGATGCCCCAAAGGCAGAGGCATAAGCTGGACAGCGGGAACCACAGGCAGAACCCGTGACGGGGCTCAGTGTGAAATCACAGGCTCTAGGAAGGAATTGACAGGAGCAAAAGTGTCCTAGTTCCTGAAGGCCTCGCACCCAAGCAAGCGATCAAGGTGGAAACTTAGACATAAGATGCAAAACTCCCAAGTATCAGAACTGGGTGAGAAGCAAGACCAGGGCACCAAAACAAAGAACGGACATAGGGGCTGAATGTGACTGGTGCTTGGTCCCGATTTGGTGGGCCAAGGTTTCTTAAATTCACTGGCTAAGGCCAGAATTAAAGGGGTCTGCCCACAGTGGAGGTGGGGGAGGGTCCGTCACCTCATTTGTAGGAAGAAGGGTTCAGAGCCTGGGAGCCCAGAAACACCCTGATAGCAACAATGAGAACAAAGGCTCAGAGTGCCTTTTTTGTTTATATTTAAATGTAGTAAAATGGTAATATCTTGCTCAAATGTGTTCAAAGGACGCTGTTCCCAGAAATGTATTTCCTGGATATATCCACTCAGAGTCCACAAACTGTGAGGTGTCAAGAGCCTGGGCTTATAAATCAGGCAAACCTGGGCTGCTTCACATACCAGCTGTGTGACCTTGGGCAAGTTACGTAACCCCTCTGAGCTTCGGATGCTTTTTCTATTGAATGCAGATGGCAATACTATAACGGGTCTCTGTCATTTTAGTCTGAGCGGCAGCCATTCCTTTGAAGATTCACATCTTCACCAAGTCCTGTGTTGGCCCATAGTAATCACTCAGTAAATGATCATTTTCATTGAGTATTATTACACTAGTAGCGGTACAGGACATAACTGTGTCTCCGCAAGAAGAAAGGAAAACATACAGTGTCATGATAAACATCCTCGCTGACACGGATTCTCATAAAACGCTCTTCTCTACATCGTGTGACCCCTGACCCGGAAGGTCCATGAGGGAAAACGCAGCTTCTGTTGCCACAGGGTGCATCCAAACACCCTGCAGCAAACAAGTTCTAGTTTGTCCTTCTGCATGTGGAGGAGTTCTTTCTGTCCTTTGTTTTCATCAGGCATTCCAGTAATTATCGTAGAGCTCTCTCTAATGAACAGCCCCTGTCGCAAGAGGGATCAGATCACATGTAATGGCCTGTCTGACTTGGGAGATTATGGGGATAATGTGGGTGGTGGTCACAGTTTAGCCAAAGTCTATATAAATTTCAATTACTACCTGCAGCTCTACCCTGCGCACACCCCTGTCCTGAGTCAGACTCCATCGCCTTCCTTTACATAAACTGCGTAGGCATAACCTATAATCTTCCTCCATCTTCCTCCTTCCTTGTTTGTATTTTCGTCCTTCTCTTTCTATAACTGTAAGATCCGCAATTTTAATGCCAGTTAGTGAAGCCTGTGACACTAACCACCCGTGAGGACATCTTCTATTTTATATCGGCAAGATTGGTTCTTCCTCCTCCCGCTCATGCAGAAGTCACAGGGTTGACACCACAGGCATGGAGCACACACCTGAGTCATTTTTAAGGCATCTACACCTACAATTCGGATATTTTTAAAAATTGCTAATATTTCTACTTTTCTTTTTTTTACAAAAGAGCATATACTGGTTTTTTTTAATGTGAAAAGAACTTTGTTAAGTACGGGCCCGCACAGGTGCCGTCCGTGCACAGAACACTTCAGAATGACGAACAGAGAAGTTCGTTTATGAGTTGCTTCTATTTTCCCAAATAGTTTTCACTTTCCAATAGTCTCAGGCACTGTTTCTTACTCTGTAGCAGCTAAATTTCTGCAACCGTTCTGTGTGTGTGTGTGTGTGTGTGTGTGTGTGTGTGTGTGTGTGTGTGTGTGTGTGTTTAAAATGTTTGTAGCGGAAGCCCTGTTAGGGAAGCCAGCTGGTGTCAAATGCTTCAGTTCTAGGCAACTTCTCCCAGGAGTCCCCTCTGAGCAGCACGGGGACACTGAGTTTACCTGGCACTCACTACTGGGTGCAAAAGGACATTTTATACCTCAGAAAACTCAAATCACCACTGTTAAAGATGAATTTGAACACAGTTCTCTTACAAATTTCCAGAAACTATATCCTGAACTTCAGGTGTATTTTCACTTTTTAAATATACCATTAATTATATCTGTAAAGTGTTGAACAAAAAGCTTTTTGGCCAAAAAAGCCACGATTCTGTGCATTTAAAAATAATTTATGGTCTCTGGCCAGGACAAGAACCCCACCTTGTCACTTCCCAGGCATGGGACTTAGGGTGAGTTACTTAAGAGTCCTGTACTTCAGTTTCCACATGTGTAAAAAGGTGACACACTATCTAGCTCATAATCTTGTTGGAATCAGGTAAGTGAGATAAATAGAGGATCTGATGAATAACAGCGAGATTGTTAAGCCTTATTTGAGTGTTAGCTGTTATTTTTATCAGTAACATCATTATTCTCATTTTGTTTCTATAAATTTCCATGTGTTGCAGACCTCCCTTTTTCAAGTAGAGTCAGCATCCGTGACTTCATTTGCTATTTTGCCTAAGAATTTCCATTCCCTCTTTTTTATGCTTTTGAGTTTTCGTTTCTTGCACGCACGGTCAAATCTTTTCAGTAATAGCAGCCCTTGTTAGCTTGCAGAACTCTAAATACCGTTTTAAAGTTTTTATTATGAAAGATTGCAAACAGAGTCATATAATGGACTCCTCCCCCAATTTGAGTGTGGACATTTTGCCATACTTGTTTCATGTACTTCTTTCTGCATTCTTTTCCTTTATTTTTGCTGCAGTAACACATCAGTGTTTTCAGGCAAATCTCATACATCATGTCCCTATGCGCCTATAAAAAATGAGGACATTTCTGTATATAATCACAATATTATTAGCTCTACTAAAAAAATTAATGTCATCTAATACCCAGTCCAAAATCAAATATCCTGATTTGGCTCAAAAATGACATTTTATAGTTGGTTTGCTCGAACCAGGATTCAAACAAGGTCCACACATTCTATGTAATTGTGTTTCTTAAGACATAACAATGTACTTATGAGACAGAACACTATCTCTTAAGTATTTTTAATCGATTATATAGAATAATGACAAAGCTTTAATTCTCCTTAGAGACCTATTATAAATTTAAAAGGAGGAGATTTATTTATTTTTTTTATTAAGCACTTGAGAACTAATTCTTAATTGGATTATGCGCCTCAAGTACAAAAAAGAAATAGAAGAAAAAGGAGAGAGGAGGAAGAGAGAGGAAAAAAAAACACAGGAAGTACATTTTCTCACTTCCGTTCTTTCCTCATTGTTTGCTGCTTATAGCTTTTCATTCTTCAAGGGCCACCATCTGTTATCTCTTACACACACACACACACACACACTCACTCTCTCTCTCTCTCTCTCTCTCTCTCTCTCTCTCTCTCTCTCTCTCTCTCTTCTTTCTCCCCATTTTCTTTTTGTTAGTAGTGATAGAGCAGCATAAACCCAGGTTGTCAAGGATAAAATTTAAAACCCTGTCACCTACTTAACTAAAATAATGAATTATCTAAGAGACCACCTTTATTTTACTTCCTGAGACATTGGTCAACGACATTATTATTTTTCCTCTCTGTCCTCATTGCCACCCTAGATCTTAATGAGGGCAGGAAAGACACAGAAAACAAAGTCCTGACTTCTGGGTAACAATGGAAGATTAAATCTTTTTATTTGCTTCTACTCTCTCCTAAAAGCACACTAAAATAGTAATAAAGAGATTTTTAATCTAATAACAGTAATGTTATATTATTATAAATTAGCAAAATATAAACTTTAGTGCTTTAAATGTACTTTAAAATGAAATTTTAGCCAAATGTATATAAAACCTAAAAATATTTCTATGAACCCCAGTTCTAAAACCTTTGTCTGAATTCAGTGATGGGGTCCCTTCTTGTCTCCAGCATGCCAGTGAACATAGTAGCAAGAACGGGTAGCCTACGAATCACCAGCTCCGGCTCCACTGCCAGCCCTGCCCCTTGCTAGCCACCTGATATTAAGCTAGTCTCGACCCCTACAAGGCCTCGACTTCACCGCATGGGAAAGGAGAGAGCAGACCCCATGTATGACCTCCCATATCCCTTCCAGTTTTGAGAACGTTTGCTTCTTGTCCCAATGCAAAAAAATCTTAGGCGAAATTCTAAACTCACATCTTACTGAACCCAACAGAAGCAACCCAATCTACCCAAAGAGTTTAAATAAATAAACAAACTCATAAGGACAAAGAGGAGCGTGAACGAGGCACCAAAGTAGTAAAAGCTAGAAAGCAGATAGTTAAGTGACAAATGATTTAGCACCCTTAAAAAAACTAAACCCTAAAGTGAAGGAGAAGAAAGCCAAGAAGCACCTAGATTTAAAGCAGATAAGCCCCAAAAGTCTCAGGAACTGGTGCCATCAGATACTGAGGAAGTGGAGCTGAAATGGGGACAGGGACAGGACAGGGAAAGAGAATAAAAGAAGAGGGACCATTAGAAGTCTGTTTGAGAAACAGCCCTCACTTCCCTTCCCAACTACAAAGAGAAAAGCTATTGCTTCATCTCCACGAAAGATTTCATTTCTGGAGGAGTAATGGAGAGGAGCTCGCGACTGGGGCACCAAGAATGATTGAAAACAAGAGAACACACAGGGGTTGATTATCCTGTGCAGGCTGGATACTGAGACCCACACCCTTCTTTTCTCTCCTCAGCTTGCAGAATGTCCACAACCAGGCACCTCTCTTAAGCAGGGATTTTACAGAGCATTTTCTACAGAATTTGACAGGCCCAGGAGCGAAGACCTATTGGAAGTTCCCCACTAAACATCCATGCTACTGAGAATTGCAGTCAAAAGGTACCAACGCACAGATTTTTGGCCACTCGTGCTTAAATGGGAGCTAACACCCAGGTATCGACAAATATCCAAAGACAGCCTCTAATATGAGAGAGACACTGCAAAGTTAAAGGGAACGGTCCTCCGGGACTCCCCTCACTTCTGACACCAATCGTAAATTTGAGTGTCCCCAAGACCACCTGTAAGTTTGATAATTTGTTAGAAGGACTCAGAATTTATTGAAAGCTGTTATACTGTTTACTACAGCTAAGAGATACAGATTAAAACCAGACAAGGAAATGCTTAAGACAGAGTCTAGCTGCCCTCTCTCTGTGATATCATTGGACACGATTAACTCTTCCCAGTAATGGTGTGTTGCCAACCAGGAAGCTGACTCTGGTACCCAGAGTTTTTATCGGAGCTCCGTCTTGTGAATGTAGCTGACTATTCACATGGCTGATCTCTCAGTCTCCAGCCCATCAGGTCAAGATGACTCCTCATGACCCAGATGGGCCACCCTAAATCATGTTGTTGGTGTGGCTCAAAGCCCCCCAGGCAGACAAAGACACTGCTATCAGACATGACATGCCAAGGGGGTAGGGATTACTTAAGGCAAAGACCAAAACTGGGGACAAGGTTAAAACCACTGCTTGGTTTCAGGCCAAGGCTTTCTTACAGCAAAGTGATGAGAAGCTAGGATTCCCATGGTAACATGTCCTTGCACAAACTCTTTCCATTTATGATGAAACAGTTCTGAGCACTGCCCTCCCCATGAGAGTGTTTCTTCATCATCACCCAAGACATTTTGAGTATTTCAGGTTTCAAGACTATTTAATGTCCTTCAGTCTTAGGGGCAGTTCCAGTTAATGTCTGATAGCAGCTAATAATCTCTCAACTGGGAATTAAAGGGCCCAAAATCCCAGTAGTTGCTGCTCGTTGCTCATTGGTGCTCACTGGCTTTTACCACACACCTCAGTCTGCACTTCACACAGAGCTGTCGTATAGACAATTAGTTTGTGCTGTACTCATGTTTCTAACACAGCATTAATTCAAGTAATATGCTTTTGTCTACCAGATATTCTATAGTGTTTCAAATGAACAACCTGTGTGGGCCTGAGCAATCTTGTTGGTTTCCACTGAACGTGTCAAATCAATATTGGCCAAAGGGCAGATTTGCATGTTTAACACTAATAGGTAGGAGATGTTTTTCAGGCAGACAAAATATCCATTCCAATAATACACTTAGGTAAAGGAGACACAAACACTTCACCTGAACTCTTTAATTGTTCCAATTTTCATCCAGATTTTCACCTTGATCCTGTCAACCACTGCATTCCCATATCCTCCCAATCAAAGTATAGCCCCCTTAGGACATTACAAGATTTTGGAATCACACTGCATTGGGCTTTCATGTTAAGGGATTCCCAGAAGAATTTCCTCTCTGCCCTGTGACCAAGCGCCCCACTCCTGTGCATATGGATGGCCTTGCGTCTCCAGACAGGGGTTGGGCCAAGGAACTCAGGCTCTTCTGTCAATGCTTATCTCAATTAGATTGCAGAACTATTAGCCTGGATGATTAGAGATTAGGTTTCTGTTTGTCATCTTTGTCTTTTGGCTTTTTTAATTTCTCAAACCAAGGACAAATAGAGCAGATTTGTTCAGAACCTTTCAGGGCTGAGGGAACATCAGGGCTTCTCATGGGTTCCCCCAGGCCCCAAGAGCACTGTTTTAGGAGCTTTGTTTTGACCCTATCAATGTTCCATTTACTCATCCCATTTCTTAATTGCCATTTAAAGAGTTCTACTCTGCTGGGATGAGTCCTTTAACTCTCTCTTTTTTTTCCCCATTCTATTATGAATCACTCAGACCTTCTTCAATATCTCATTTTTCAACATTACTTTTCTCAGAAGCTAGCAGCTGTAGCTCAGAATCCACGTTTGGCCCTAGTACACATCAGATTCAGATTATAAGCCAGAACCCAAGTTTGACCCAGTGTCAGGGTCTGCCCCAACATCCTCCTTTACTTTCATTTTAGCTGTTACAGATAACAATAACCAAGGGATTGTGTATTGAGCTTGTTTATTGTCGTTCTGCATTTCTGTGTGCATCCAGTGAGCCAGCTCCTTAGAGTTGGAGCCCTCGTTTCTAAATTACATTGTTAACTTTACCTCTAGGAACTGATGGCAGCAGAGCTGTTGTTCCACACCACAGGTGACCCTGGAGCCACCCAGGAGTCGAATCATTCCACACTCTCTCATCTTTCTCCTCCCCAAACAACAGCTTTCAGTGAGTTCTATGAGTTTTTTAAGCAAATTAGCAAACCTAAGGTTAGTCTTATAAACCCTCAAACTTGTAATTTATATCAGAAGTGAGGGTGGTCTTGTACACCGACCCCTCAAACTTCACAGACACTAAAGCAACAAACAGAAAATAGCAAACTTAGAAAAAACAAAGTATGTTCCAAGAAGAAAGTAAAAATAAATAAATATTTATTTATTTATTTATATTGTACCACAAAACAAGAAAAAATATTCTAAAAAAAGATAAAATATCAGGGAAAAGAAAGTTTTTAGAAGTTATAAATATGTTACCGGAAACTAAAAACTTAGAAATGTTGAAAACTAACAATAAGGAAATTTCTCAGATGGAAGAGCGCAAACTAATCAAAAACAGACTCAAATATAGTGGACAATTTGGTGACGGACAGAGGGGAAGGGGGATTGGGAGGCTGGGAGAATGGGGTGAAAGGTTAAAGAAGTACAAATTAGTAGCTGATGGATAGTCACGGGAATGGGAAGCACGGCAGAGGGAATGCAGTTAGCATTAATATATCGGCTAGGTGTAGGACCAGAGGAGGGAGGGAGCAATTGGGAGCATTGTTTTATGAATTATATAGATGTCTAACCAATGTACTGTATACTTGAAACTAATTTAAATAATTTTTTTAAATGAAGTAAAATAAAATACTTTTAAAAAGAAGTAAGAGCAAGAGATATAAAAGGGCAATATAAAAGAGTTGGATTTCTGAAAAACAATACGAGTCCTGAAAAATATGTTTAAAATAATTTTATGAAAAATAAACATTTGCCTAAACATTTTAAAGGAGAATTTTAAGAGAACAAATGAAACCCAAATAGAAAAATGAACAAATGAGGGGAAGATCCAATAATAGAATTGGATTAATAATAGAATTGGTTAAATTATAAAGTACTCTGTGAGCATTAAAAATTATTATGACTTAAAAATTAAAGGCATAACAATATATAATATTGTATTTACTTAAAAATTCAGGTACCAAAAGAAATTCAGGTTACAAGATAATATGTTTAATATGCTCTTATTGTAAAATATATTTCATCCATGGCTGTGTTCATTTAGTCCTTTTTTAAAGACAAAGGATACACAACAAAGAACTAACAACAGTGTTTATCTTAAGGTAGTAGGTATGTGAGTGTTATTTTTCTGCATTTTCCAAATTTTCTACAATAAACCCATTACTTTTGTAAATAGGAGGAAAATGTATTCCTTTAAAAGATACAATACATGGGGGAGCTTGTTCGTTCCTTTTGTCTCATGGCCTTCTCCTGGAGCAAATGATCCACATTCTGCTTATCGACCAACTGCCTGACAGCCTTCTGACCATCCTTCCCCCACCTCCAACTTCAGATCCTATCAGCCCTCATCTTAGCTCCTTACACATCCACCTTTCCTCCTGTAATTCTGTATGTAAACAAATAAAAACTCTGTGAAAACCCTGACATAATTCTTTTCAATTTCACTCTACACCTCACAAATACTAGGCATGAAATAAATACTTACTGAAAAAATAAATGAATGGTAGAGGAGAGGGAGAGGTCCTGGGAGATGCAGAAAGGCTTCACAGAGGTGATGAGACATGAGCTGGGCCTCAAAGGATGACTGAAATTTGGGTGGCTCAAAAGGAGAGTGATGAGGGGTGCCAGGAAGTGTCAGGAGCGTGGGAGAAGAGGCGGACCTGGCCACACAGCATCAGGAGGCATACCATACTCTCACCTGTTTGGAGTGCAAGGTGAGTGTCAGAAATGGAAAAAGGTAAGTTGGGGGAGCTTGACGCTGAACAAAGAAACATGAGTGTCAAGCCGAGCCTGTGCTCTGTAGCAGTGGTTCTCAAGCTTTGGTAGAACTGTTGTTAAAACACCTTGCCAGAAATACTGCCACCTGTGACAACCTTGATGGACCTCAAGATAATCATGCTAAGTGAAATAAGCCAGACAGAGAAAGTTGAAAACCACATGATATCACTTATATGTGGGATATAAACCTAAAAGCAACAAACGAACAGGATGAACAGAGACTCATGCACATGGACTATAGACTAGTGGTTACCAAAGGGAAGAGGGTGGGGGAGGGGAGGGGAGTTATACCGTTATAGGGGGTTGGGGGAGGGTGAAGTGGGTAAAGGGGATCAAATATAAGGTAGCTGACAGAAAATGGACTTTGGATGGTAATCACTCAATAGACTATATAGATATCAAATTATAATGTACACCTGAAAATAATATAATTGTATTAACCAGTGTTACCCCAATCAAATTAATTTTTTAAAAAAAACACCTTGCCGGGCCCTAGGCCCAGAGTTTCTGTCTCAGTAGATCTGGAATGGGATCTGAGATTTTTCACTTTTAATATGTTCCCAGGTAATGCTGGATGCACATTAGAGTCACCTAGAGAGCTTTTCAAAAAAGCCAAAACCAGGGCCCTACCTTCAGAGATTTTCATTTAATTGGTCTGAGGTAGGACTCGAGTACTGGCATGTTTATTTTTAATAACCCAGGTGATTGAAACACCAGGGTTTTTCAACTTTCTCATTGTTAAGTGTAAGCATAAGGAGCACATCATGGGTTTTGAGGAAGGAATTTTAATGTCATTTACTAATTGCACGAATAATAAATGATCAATGTCAAAAAATGAGAAATTACAAACAAAACTAAATTATCTAAAATCTCACTACTCAGAACGAGTTAATGTTTTAGAGTAAAACCTGCAGATCTTTTCCATGCAACATATACATAAAAATATATGTTTACAAAAAGATGGAATCATATTTACTATTTTAGTATATGAATGCCGAAGTGAGCACAGGATCATATTTTCTAATTGCTTTTTTCATTTAACATTACACTATGAATGACTTCCATGATAAATGTAAGTATAAATCACATATTATGATGCACTGTGCAGTATAATTATGATGTACTGTGTAGTACTCTATCATAGGATGTGTATGGTTTATGTAACCAATAGTAGAGAATATTTATATTTTAAGATTGTTGAGGGTGGGCCATACCATATGGGATCAGAGATAAAGCATAGGACTTTGGTTCTATTCTTAGCTTTTCCACTCGCTGCATGCACTTAGGCAAATCAAAATCTGTGCATGAAGTTGAAAAGTCCTCAGTTAAGGAATTATGAGTAATAAACCCAATTTGAATGAAGAAATCACGGGAATTGTTGACTGATTAAATATAGGAATTACAGAAAAATATCTTAAATATGTAAATCGATAATGAACAAGGAAACTTTTTTTTAGAAAAGCCCAAGATAAGAATTAACAGAATTTCAAAAGCAAAGAGGACCAAACAGTGATGCATATTCTTTCCTTCTTTAAATCATAAGGATACTTTCTTGAAGCTCTAGCTGAAGTCTTACAGAATCCATGAAGCCTGCTATAATTTTACCCTCTGATTCCTCATTACATTTATAGTCTAACACGTGGCTTAGCCCTTAATCATAGTCTTTTATCCTTCCCTAATTATCGGTCTTGTCTCCCCACCAGGCTATAAACTCCTCACGTAAAGGAATGGTCCTCTCCACCACCACGTTTAATACTCACTTCTGGGGCCCTAGCACCTGAAGTAGTGCAGTATACATAATAAGTATCTCTTAGGAACATTTGTTGATCTTTAACTTCACAATTCAGTAATCTAACAGACATCTGTAGTTACTGATGCATATTTTGTGTGCCCAAAAGTAAATCTCTAGGAATCAAATTTACAAATTTATCAAAGATAGTCACTTCGATTTAGACGGTCTCTAAATAATCTGGCATTTGAGGTTTTCCCCTTCCCATTGGCTCTAGAAATCTAAGCTCCCCAAAGCCTCTTTTTTCCTATTTTTCACTAAATGACAGCTGCAATGATTTCCAGAGTTCAAGTAAGTACACAAATCACACTACCATGGAAATTCAGAGTTCAAATGTATTTGGTGAGCTCATTACACAATAAAACTTGAGGTCAGAGATTAAATTCTGTTTCCCAGCAAACAAGAAATGGTTTGACAATATGCAACCAAAGTCTGTTCAACACAACACTTACACATTGCAAATTTCGCTTCTGAGGTAGTCAAAACATTTTTATTTTTTTAACATTTGGTTATAAAAGCAACAAAATTCCTAATTCTATTTTTTCCTAAAAATTATACAAAGAAGCAGTGAATGCATTTTCTTTCTTAGTTTATATTAAAACTCACTTAGAACTCTTAAATATGAAATCCATCAACTTACTCAGACTTTCTAATATTCTTAATACTGGCAATTTTTCCAATGTAATTCTTTACAGAGAGAAGAAAACTAGTTGCAGTCCTTTATTCTTTCTTTCTTTCTTTCTGTTTTCCTTCTCTCCTCCCTTCATTGTCTTTCAATAAATATTTGGTGCCTACTACGTGCCCCCATTGTACTCGGCAGTGCACACACAGTAGTGAACATAGCACAGTCTAATCATGGTGACAGATATAAACCAGAGATTCTTAACTGGCAGCTTTCAGATCTGTTATGACCCACGGATGAATTTTGTTTGGCCCACACAATGTCTTTTTAAATTGAATTATTTCTGTACATTTTAAAACCAGGACATTTCCCAGAAAAAGTCAGAGTTCTGGGTTATATGAAAAATTGGAAAATCCGATAGCACTGAGTCCCTTGCTCCCTCCAAAAGAACAACTGGCGGATCCAAGTGGGAACTGCCCTGGTTAGAGACATGGAGTCCTTCCCAGTCTTCACACAGCCTCCTCACTCAGCACTGAGTGCAACTACTACATTAGATGCACGGTTACCAATAGCAGCAGATGCTGTAAAGGGAAAACACAGAGCTTTACGGGAGAATGTAAGAGGGAAACCTAATTTAGATCGTGGTCAAGGATGACCTCTTTGAGGACATTTTTAACTTTGCTCAGGATCGACATTGACCACTTATAAAGTATTTATCCAAATAATAATAAGTACCATTTGTTGAGTCTGTTGGCGCCAGGTACCTTATTTAATTCTCACAGAAACAATTCTGCACAATCCCCGTTTTGCTCATGAAACATCTAAGATAAAATACTTGAGGTCTAAGAAGGTCAGACAGTCCAAATGTACAGAACTAGAGGTGGAAAACCTGAAGTCAGAACCAAATCCTGATTGATTCCAAATGATATGCTTATTCCAGTAGAAACAATTCAGCATACAAGAGACTTCATCAAAAAACAACCCCCGATGAAGATGACTTATAGTAAAAAATCAGAAACCACCCCAGGAAATAAACTATGAGGACAAGTAAGCAGATAAGACAAAGGTGATGATTTATACCCAAGAACTGGTTTTAGTAAAATGACTTAAAGACAATTTAAAATAAGAATGTTTAAGATGTTTGCAGAGATAGTGTAGGGGAAGAAAAATCTCTTCCCCTCCCCATAATAGGTTCCCTGGCTGGGGCCCTGTAAATTGGACCAACAAAAGACAGATTAACAAGAGCAAAGCATAAAAATTTATTTAATGTAAGTTTCACATGACACGGGAACCTTCATAAGGAAATGGTTGAACATGAGTATTTTTGTACTAGATTTGAAGAATGGAAAGTTGTGGAAAAACATAATAGGATGTGAGCTAAGGGTAGTAAACAGGGGGAAACCTAGCAAGGCTGACTGTTCAAATTCCTCTCACGGTCCCTCTGTCTTTGGAGATAACGATGTGCTTTTCCTCTGGGTGTATGGAGGATACTTCTCACGTGAGGGTCTCATGACCTGCTTCAGGGGAGACAGAGGAGGTCAGAAAATTCTGCGTTAGCCATTTTTCAAATTCTTTTAGCTTAAAATATTCAGCATTTTGGGGTAGCGTATCTTAAACTCTGACACTGGGAATCAGTGCAGAATGAGGGCATGAGACTATCTGACTTTTACAGCCCCTATTCTAGTACTGCTGTTAATGGATTTGATATACGGCAGGCACAAATCTTAATGTACAGTCTCAAGCAAGTAAGAACTATAACTTTCTTTCCTATACCTTAACTTGATTTTCATTTTGAGTCCTTATTCCATTAATCTGACAGGCAATATTAAAGTTTCAGGATTTCCTATTCTCTTCCCTATTATGTCAGATGCCAGGGAACTTTCTGCCAAACCATCAGAGAAATGAGTTATTCCTCAGATCACCAAATACAGATTTTTTTTAATCACTGCATTTGTGCAATAAATACTTGTTGATCTACTGATTCTAGAAAAATACATAATTATTTATAGAAAAGATTTTTATATATAACCCACATTCTTAAAATAATTTGAATTACAAAGAGATCTATAATAAAGTTTTAAAACATAAAGAAAGGAACTTGGGATCAAGGAAAAAGAAGGAAGACAGCATGTTCCCAAGATTTGAGAGCAACATTTTGTTCTAAGGACCTAAGTAGCCCCGGCAAGGAGAAAAATTGGGAGTGTATAATTTACTTTGTCAGAAAAGAAAAAATAAACTATTCCTTAATGGAAAGAATGTTTTTTCTTACTTATCAATTACATTGAGTTTCTTTGGGACAATAATATTTAAATGATGAGAGAGTAGCAATTATGGTGAAAACAGCAGTTAAATGGAGATAAAAGAGATACTAAAGTTAAAACATGTGATCAAGTTCTTCAAATATTCATGAAAAGTAAAAAGAAAATCTGATATTTGAGGGGGATTCCAAATAATCTTAAGAAGCATAGGAAAAATTTGTATATGGTAGTTTGGTTATTTTATTCCCACTTACAGCTATTATAAAAATTGGAGACTTTAAGGCCAGATATACATTTAAGAATGAATAACACTGCCATTTAGTAAATTATTACTGCTATTAATCTAAGTCCATTGAAATTGTTCTTTAAAAGTCTTATCTAACCTAAGTCAGATGAGAAACCTTATGGAAGCATTAACAAAATTAAAAAGCAGATTTTGTCAGTAGGTGAAATCAAATCAAACAAGCAGTTTCCAAGTCTCTGAAATGAGTTACTGACCTAGCGTAAACCTAGTTCAAGAAGCAAATTACGTGGGATTAATGGTTGAACCACAACTGGCACCATCAAGTCCTGCCATACTAATTCCTAAAGATGATGTAGAGCCTTTTGGAAAAAACAAAAAGAGAGCGAGAAATCAAGAACTTTGTTAAAAACTGCTCTCCCATAATCACCTTGTAAGAAAAAAAAAATGCCTATTTACTGAATGAAATATATCCAAGAACACCCATCACTTCAATTATGAGGAAAGTAATAATAGTAATTAAATTATATTCATGTGAATTTCAGAGAAAGCCCATTAAAAAAAAATACCGTTAATCAACCTTAATCTTGTTTTAACATTACCCCCACTGGGTTGAAACACCAAGCGCCCAGGGAACCAATCGATGGCTCAGGTCCACGGGATGGCTCAGGTGCATTGTTACTATGATGAACGAATGGCACCCTTCTGACCTGAAAGAGTTAATGATGCCCCTCCCCCCAAATTTATTACCGGGGAGATCACTGAGATAGCATCTGGCCCTAGAAAGAAAAAAAAAAAAACATTTCTTTCCAAAGTTTTTACTCATAAACCCAGCAAAGATCCTCTTCTTTCTGTATCCAACCCCCACACCTGCCTACCCTGAAAACCCTGTTCTGTAAACCAAATTTTCAAACGATAAGACTGGTTTTTCTCATGAGGCAAAGAAAAAAACCCTCTGTGATTAATGCTCTAGCTAAAAGCATAGAATGTAAAATGGGAAGATTATTTATGGTTCTTCTCTTTAGGAGCTAATAGAGTCAGACGTTAGCCTAAAAGGTTGGAAATCCTACAGTGGGATTTTTTTTTTTCCTCAACAGATAAAAGTGGCTTCTGGAAAGCAGCATAAATACTGTCTGCAGTAAGCCATAAGCACTAATAATTTTGCTGTAAGTGCTCAGTCAAAGGGAGATGAACATGTTAAATGTTATTAAAAAATGGACAGCATATTATCTTGAAAGCCACAGTGAAATACTAACCTAAGTGACAAGCATTGCTTTCAGTGCCATGTTTTAAGATGGACGTTGGTAGGAGGGATTTACAGGCCACTCTTCCATATAGTCAAATCACATTCAGTAGTTCAAAATGGGAATGGTTTGGATTTTCCATTTCTAGTTTTATTTTCCCCGGGGCTGTTAAATTTCTTTTTTCCTAAACTATTCATTCTTCTTTGGTTAATTCTGTTTGAAAGATCTGCTTTGCTAATTATCCAACATAGGCAAGTGAGCATGAAACTTGATTTCACTACCTTTGACATTGCTACGATTTAATTTGGCAGAGAAGGCTTTTATTATTTTTTAATAGGGTATTTCCAGTGAAAGTCCTTTTATATTTTTTCTTCCCTTTTTAAAAATCAGGAACACCAAAAGTTTTCTCTTCTTTAGGGGTGTTCTTTTATTCTGAAAAAAAAACAGATTTAATGAATCACTGGGAATAAATAAATAGTAATTTAGAAATAAAAAGGCATGAGATGAAATGCTATAACAAACATATTACCTCCTTACCGTAAAAGAGATTTCCACAGAATGGTTAAACAAAGCAACAATTGCTTTCTGGTCTAATTTGGAAGGTGATTAAAATATTCATAAGCATAGGGATAGCACTGCTACCGAGGGATTCCAGGGATGATTCTGGTCAAAGTGACCAATGAACCACAGCATCCTGGAGGGACAGACAGCTCCAGAGAAGTCCCACCTCCACGTGGATGGAAATCGCCCGGACGAGGGCTGTGAGAGGACCACTCCCGATCACTCTGACTAAATATGTTCAGAGTGTGCACAAACATTGTATTGACAAGAAAGCTAATCTGCAGGATTCAAATTTCTTAACGGAAAAAAAAAAAACAAACTGAGATAAATAAGGTGTAGATAGATTGATAGATAGATCTAGATCAGTCTGCTTCCAACAACAAATAGATTTCACCCTCAAGCTGCATAATTAAATATTGTTAAATGAAGGGACTATTTACAAAGTTGTCATGTTGGTCTGCAAGGACTGCTGTTCAAAATACCACAGACTGAGTGGCTTAAACAACAGAATTTTATTGTCATACAGTTCTGGGGACCAGAAGTCAAAAGTCATGGTGTCAGCAATTGATTTCTTCTGACTGTGAGGGAAAGATGAGTTCCAGGCTTTTCTCCTTGACTTGGTGATGGTCCTCTTCTCCCCATAGCTTCACATCAGCTTCTCTCTGTGTGTCTCTCTCTGTGTCTCCATTTTAGAAGGACACCGGCCATATTGGATTAGGGCCCACCCTAGCAACACCCACCCTAGCAACACCCCTCCCCCCCTTAACTTGATTCCTTCCATAAAGTTCACATTTTGAGATACTGGGGATTAGGACTTTGACATATGAATTTGGTGTGGGGAGGATATAATTGGACCCATAACAGCTGTAGACAGCATTTGAGGAAACGGGCAAAGCATGGAGCGGTATCCAAGGGTTAATCACAGCAGAGAGCTTTTCAGCCCTAGGCATAAAGAGATGACCAGAACCCAGAGAGGAGGAGCTATGTAGAGACAGCTGTCATATAAGAACCAGGGCTTTCAATAAAAAAATTTGGCCAACAAGCAGCAAACCAGCAGTGATGGAGCTGGAGGGTGGAAGGAGTTAGTGCCTTGACCTCACTCACCTCCACCCTTCGATCTCCTCCTGCTGGTTCCCCTCCTAGCCCGCCCCCAGAGAACTCTGCAGGTGCAGAACGGAGGGAACCAACATGGAGGGATAAGCGGAAGATATCCAGGATACTCTCTGTTAACATTCAGAAAATCGGGCGGCAGATATGCAAGACTTCTTTACTTTTTTTCTATATATATTTAAAATAATCCACAGTAAAATAGTTTTACAGAAACAAACAGTATATTGTTGTGTGAGGAAATATATATATATAGTGTAATCACTACATATGTTTTAAAGGATATACTCAAAAATATAACATTTATCTCCTGGTGGGGGTTAGGAAGAGTTTTTATTTCTATTTTCTTTTTTTTTTATTTTTATATATATTTTTCAATTAGAGTTGACAATATTATGTTAGTTTCAGGTGTACAACACAGTGATTAGACATCGACATGACTTACAAAGTGATCACTGTGATAAATCCAGTACCCATCTGACATCATTTTTTTTCTTTTATTACTTTGGTATTAAGAAGTTTTTCTACTAGGGATAGAGACTACCCAGAAAATAACACTGTCGGCAACTGTAAGGGATGTAATAAAAATAAGCAGCATCTCTTTGAGTATGTGGAGGAAGACTCTGGAAAGAGGCTTAGGATAGAGTGGGGTTTGCTTATGATAGAAGAGATTTCAGAGATCAGAGCCGAACGGTTGGAAGATGAATGGGGGGAAAGGGAACGTAGAACAATATGGAACTTAAACCAGAGGAGAAGATGATGCAAAGAGCTTGCATTTTGGGTGGTAGCCAAACATTCAGGGGGTTATGTATGAGGCACTGAGGAATTAACTACTTTCAGTGCACTGAATGGAACTCTGAAGAAAGTTATTTTTAAACCCCAGGTGTCAGAAGCCTGACCACGCTAGCATTCAACAGTGTTTGCTTAGGGCTCTATCCAGGATGCATGTGAACATCTTACATGGTGCCTCAAGAAAAAAAAAAGAAAAGGAAAAAAAGAACCTCTTTCCCATGGAATGTCAGAACACTCAGCCTCCTGTGATGGGATGTGAACGTAACGGAGATCGATTCTTTGGGGTCACCATCGTAAGATTTTCTGTATGACTTCTGCCATGTCATAGTAGGATCTCCTTTTTTATATTGCTGAGCAGATGTAAAGTTTTAATGTCAATGTAAAAGTTACAGCATAAATTCCATATGCCTTTGTGAGTTCTATGACATGGTAAATAAAGTAAAAAACCAGCATCTACACATATGCTATAAAAGTCTCATATCAATTTTCATCAACAGACTAAGAGCTACATACCAAGCATGTGCAAACATGTAATATTAGAGCTTTCCAACTCAAAAAATACTAAGCTTTTTCTCAAACTAACAATGACCGTATTCCTCAGAGAGCTATGAATATGTAAAGTTTGAAGTTTTTATGTCCAACTGTTCTTAAAGTTAGTTGAGGGCAGAAAAAGGTCACTGGGATTTTTAAAAATTATTTTATACAAAAACAGCTGAACTAGTTTATTACTCTAATATCCTCCAGCTATGAAGTGGGAAGAAACTTGCCTCGCTCAAACCTGAACAGCATGACAACACTTCAGAGAGAGAGCAAAGAACATTTTTATGCTGGAATGTGTTCTCTGATTTGATTATTAACTCATCTTTTAAAGCTGTTTTCGCTCTGAAGAATGAGGCTCCTCATGAGAAATAAAACTGATTTAAAAAATATTTTCTGAAATTTGGGTTCTACCAGGTAAGAGAGAAAACACCAACTCAAAACATCATGACTGAATTTCCACATTTACTCTTCCTCTCATTCTATGTATATATATGGAAATTAGAAGTAAACTTTAAAGAAAGAAGCTGAAAGCCTATTTCTAAAACCCAGTTAAAGTTCAAACTATTCGCCCATATCTTAATCTTTCATTCTTCACCAAAACATTTATCTTGCCTTTGAGTAGAGATCTTCAGAAAGATCTGAAGGGCTCAAGCCTTCAAAAAGGCTTGGCTGTTCACTGTCACTGCATTCTTATAAACAAAAGGTCCGAAACATGGTATGTTTGTTCATTCTAAGAGATGAACCTCTCAAACCATATGCAGATTTCCACTGGGTATAGGGGAAGTCTATATATTGATATACATAGATGTTCAATATATTATTGAATGTTTGGGGGGAGATTTAGAATGATGGCTTTGGATTACTTGTCAGTAAATTTAAGGAGAACACTTAAAAAATGAATAAGATGGCATTTTATGTCATGCATATTTACCACATAAAAAATTTCAAAAAAAAATCATGTACAACCTAAATATATATTTTTTTAATTTGTCAACCATGCTTCAATAAAACTAAAAAAAATTTCAAAGGGGGGGAAAGACCAGAAAAATATGAGACAGACATTCACATACATTGAAGGAATTTTGGTAGTGCCTTGAATAAATAACGCAATTGCCTCAAGCTCTTTGATTGTGGTATGGCAGAAGTATATCTCTCATGCTCAGTGATACTACAGACCTGAAATGGCCAGCCAGTATAATAAAAAAAAAAAAATCAGGCCACCTATAGATTTCATATCAATGAAGTGTGATTATGGTCACTTAAAGAGAGTCAAGACATATCTACCATCCTAGGATTATTAAATTTTAAGAAAGGAATAGACCATTTTTACCAAGAAAGAATACTGATCCCAGATGACAATAAAGAATTTGCCCCAAACCACATATGCTTCTCTAAACTGTAGGTCCCAATCATCGAATTGACAAATATGGATTTAGTGCCTAACATGTGCCAGGCATCGTGAATTGTTGGGACTGTGAAGATGACCGGGACACTTGGACCCTGCTCTCACGGGAGCGTGTGTCAAGCAGGGTAGCCGACCTCATTTGATGACCACAATGTAGTGAAGTGAGATGAAGGCAAAATACAAGCGTGCACTCGCTTCCCTGACAGCACAGAGATTATCTCCGTCTCAGGGGTTCTTTCTGAGAAAGAGCAGAAAGCGATTCATAAAAGAGGTTACCCTTTAACCAGAGCTCTGCTCAATAAGTAAACCAGGAGGGAAAAGGAGGTGTCAAACAGTGGGAAGTTCAGGGTAGCGGCTGCCCTCAACACGGAGGGCAGCTGGGCATGAGTGGGAGGAAAGGATGGGGAAAACATGCAGCTGGGAGGGACGGCGGGATTCCAGATGACATCGTGCTAAATCACTCAGACCTTATTGAGGAAGGCACAAAGGCAAGACGCTTGGGCTGGGGAGGTGAGCTGTATGTTAGAAAGATAACTCTCTCTCACCGTGGGCTGGAGGATGGATTATAAAGGAAGAAACTAGACCCTGGGAAGCCCATCGCAAAGCTATGGCAGTGGTCAAGTCGCTGCTGTTATTATCCTTTTCCAGCTGAGGCCTTGGAGGTTGCGGTTTTTCATCCAGTATAAAACAGAGACATCAAACTGTGACATCTACTGTTGCTGTCCAATCCTGACCAGTCCTTGGCTTCTCTTGACACTTATCCCACCACCCCATCCTCATAGAGGATAGAATCTCTCTTTCACTTTCCCTCAAATACGACAAAATCTTCTGTCTCCATCCTGGACTTTTCTAGAGTGTATGCAAAAGTATACAAATGGGAACAGAGAGTACATGGGGTTGCATCTGAAGGAATTTCCAAGGCATCTGTGACATGTGAAGCCATAGCAAAAATCAAATCACCCTGGGAAACATACAAAGCAAGGAGGAAAGAAAATTAAAAGGTATACAGAGAATATTGAACCAGCAGAAGAAACACATGAAGAGTATGCCAAGATATCAACGCCTACCTGATATGACCCACAAGGGTAGCCATACGTGGGAAAGGTCCCAAAGCCATACCAAACAGACAGGTTATTTGCATGGAACCCAAAATTCAGCTTCCTGGCTAACCCCAACTCTTTTAATCATCCAGGGTCAATCTGTTCTTCAAAATTAAAACTAACCTCTGCAAGTGCAAATTGGTGCAACTTATCTAGAGGGTAATTTGATAATAGCAATTAAAATATTTGACCTAGGAATTCCAGTCTTAGGGATTTATCCTATTATTAGCACATTTGCAAAATTGTTTAAGTATAAAGATATTTATGTATAAGAAAAATATTAGAAAATCTGAGTGTCCTTTAAAAAGGGTTAGTTAAGAAGTCATGGTACTTATGACAATGAAATACTATGCAGACAAATTAACAAAAAAAAAAAAAAAACTTCTTTCCAGCAGTGGCAACCTCCCACGAAAACATGGCCCTCTCTAAGGACCTCCTTCCCCCCTCAAGAAGAGGAGAAGAGGTGACACAAGAAGCAGCGCCTGGTGCAGAGCCCCAGTTCCTGCTTCATGGATGTGAAATGCCCAGATGCATAAAATCACCACTGTCTTCAGCCGTGCACAAAAAGTAGTTTTTGTGTGTTGGCTGCACCACCGTCCTCTGTCAGCCTATAGTAGGAAAAGCAAGGCTTACAGAAGGATGCTGCTTCAGAAGGAAGCACCACTAAAAGCACCCTGAATCAAGACAAGTGAGGAACCATCCCCATAAACACAGCTTGAATTAAAAAAAAAAAAAAAACTCTTCTTGTGGTGATATGAAAGGATATACCCAAAATTTGTCATTAAGTGAAAAAAAGTTGTGCAGAAGATTAGGTAAATAAAGTATGCTGCATTTATGTGAGGAAAAAATAATGTATAAATCTACATATTTATAAAAATGCTTGAGATATCTCTTGCAGGACACTCAAGAAATTAGTAATAATGAAGACCTGAGTAACTAGGAAACTGAGGAGAGAAGCATGTTTATTTTTCCCTTACACTTTTTTTTTAACTTTCTGAAATTTTATATGTGTATGTAACACCTGTTGAAAAGATAAAGTTAGCTTTAAAAATAGGCAATTCCATTAGAATGTTTTAAAAGCAAGGAAACATTTACAAATGCAATGGAGAAAAATATTTTTTATTAAGATGGCTCCCTGGCCCGTGTTATATACAGGAAGAATCTAGTGCTCCTCTCAGTATCTCCAAGGATTCTTGCAGAGAGCGGTACTAACATCTCTCCTAGTCACCTCCTGTTCCTTTATTTCACTGGCTTCTTAGGCTCATCCCTCAGTCTTGCCTCTTACATATGCTGCACATCGCCGTCAACAGCAGCAGCAGTCACTGGCTCTAATTCAACCTGGTTTTCTTCCTTCCAAACTCTCCTGCCCTGGTCTTAGAGCTCCTTGCAAAACCCTCTTTAATAGTTACACAAATGCAGAAGTCTTTTCTCCCCCCAGTTAGTGCACAATCGAAAACTTGGATGTATGAGCCCCAGGTACCCCCACAAGAGCATTTTGTGAAATAGCCATTCCAGCAGTACCAGCGGTCAGCCACAGCCATCACGGCACCTAAATCTCTGAAACTACATAAGACTTCTAGCGGTACCTGTCGGAAGCCAGCCAACGAAGTTGAATCAGGTTCCTGAATGGGGGAGCGGGGACTAAGAAGAAAAAGCAGACAGAAAGAGTGCAGGAGGGAGAACAGAACCTCATCTGTCTCTCCGAGTTTATTTAGCACAGCATATTTATATAATGTGAGGGCATTTGCAAAACTTGGTTACAATGAATGCCACAGTTTCTCATGTCCTTGGGGACTGATAATCTCAGCACTTTACAATCTCAACTTCTTACATAGTTGCCAAGGACACAAACATCCTTTGTTCCTTTTTGTGCCATTTCACATGTCTTTAAGTGACTCCCCACAGGTATCCTGTCACTGCCCTTCACTACCCTTTCCCAGAGGTCTGCCAGTATTGAGCATCTCTGAGGTGTGGCCAAGTTGCAAGTGATGAAAGTCCCTAACTCATGTCCTAATCCAAAACCCACAGTTTCTGGCAGCATGTGTCCCCTTCCAGGGGCTCCGCTTTCTGTCCTGTCGCCTGCCGGACAGGAAAGGCCCTGTCTGTAAGGGATCCTCTCCCAGCAAATGCAGCAGGATAAGAACGTTGGATCAATCAAACCACACCTGCCAAGCACCTCCTGTCCCCTTTCAGGAACTCTGTGGCCAAAGCTTTACATACTAATTTCTAGGATCCTCTCACTTGTTATTTCTAACATTTCTTGGTCTCGATCACCTTAGGAAGCTCACAGGATGCTGCATACATAATATTCCCTTCTACTTAAAATCTCCCTTCTTGAATTATAGCTTCAAGAACCACTTCAAAGAGTTTCAATAAGTTCCCTGACTTTGAAGTCTTATTCAAAAACAAAATATTCCGTGCAGGTGGATGTCTTGGCGACAGTTGGTTAAGTGTGGCAGTCCTAGCAAAGAAGTCTCGTGGCTCAGTTCTCGAGCGTGACTGAACCATGCACGCAGCCAGGCACTGCACTGGAGTTCAAGACTGCTCCAGGCATGATACTAGAACATAACCCCACAGTCAGTCACCTGAATGTCTGCTGGCCCTCCAGCCTGCAGGGTGTACTCCACACCGCAGGGCTTAAATTCAGATGATGCAACGCCCCGCTGTGTGTGGTAAGACACCTAAGATCCCACCTCCAGTATCTCTGGCCTTGAGAAAAACTTATTTCCGCTCATCTCTTGTTTCGAGGTCCTACTTCTGCTGAATTATTAGTCCCTCGTACATGTCATCCTGTGCAGCTTTTTCCTCCTCAAAATAGTGTTTTCAAATCATCCCACTCTTTGACTATTCCCTCTTATTCTTATCCTTCAAACTTACTAAATTTTAGGTTCCCTACTCTAGCTATTTTTGACCTCATGGCCATCTTTAATCATGGGCATGACCATGTTTTCACTTCCGTCACTGCCCTCAGGGTCTCACTTCCCTCCTTATTTATCTTAGATTCTGTGACCCAGCATTACTCCCCTGAAAATACCCTTAACCCCTCTGCCGCCGTCTTTCTTCTTTGCCTTTGCCTGGAAAACCCCGATCTGGCTAGACCCCAGTGTACACATCTCACGACCGCATGCAAACACCTTCCACGATTGCAGAAAGTCACGCAGCCGCGCTGACGGTTGTCACATTAAACCTCTGACCACAAATCCCAAGCAGGGAATTAACACTGCCAGACAATCCTACTCTACATCCTAGCAAATTTCCCTACACATTCTTGAAAAGACTGCTTCAGACCTTCTCTCCTATGCTCACGCCTCCAGCTCCCTCGCTCCCCTCCCTCTCAGCTGATAACTTTACTTCAAAGTTGTAGCCATATAAAAATGTTCACAAACTACTTCATGTATATTTTAGGATAGAGAAAATAAATAATGTTATCGTCATTCAGTACCGAGATTTTCAGCATCAAAGACAAGAGATAAGAGAGCATAAACATTAAATCAAAGAAGTAAATAAACATCCCAAACTTATAAATTTCAACTGGAAATAGTGATATAAATTTAATTTTTAAATCTATCTATCAAAGTGTAGAAGAAAATGCCATTCCAAAATATGCCAATTTGTTATAAGCATTATTTTGAGCTGAAAGCAATTGAGAAGAAGCAAACAGTAAAAGCTCTCTACCTTCACCTTAAAGCAGGCCATAAATTTACAAATGTGTAGCTCTCTTCCTCTCTACCAGGTAGGATGAGATTAATCCTGGAGACAACTTTAGACACTTATCAATGGAAAATCACCAACTTACAGCTGCATAACAAATTGTACTATTTTTTTTTGATGTTGACATTGGTTAACAAAATCCAATAAGTTTCAAATGTACACTCAACAGTAAGTCTTTTTATATTGCATTGTGTGTTCACCGCCTATAGTTAGATTGCTTTATGTCACCACATATTTGGTCCCTTTTACCCCATCTACCTTCCCCCACCCCCACCCCTCTGGTAACCACTAGTTTATTGTCCATGTTCCTGAGTCTCCTTTTGTTTGTCATGTCTGTTTGTTGATTTTAGGTTTGTATCCCATATATAAATGATATCATGTGGTTTTCAACTTTTTCTGTCTGGCTTATTTTGCTTAGCATGATTAATGTTGTTGCATATAGCAGTATTTCATCTCTTCTTATGGCTGAGTAATATTCCATTGTATATATGTACCACAGCTTCTTTAGCTAATTGTCTATTGTAGGACACTTGGGTTGCTTCCATGTCCTGGTCACCACGAATAATGCTGCTATGGACATGGATGTGCAAATATCTTTTTGGGCATATGTTTTCAAGTCTGTGGAGTAAATATCCAGTAGAGGGATTGCTGGATCATATGGTAGATCAATTCTTAGTTCTTTGAGGAACCTCCATACTGTTTTCCATAGTAGCTGTACCAATTTGTAGTCCCACCAGCAATGATTGTATGAGGGTTCCTTTTTCTCCTCATCCTATCCGACATTTATTATTACTTGTCCTGTTGATTATAGCTATTCTAACAGGTGTGAGATGGTATCTCATTGTGATTTTGATTTGCATTTCCCTAATAGCTAGCGATGGTGAGCATCTTTTGATATACTTGTTAGCTATTTGTATGCCTTCTTGGGAGAAGTGTCTGTTCAGGTCCTCTGTCCATTTTTTAATTGCATTGTCTGTTTATTTGTTGTTATTGAGCTGTATGAGTTCATTGTATATTTTGGATATTATGCCTTTATCGGAAGTGTTGCTTGAAAATATATTAGCCCATTAAGATGGTTGTCTCTTTATCTTGTTGACGGTTTTTTTTTTGCTGTGCAGAAGCTTTAGTTTGATATAGTCTCATTCATTTATTTTTGCTTTTAACAATTTGTACTCTTGTTTACCATGGTTTTCCCGGTAATTGTTCTCCCCATAATTGTTCTCCACCGCACACACGCTTCTTTCTTTTGTCTTTAGCTGAAGATGGTATTTCAGCTGGAGTTCTAAGCCACCTCTGAGACTTACTTACTGTTTCTTAGGTATCTCCCATGCTTACATGAGCTATACATGTTAATAAACTTCTGTTTGTTTTTCTCTTGTTAATCTGTCTTTTACTTCAGGAGGCTCAGCCAAGAACTCAAAGAGTAGAGGGAATATTATTTTCCCTCCCCTACACTGCCTATCTATCTATATATCTATCTATCTATCTACCTATCTATCTATCATCTCTTAGCTCTAACCATTCAAAGATTTAGAAGCAATCTTAAACCAGTGGCAATGTGCATGTCTAGTACCCAGATTTTGTGTTCTAAATACCATCCCTCTCTAAATGGAAGCGAGGCTTCTTGGAGAAATAACCAACTTCAAGTCTGAGATGGAGTATACATGGTGAGGCAGGGGTAAACGCTACCATATGCTGTGTGCCTGATAAGCTAGAAATCGAGATCTTTCCTAGGGGGAAAAAGCAGAATTTTCCTATTTAAAGAAGCCAACAGCATACATGCAGTTTATTTATGTCAATTACACCTCACTGAAGTTGTTCTTAGTTAGGAGGCAGAAACCGTCTAACTGAACAGTTCTTAAAATGTGGTCTGAAAAGGACCCCCAGCTCCTCTCATGTGATCAGCAAGGCAAAAACTTTCATAAAATTACTAAGATGTTATTTGCATTTTCCCACTAATTAGGTTTGCACTGACGGTATAAAAGCAACAGTGGGTGAAAATGCTGACCACTTAGCACAAATCGAGGAAGTGACATGAAATTAGTCATTGTATTTTTATATTACCATACACTCACAATAACACACACACACACACACACACACACACACACACACAGAGGATAGGTTAATAGATGGTGGGTAAAAACAGTCACTTTTACTTAAAATCATTAATTATATTAAATCTCAACCCTAATTATACATCTTTTTCCTCGTCTATGTGACAAATGGAAATCAAGCATCTCTGCTACATACCCTAGTAGGACGTTGCCCCAGGGGAGAGCACTTGTGTGATTGTTTGAGTTCTGCGCTGAACTAGCAGCTTTTTCATAAAACACCATTTTTACTTGAAAGAACTGACAGACATACTATTATTATTTTGACTTGGGTATTTGGCACATTTTCTCAAACATAAATTAAGTGAGCCTGTCACTTCAAGGAAAACAACTGACAGTGCTGGTTGCCAGTGATGAAATTTGAGCTTTTAAGAGGAAATTAGAATTTTGAAAAACTTGTATCTGCCACTGTGAGCTTAACGGCTTCCCAATACTTAGGGGTTTTCTGATGAGATCAAAGGTGATAATAACAAATGTGATTCTTTTAATATTGTTTAATGAGATATGTCAACATTTGGCAGATCCGCATAGTTTGGTAGGCCAGTGTTTTCCACGTGATCAGTACCCAGTGGGATAAAGTTATATATGGGTAAAAGAGCCATAAAAGTGAAAAACAGGTCAACAGATTTGATACGATTGCAACTAAATTTTTTAAAACTGCCACTTGTCAAGTTTCAGTGTGTTATCAAAAAATAATGTCCATGATTGTCTAAAAAAGGCCACTAAAATACTCCTTCATTTTTCAACTATTTCAACCAAAACAAAATACTGCAACAGACTGAATGCAGAAGCAAATATGAGAAGCCGGTGTCTCCCGTCTCCTATTCCGCCAGACAGTAACGTCATTTGCAAAAACATAAAACAACATCACTCCTCTCGCTAAATCCTTTTTATTTTAAAAAATATAGCTACTTTTATAAAATATCTTTTATGTGCATTAACATTTATAGGGTTTATTGTTATGAATGGATGAATACATTTTTTAATTTCTCTATTTTAATTTTTAATATAGTAAATACAGATAAACTGAACATTCAAAATAGAAGTTTGATAAATTTAAGAACACAGTGGCAACCTGAGACCAAAAAGTCTGAGGGCTGCTGCTTTAACTGAACAAAGTCCCTTTAGAGTATATCTGTTTTTTGTTCGAGAAAAATCCACGAGTGGCCTTTATTAGTTATGTAAATATATATTGGAGAGGCACCTGCTGCTCTGGGAGAAAGGGTCAGAGGAATTTTTTGTGACCTGAAAAAGTCTGTCCCTCAAAGACTGGAACACGGAGGTGGTCACTGCATGTTGAATTGCATGGACACCAAGAAGCATCCGAGCAGGAAAGCGATCAAACCCCGACCCCTCCCCTGTGAGATTGAATGTCCTTCAACCACAAGGAGGCTTTTAAACTGGTAAGAACAAAGAATGCAAAGGCTCCAGAGAGGAACTGGCCTCTGTAGAGAATTCTGAACAGGTGACCAGGTCCCGTATCAGAGCCTAGAAGGCCACAGAGGAGGAGTAACTCCTACAGCATATGACACCGAGGATGGCAAACCCCTCTGGGTCCAGCTGCTGACCCAGGGATTTGGGCCTGGGGGTGATAACTGAGCATGAACGTGAACGAGAAGAGCTGTTCCGTGGGAGCCCACATGTGGGCTCTTCAGAGAACGGGATTGGCAGGCACGTGGTTCCTGCCATGCGGACCAGGCCTGGCCTGAACCACTTTATGCAGTGACTTCCCCGCACCCCGCTCCAGAGCAGTATCCAAGGCCTGAACCAGAGCCCAGCGAGGAACTGCTTCAAGACGTTCGTTCTTTCCCTGCCTGATGTTTGAGAGCAGAACTTATCCCTTTGGACTCATAAGCCTCTATTATTCTTGGATGATTGGCTTCTAAAGAGAGATTCTGGACTTCATGCAAATGTGAGGCTTCGGATGATTAAGAGAAAGGATAAAAAACGGTGTCTGGATTAGCATAGCACGCTGGCAAACCAGTTACAGTTGTGCTGGATGCTGTGCTAGGCAGCCATGAACAAGATACAATCGCTGGCCTCAAAGAGCTTACGGCTGCCAGAAACAAGAAGGCAGGTATTTATAGTATACAGAGAGAAGTTCTATGTTAGGAATAAGTACTGAGTTCTGTGGGACCAGGTAGAAGAGTACTCAACCAAGTCTCAAAAGGGAGGTAGGAACAGATTCCCAAACTGCATTAATAAGAACACTTATTACTACGTGGTAAAAGAAACAATCCCTAAAAGTCAGAGATACTTAACACCTCGGGCCTGGCAGTAACACACATAACTTTCATTTACGTTCCTTAGCCCAGGAATCATCAGCCGGCCCCACCTACATGCAAGATCAACAGGTCTTGTAGGTTTCCTGGGCTGCAGGAAGGAAATGGAACGATTCCGTAAACACACAGCATTGTCTCCACACACAGGAGCCATTTCTAAGTTAAAGGGTGAAGGGGGCGAATGAAGAAGGTGAGAGTGGAGAGGGGGAGCGTGTGGGATAGAGGGCACTGACATTAAAACCTCAGCGGCGAAAGACCTTGTGGTGATGTGGCTGTGATGAAAAATGTCAAGGGAAGTTGTGATAAGTTGTGAGATTAAAAAGGCAAGCTGGTCTTCTCGCGAAGAGTCTGAAACTTTGATTCAGGGTTGTTGCGGTGGGTATGAAGAAGAGGAGATGGATTTTATAAAGAACTGGAGTAGTAACTGAGCATGTTTGATGACTGTTTGGATAAGGGGTGGGGAGATGAGGGGTGAGAAAGAGGACAAGGATGGTGCCATTCACTGAGACAGACTTAAAAAAACAGAGCTATTTTAAGGGGAAATATGATATGCTTGAGGAACAGCCAAGGGAAGCCAGAAGGTATTTGAAACGCTGAACCTAAAGACAGATCTTAATTGGAGATGAAAGATGTGATAGTCATCAATATAGAGGGTGCTTGAAACTATAACTGTGGATTATCCAGGGAGAGTGTGAAGAATCAGAATAGAAGCGGTGATGTGCTGTTAAGTGTCTAACAACCAGCTCTCCAGCAAATGCCCTCATTTGTAGCATTTGCTAATGTCTGTGGTGTAAATATTCCCACTGTGGTCAATTTCAACCTATCAACTGTTATCACTGAATAGAGTTGTAAAGAGATGCACCCAGTTGGTTCCTGAGAGCAGCTGCCAGCCAGCTCCAGCACACCACTGAATAGAAGAGAGCCTTGCAGTCAGCCCTAACACAAGTATTTAAAGGATGGGGAGAACAAAAGAAATCTCAAAAGAAGAGACCATCCTAGGAAGCACAGAAAAAAAGAGTGTGGAGGAGGAAATGGTTGACAATTCACACTCACCCTCTCACCCCCCAAAATATCAAATATCATAAAAACAGAACAGTGTCCATTAAATTTATCATCAAGGAGGTCGTTAGTAGCCTTGATAAGATTAGTTTTAGTGGAGACAGATGACAGTGGGCCTAGAGGTTAATGTGAAATCAAGTATTGGGAACCACATTGCAGATAATTTTTGGACATCAAGGTTAGTCAGGCTAGATTGTATTTTCCAACAGAAAATAGAGTTGGACCAATCATTCAAGACAATAATGGCATTCCGCCTAACTCTCCTCCATTCCACTCCCCACACACACATAACTGCTTAGCTTTCTGTAGTTCTACGCCTCTCGCAATGGACCTCAAGTAAAGTGGTACCATTTCCCCAGGAGATATGACAAAATTGTATGCAGTGGATGCTGAATTGTGCTCTTGTGACCTTAGTGGACTACAGCAGTGAAAGACTGCTCTGGCAGATGGGAAGGGTGCTTCATGTCAGACAGCAGGTCCTCGGAATAACGTCATTTCATTTAACATCATTTTATTAGAACTTGCATGAGATGCCACAGGAGTTTAACTCTTGTTTCTATCAATTAGCTTATGGTAAAACTGGTCACATTATGTGTGATTCTGCTTAAAGTAGCAGAATCTATCAACTACGTTAAGTGAGGACTTACTGTACAGCAGTAAAACAATGGGCACCACTGTCGCCTGTGGTAACTGGGAAGATAGAAAACATACCTAATGAATTTTTGGATCTGGCTTCAGTAATTTCCAAGCAGAACATTGAAAGTACTAGTTGGTTAATCCTAGCTGCATGTAATAAAGTTCTATAAGGGTGAGGGGGCAACACAAAAGAAGGAACTATAATTTTCAAGTCTGAAAAGTCTGATACTTGCTGCTTTTGGAAAACAAAACTGTTTCACATCTCCAGCTGATCCAGGCAGCAAAAATTTTCAGAATAAGAAATGGCCACAGGGTAAAGATCAAATCAAGGGTTTGGCTCTCAGACCCTTTGCTAAAACTTCAGAAACATGAAAGATAGGAGTCACTCTCAGTTAGTCAAAATGGCTTTTAAGAATCTAAAAGCCATAATCCCCAAGAGGCCTAATCCCAAAATAGCTATGAATAAATCTAAAGGGTAGGTCTGTATCAAAAAGAACTGTGGATGTGATTTTTATCTAGTTAAGTGGATGCACATCTGATGCACAGAAAGCCCACAGTTTTTTAATGGACTTGTATCAATTCAGACTAAAAGAGACTAAAATTGTCCAAATTACAACTAGACCTCTTGGCCCCCAAGTTTCTTTGTGTAGAAAACAGGTTGAGGAAACTACTCAGCTACAAACACAGGCCTTTTTTTTTTTTTTAATGGAAAATAAGACATCTCAGAAGGTAGAGCCAATATCCCTAATGGTGGAACCAAGAGTATCAAAGAGCAATGGACTAGGAGCCAAGCCCTGGTCAAGGAACATTCCCTGTCCCCAGAGTAGGGGGGTCTGGCTACCCGTGCCCAGTTGAATTTCAGAATTGCCGTGAACAAATGATTGCTATGTACACAGTTGGATAAACAAAATGTAGCCTATACATACAATGGAATATTATTCAATCTTAAAAAGGAAGAAACGTCCGACACATGCTTCAACATGGATGAACCTTGAAGACATTATGCTAAGTGAAATAAGCCAGTCACGAAAGGACAAATACTGTATGATTCCTCTCAAATGAAGTAATCAGAGTAGTCAAATATACAGAGACAGCAGAAAGGTGGCTGGCAGAGGCTGCGGAGAAGGGAGGAATAGGAAGTTATTGTGTAATGTGTACAGAGTTTAGTTTTGCAAGATGAAAAAAGGTCTGGAGATCAATAGTAGTGATGGTTGTACAACAGAGTGAATGTTTTTATGCCACTGAACTGTACGCTTAAAAATGGTTAAAAGAGTAAATTTCGTGTAATTTTTTATTATTTCGTATATCTTATAATTTTTTATTATTTCGTATATCTTATAATTTTTTTAAAGAAAAAGAATAGCCACACCCAAAGAGCCTTAGCCGCATTCAGATCTGGCGCAGATGACAAGATCGTGAACTTCAAGTCTGACACAAGAATCAGCGTGAGAGTTTTGAGAGTCTTGGCATGTGGATAAGCATATTTCACATGAGGGAGGAACAGGAATCATTTGTAGCCAGAGCATGGACTTTGATAAACTGCAAAAAAATGGCCACAAATTTTTCTCATTGCTGTGTGTATGTTCCTTTGCTACATGACTTTGTACCTCCTTGCCCATCAAGAGTTGGAGTCCACTTGTCTACCTTCTGAATCTGAGTTTGGCCATATGACTTACTTTGGCAATGAGGACATTAGCACAGATAATGTCTCCTGCTCCTGGGAATGCTGCAACCACCTTATAAAGAAACCCAAGTCAGCCTCCTAGAAGATGAGAGACCCATGGCGAGAGACCCAGCCATCTCTGCTGTGTTAGCTGAGGCTCCAGACATGAGGGAGGCCATTCTAGACTATGCAACCCCAGTTAATCTGGTGCAGAGTGGAAGCCAACAGCCCAATCCAGTGAAGAAAGAGAAGCAATATTTTTGTTTTATTTCAAGCCACTGAGTTTGGGATGGTTTGTTACTCAGCAAAAGCTAACTGATACAGGATAATTTTAGATTGTCAAAACAACTGGAAAAGTCTATTGACATTTAGTTGGTAGGAACCAGATTTGTTAAATGTCCAGCAATGTACACATCCAGTCCTGCGCAATGAAGAATTATCCAATTACCAATAGTGTCCCCGCTGAAGAACACCAGGACCATGCCTGAGCTTGCCACACCAGTTGGAAGACAGAAGAATTAAAGGAAATTAATATTTATTGAGTGCCTATCTGTACCAGACATTTTACACGCGTTACTTCATGGATTCTACACAACAGCCTTCTATGATTAGTCCCACTGAACAGATAAGAAAATTGAGACAGAGAGGTAACTTGGTTGTTTCACGTCACGTAACTAATCAGTAGCATCAACAGGACTTGGACCCACATCTGTCAAATGTCAGCTCAGAGAAGCCTTCACTGATCACCTACTGGAAGGTGCGCTCCACACCCACCACCATCACTCTTATTAGGTTACTCTTCTATTTTTTTCATAGCACTTATCTCTATTTGGAATCAGTGTGTTTGTTTACTTGTAATATGTCCCCAACCAGAAAGTAAAACCCATAGAAGCGGAGATTTGAGAAGCTTTACTCACCACCGCAGCTCCAAATGCCTACAACAGTGCTGGACACATAAAAAAAAAAAAAAAACACTGAGCAAATTATTGTTGAATGAATGAAGTGAATGCATGGCTTTCAATTAATTTCAGATGCCTAGGCCTTGTGCAGGCTGGTTTCTCTCAGCTTCTGTTCCTGTTGATCTCAGATGCCTTCTCTCCCCTGGCTCTGATTTATGTGGCCCAGCCTGAGATCTCTGACATGACTAAAGAAACTTCATAAATCACCTAATACAATCACTTCATTTTCCAAGTAGGAAAAATAAGGTTCATTGACATCTCTCCAGGGATACCCCTTCTCAAACCGCTTGTTGGGTCTCAACTCTTCTTTTGCCTTCCTGAGCCTGTTTATTCATCTTTCAGATGTAGATAATAACCACCTTGCCTGTTTCACTGAGTTGCTGTGTGGATATAAAATCATGTGACTTCCTTATATCTGACCAGTTTCAGGGGTGAAAATGAAATATCACGATAACAACCACAGATAGTAACCTTGGACCTATGTTGCCTATACACATGCTAACTCGGGCTCTTAAAAAATTGAGCTCTTTAATTTGGTCACAATTTAGACACTTGCTATATCAACAAATTCCCTCTCAACCTTATATGATTATAACGATTGCAGATAACAAGACAAGCATGGTTATCCATTGCTATTTAACAAATCACCTCTGAGCTTAGTGGCTTCAAACAATGGTTTATTGTTTTTCATGATTCTGTCGGCTGTGTGGTTCTGCTTTTTTGCGTGGGCTTATTCATGTAGCAACATTCAGCCAATGGGTATGCTGGGGGCTGGGCTCAGCAGGAATGGCCGAGACAGCTGGGCCCCTTTCTCCTCATGGTCTTTCATCCCAGGCTTCTTCATGACATGGCATTCCAGGAGGACAAAAGTGGAAGCTGCAAAGCTTCTTGAGGCCTAAATTCCAGAACTTACACAACATCACTCCATATCTACTAATCAAAGTAAGTCACAAGGCCAGCCTTGGTCCCCGTGGTGAATAGATTCTACTTCTCTGTAAGAGCAGCAAAGTCACAGTGCGAAGGGCTGTGCATTCTGGAATGGGATGAATTTGTGGCCATTAAAACAATTGTGATTCCACTTCATATTATTTTCATAGCTCAGATCAATGTAAGTCTTGTTAATGCTATAATTCTGATTTTTAAAGCACAAATGGAAGCAGTATTCAAAAACACAAAATTACTCTCAAATAACTTCATTATAAGATTTTTTTTATAAAAGCGACTCTCAAGCAGCCTTTTTCTAAGATGGTTATAAAAATCAATAAATGTTTATCCTTCCCCCTACACATATACACACACTGGGGTGGTTCTCTCTCACCAGTGGCCATTCAATTTCTAGTTCTTTTTAATGTAGAAACTTTCCTTCCACTTTCTAGTTAGCTATGGCAATACTTTCATCAGTATTGTAGCTTGGCAGTTACCTAAGTTTCCTACTTATTTTGGCCAACTGCCACCCAGATTATTAAGTTCCCCGAGACAAGCTGTCAAAGGCAACACTTCTGGAACTGCCTATTGCATTTTTTTTTCCACACTTGTTGGGAATAGCAAGGCTCCCACAGGGAAAAGCAGTCTCCTCTGAATCTAGAAGGAAAAGAAAAAAAAAACTGAAAAGAGCCGAATTCTGACAAGCAGCTTCTGGTAAAGTCTATAGAACTACTTTTTAATAGCTGGGTGGGCATTAACTTTTTAATGGGGCCTTTTGTGTTGCTCAGTGATATTTGGAGCCAACAGATATCTTGTAAGAACTAAAAACAAAACAAAACACCTAAATTTATTTGGAGAAATATGTCTTAATTTTTTTTCTTCATTGCAGAAGAAATGCAAACTACCTCCTTCCTCTACTTTTAACCAATTATTTAAGAACTTGGACAGGCTCAGTTCAAGTCCCAAATTACGAAAATTGTTGAAGATAGCATTTGTTTTTACATGATTTGAAAATCTGCCATTGTAGACAAAAGATGTTAAAAATCTGATAGCATGGGTCCAGAATAAGAAAATAATTGACTACAGTAAGTAAGCTTTCTGAGTTGTCCATAAATATTCCTATATTTGAATTATTATTCATGTCAAAACATTACTTCTGAGATTTTATGATCACTAAATTCGGCACTATTGACTTAGCTAATAACATTTGTTCACAAGTAAAACAAAATACATAGAAGGAGAAATTTATGCCAAATAATGTTATCAAATTTTCTGCTCAAAAGGAAAAGAAATAGAAAACAGATTTATTTTAATTTTTCTATTGAATCTCATATTCTACTTCATGTTAGTGATTTTTAAATTCTTATGACATGCAATTATTTAATGAAAGCTAGTAAATATTTTCATATAAGAACATGCTAGGGTTTCAATCAATTTTATTTAATTTATGAATGATCATGTTTACATACATAAATCCACATATGTATTATGACTTGAATTTATTTGAAACTCTCCTAAATTTAATAAATTATGAACTTTTGGATGACATGAACATTTTTCCCATTCATCTTAATATATTGGATATAATTGTTCATAAAGTAGGGTTTCTTTTGTGGCTGTTGTTTAAACTTTTATTTATAGAGTCAGACACTAACTTTTGAGCTTTTGGATATATCTGTCTGATATATCACTTCTTCCAAGGGTTTCCCCCAGAGCACTATAAATTTTCAATAAGAAGGAAGTGGGGGCCAGTAAGAAAAAAAAATTTCCAGGAATGAATCCTTGCTAAAGATTGCGCACAACTGAATATTCCGCGTTTTAAGTTCTTCTTATTACGTTATCTCCAAAGGGTCAGGCATTACGCTTTCACTCACCCTGATCACCTTAATTAGACTTGTTTCAGATTTATGAGGACTATAAAATTAGGAAACTTTCATTAAAAAAAAATTAAACCCCCCTGGATGGTTTCCCAAGCACATCCAGCATTACTTAGGACTTTATTATTTCAGCTAGTTGGATACATTTTATCTACAGCTCTAGGCGGGTCTGTAAGAGTTCTGTGACTGAGGCCTAATGGAACCAATTTTCACTCTGGCAGAACAAATTCAAGTTCTAATGCTAACTTGAATTCCAGTTTCCTTGGGATGCCAAGAATCAAATCCTTTAGGAAGAAAATGTATCAGAGTATCTCCCTATTAAGCAATATTCCATTTATATAGCTAGTAGGAACGATTGACTAAAGTCAATTCCAAAATAGAAAACAAAAAAATTGTTTTAATTACTAAATTTACTTTATTCCTTTTTTAGCCTTCTTTCCCTCTTCCCCTTCTTGGCCTCACTTTTCTACAAACTTCCCCTATCTCAGGTGAGGACCACAGACCTTTTTTAAACAGGACCAAATGTTTCAGAGCATTCGCCCACCTATAGTAACAATCATATTACAGTCACAGTCCATTGACCATCACTCACATTTTTATTACCCTGCATCTGATGAACATTGATGCACTTGGGTGTCCTCCTCTGCACTGGGAGGAAAAATAATAATTTAGATAGAATTCTAAAAGTTAGCATGTTTTGTGAATAGCTTCATTGTTCCTTGTGTCCATTCATCACATCTTGACTGTTATTGAAATTTTTCCTTATTTTCCAACATTATTAAAGTCAGTCGTTATTAAAGCCATCTCAGAAAGAGACCTCTGCAACTTCTAAGATGCTGTCAGCAACGTCATTTTCAATACTTCAAATTCTATTGTATTTTCCTGAAACAAAACATAATATTCTTGTGCATCGCCTAAGATGGAATGTTCACGTAGACAACGATGTGATAGGAAAGATGATGTCGCTCTAATGATTTTGGCGGTGCCCCTAGATAACTGGGCTCCTCTGAGAAAACCAGCAATGGTTTTCTTATCATAGGGAATGCACATCAAAGTGCATGTTCTGGAGTCCTACATGTCATACATTTGAGAGAGAGGGGGAAAAAAATAAAACACTGGAACAACAACAACAGTCATATTTGTACTCATTCAGTTTCATAAACATACTTTGGGCACTTTTCTAATAAGGACCGCATATTATTCTACAAGACCCCTTAAAGGATTGTTGTATTGTTTTAGTTTTATTTTTTACAAAAATCAGATTTAATTAAAGCTTCATGAAAAGACGGAAAACACAATTATTCCACAGCTCCTAATTTTCCAACCCCTCCTTCAGTAGGAATTACTTAAGTAATTTGAACCAGATAGTTTAAATTGTTGGAGGTAAAGCTCAGTGAATAAGCCTTTCTATATGGAATGAATACACTGTTTTAGTCATTTTCAATTAATGTAAAATCGTTTTGCCAAAATATGACTGCAAATGGGAGGCCAACATTCTAAACACTTGGAACAACTATAGTGTGTTTGTACTCTTTGTTGATATTGACATAAAAATACTGTTTAAAAGGTTCATTAGTGCTATTTTCCATTCAATCACAAAGAAATAAATTCAAAGCAAAGGTAATCATTTTACTGGTTTACCAAAGATCCCCGATGAAGCACACACACAGCACAGAACAAAAGTAGGTCCTCAACAGTGTTCCCAACTTCAGTGGAAACTTAAAACATGGGCATGGATTTATAGATCATACATTACGGAGTGATTAGGGGAACGTCTGCACTTGATGTATATTCTTTGTGTGTGTTCTGTGTGGGAAAGAAAGAAAGCCAGAAAGAGGGGCAGAGGGAGCCACAATCCTATAATGAGTGTTATCTCTCTTAGGAGATTTATTAAAGGGGAGGGGAGAAAAAGATAACTCAGGACTTTTCTCTCTAGTGACAATACAATACTAGAAGAAGAAAAAAAGCAGCCATCATATATAATTTACTGCAGAATCTCTTGTCTTATAAATAGACTAGAGGGAATACAATTTCTGTTGCATGTGCATATATGTACAGATGCAAATACACGTTTTTCTCTGCCGAAATTTTTATCTCAAATCTGCTTTAAACCAAAATGAGTTGAACTTCAATCAGGGGCTAGGTGAGAAAGAATCTTCTAAAAACTTCGCTCAACTCAGCAAGTGCTTTAAAAGTGAACTAGTGAGCAGTATCTCTCAATTATATAAACATGCTCCAAGAAAGACTGCCTCTCTGTATTTTGATTTTGAAAAACAGTGTTCCGGCCTCTAAAGAACAAAGAAGGAAAGCCCTCTCCATCTTTTCTTCCCTCCTTCCCTCTCCACAATCTGACCACTCATTTTTTTTTCTAGTTGTTCTTTTTAAATAAAGATGTCTCCTTTCTTTTGACTTCCTCTTTCTACCTCCACGACCACAAGTTTATCTAAAAATGATTTTCCACGTAGGACCCTTAACACATCACCGTGGGAATGAGACACCCGCTACCCTGGGACTGGCCCACCTGACCCCGGCGGCCCCCACCCCCTCTTTAAGCCCGCTGCTCTCCTCGCCTCTCAGGGGTGGGGATGTCCCCTGAGGGGCTGGCTACCCACAGGCAGGGCGCGCGGGAAGTTGAGAGTTCGCTCTGGCGCCGCACAGTGCCTCTCCCAACTTCTGCTTTTCCCCCAGGGAAAACTGCGAGACTCCAGGCGCGTCTGCAAGTGCTTCTTCTGGTCACCTCTCTCTGGGCTCCGGGACTGGCGACCCGAACTCCTTCTCTTCCCGCCTGGGCTTCGAAGGAACCTGGATCTGGTACCAGTGCAATGAGCTCGGAGCCCCCAGTGGCCAAGCGCCCACCACTGCCCTTGGGAGAAAGCCCCATCCCGAGAAAGCGCAGGACGGAGTGTGCCTGCAGCGTGTGGCCTCGGCGACCCATGGAGAAGCGGGACGCGCGGGTGGAGACCGATGCCCGGAGAAGTCCCCGGAAGGGCGTGGGGAGAGGGCGCCAGCCCAGGCCCCAACGCGAGCAAACATGAGCACGGATCGGTTTCCCTCTAAAGAGCGGGCTTTTTGTTGAGCAGGAAAAACATCGGGAAAGAAAGTCAGCTCGCACGTTTGTTTTGGTTTTTCGTGTTTGCTTCCCAATTAAAAGTGGCCGCCTAGGCGACAGCTCTGCGGTTTTCACAGTGTAAAACGGATTAGAGGGAAAACTCCAGCCCCTCTCGACTTTCGCTTGCGGTTTGCAACCCCCGGGGCGGGCGTGACCCTGCGGCACCTGCTGGGACAAGCTTCCCCCGCGGCGGCGGGGCCCGGCCGGGGAGAGCCGAGGCCGCGCTCGGGGAAGCGGGGTTCCCACGGCGCCCGTAAACTTCCCGCGGGGCCGCAGCCCGCCGCCCCTCCCCCGCTCCCGGGCCGGAGCTCTCCTTCGCGGCTCCACGCCCTGGGTGTGCGGGAGTCCTGCGGCAGCCCCGGGGGGTGGGGGAGGGGCTCTCCAGGATGCAGAACGGGGAAAAGGAGAGGAAAGGAATTGACTGCCGTTGGCACCGGGACCGGAGTTGCCTTGTTCGTGTTCCGCTCCGGGCTCTGAGTTTTCCCCCAAGAATCTCGAGTTGGCTGAGGACACTTAACATCCAAGAAACGATGAGTTCATATTCACATTCACTTTAAAAAAAAAAAAAAAGGAAAGAAAGAAAAACAGCTCTTCCATCCTCTACACGTTCTCTGCTTTCACCAGATAAACAAAGCATCCCGGCGAGAATGGACTGAAGCCGGGGGACGCCCAAGATGCGCAAGCAGGGGTCCCCTCCGGGCCAGCCGCTCCTCCCAGGCCTCTTGCACCAGCACCTGCCCACGAGTTTGCGGGACGTGGGCGCTGACCGCGATTCCCGGGCCAGCCAGTCTCGTTCTGAACGCTTGGGTCCGAAACACCCATGAATAATAGGTCAGCCCTCGGTTACCCTTTCACCGCAGCCCTCCTACCTTTAAGAAACGAAATAAAAGTTTGTTTTGAGATTAAAGAAACGCCTTTCTGGTCTTTCAGCCGTGGCGCGTGACTTACACATCCTTTTATACCTTTTATACCAGCAGGGAATTATCCATTGTGATTGTCGAAATCGATACCGGGGCATCCGCGGACAAGGTCCTGCAGGTAGTGAGGCCAAGGGATCAAGGAAATAGCAGTAGGTCCAGCGACTCCGACCGCTCAGGCCCGCTCCGGGAGGGAGACTCGCCGCGGTGGATCCGATGTTGCGGGAGCGCGGAGCTCGCGGGTGGGATCCCGGCTGGTTCCACCTTAAGAGCCGGCGCCACGCGACGGCTGCGGGGGCGCGCGGCACCTGCAGGAGGCGCTGCTGCCCCGCGGTTCCGCCCTCGCCGCCGCGCTCCGCCGCCGCGCCGCGCGCGGGCCTCGGTCCCCGGCGGGGGCGGGGACGCTGGGGGAGGAAGGGAGCGAGTGGAACCTCTAGGTAAGGAACCCGAGCCCTCCCGGATTTTGAAGCTGCCTCACTGAGGCGTTGGCCGGAGCTTTCCGTCCTTCGGCCGCGAGAGGAAATGTGGGGAGGCGCCTCCCTGCCCCCCACCGCCTGCCTTCCTGCCTCCCGCCACCTCCGCTCCCCGACCCCAGCCGTGCTTCCCAGACCCTTTGTTCTCGAGGTTGGGAGCTGCGGGGTGGGGGTTTCCCGGTGAAGAGGTCCCCGTGCACCACTCGGAAGGGAAGGGACTCTCGCCTCACCCCCCAGCCCCAGCCTTCCCCCCGACGAGTCCCGCTGGCCCCACGGCCCCTTCCCCCGCGTGCAGATGCCGCCCTCCCCACCCGCACTCCGCGGGCCCCCGAGTTCGCGCGGCCAGGCCTCGTCCGTGTCTCCCCGCCTCCCTCCCCACCTCTCCGCCACCTCCGAGGTCTCTGGAAACAGGGTGGGAGAGGCAGACGCGAGGGGGAGGAGAAACCACGCCGCCTTCGCGGCGCGGAGACTCCCTGGGGACGCTTTTAGGCCCGGACCCCCGCGACCCGCCGCAGAGGAAGGGGTTCTCCCGCGCCGCCGCAGGGCCGAGGGCCCGCGCACGCGCGCGCGCGCCTACACACACACACACACACACACACACACACACCCCGCAGCGCTGGGGCTCACAACCCTGCCCCCCCCCCGCCCAGGCTCGGATCCCCGCAGCTGGAGAGAAGGGGACACCGGGGTTCGCGCCCAGGGGAGGCGAGTTGCAAACCAACGCCCCCTCCTCCCAGCCACCCTCTCGGGCGCCCCCAGCTTGGCCTCTGCGTCGCGCGCAACCCGAGGGCTCCCGCGATTGTATCTGGAGTACAGTTACAACTGCGCTCAGCTTAATTTCTCACTCGGGCGAAGGCAGCACGGCGTGAAGGGGACAGGGATGCGGGGGGAGGGGAGAAGCTGGGACCCGAAAGTGAGCGGAGAGGTGGGAGGACGTTGCGAGGTAGGGGACTCCTCCTGGAGTCCCCGGTCGGAGTGAGCGAGGCAGGACAGCCCGGCAGGCCCACGCCCCGGCCCGGGAGACCGCAGCCCAGGCCGAGCGCTCCAGGTCCTCAGCTCTGTGGATGCGCCTTCACCCAGTGCCATCCACGCACTCTGCACGCTCGCGACCAGGAAGGGGGTGTCCCCAACCCCCCGGAGCATTGGAGGCGGCACGGGGTCATCAACTCGAGGCTTCCTGGAGTCCCTGGCGGCCTTTCCGCGTGACCCTGGACCTCACTGGCTCGTCGAGAGCCGCGCCAGCAGTTCTCTCTGCAGCGGGTTCCCCAGGACACACCCCGTCCCCACCCCGGAGAGCTGGCGGCCAGCTCGGGATGCCAGGCGGCCGGGCGGGCGCCCTGCCAAATTCCGCGTTCCTCTCCAGGAGACGGGCAGTTGCGTCCCAGGCTCGGGAAAGCCCGCAGTTTGGGCTCGGGACTCGCTTGCAAAGCCCCCCAAGGCGCCAGGGACGCCTCTGCAAGTCGAATTCCTGCTCTGTATCACTTCAATTTTAATTAATCTTTTAAAACACCGCTGTCACGTCTCTTGCAGAAAATTAATCAAACCTGAATCCTTGTTGCATAGCAAAAATTTCGATCCGAGTCTTTTAAAAAGGACTTGACTTTGCAAAGTCACGTCTTTTACAGTTCCCTCATTCCCCCTTTAGCAAGGGAAATAGCGCAAAAGTCAGGACATGTTTGTTTGGTTCTATCTTCAAAATGAAACTTTGCTTATTTCTAATCTTTATTTTCTGTCTTTGAACAAAAAAATAACGAGATAAATTGCCTACCTCTGTTAATTCAAAATATAATTACTTTGAATGATCTTTGTTTAAGAGCCCAGATAAACTAAGATAATCTTAATTTTAATGTGACACGACCCCTATTTTTCCTTGTGAATAATGAGAATAAAGCAGTCATTAATTAATACCAAGATATCTCTATAGAAGATGGTATCTGGTCTCGCTGAGACGCTGAAACATCAGTTGTATTAGTAATTGATACTGTATAATTGAACATGGAGATAGTCGTCTATTTTTAACCTCAAAGCTCAGAGTTTATTTGGTGATTACCAAGCTCCTAATAATTAATTTTGTTCCTTCTTGCTGCATAAATAATACTTATGATTCCCAGTTCCCACACAACACAGAGGCTTCTCATTAAAAGCTCCCCCTCAAAATATAAGGTTGTGAAACTATATTGTGCATCAACCCTTTCTAGTCCATTTTTATAACACATTGGCTCTATTTTTATATCTTCTTGTTTAATTCCCTTTTGCTGCAATTAACCTACTAAAAAGCAGGAGACTATAACTATATCTTTTACCACCTTTGTCTTTCTGTGTTCTACAGGTTCAATTTATAATACTCAAGATTTCCAGTCTTTCTGGTTTCTAAGATTTGAGGATAAATTCCATTGAAGAATCAAACATTTTTGTATAGTGAAGTTGCCACAGATTAGACTCCCACCTAACACAGCCCGCATTATCTCACACTCTTCTGTGGTTAAAAATAGACTTTGCTCAAATACATTCAGTTTTTCCAACATGAATTGAAGATCAGCTCCCAACAACTTCCTGGGTTAAATTTAGATGTTAACCCAACTTTTGATATATCTTTTTAAATCCCCTCCCAAGAAATAGAGAAGTCTTCCAAATAAAAATGAAAATTTAGACTCCACCTTTAAGGTATCTATTTCTTAGCATCAATGTGCTAATGACCCTCACTTTTTATCCAGTGGAGGGTTACATTTTTCTCATACATGGAGAGAAGCTCCCTATGTATTCCTCCAGTGTGTCTCCCCAAATAAATATCAAATATTTTATACCACCTAAGTATCCTTAGTACCTACTCTACCAAACACACTTCAGTTCATTGTCAGTGCTATTTCTAAAGTGATTAAAAGTATATTGGTTTTCCACTCGTATTTCCCCCTCAGAACAATTAAAACTTTAGGTCAATATATGATGCAATAATTCTCTCGGATTTTATATTTTCCCACTCTAATTTAGACTGAAATGGGATTAAAATAGGATCTAGAGTTCTAATCTTGGTTGATATTTTGGTGTATTCACCGTAATGAGTCCAATTCCCTGGGGTCATGAAGCTCCCAAATGTCAATCAAGCAAACTGATTCAGAAATGCCATTGTTCGACTGCCACGTCACTCGCCTTCCTCTCATTTTATTTAACAATACCGGAGTTCTCTGATCAGTCATTCGGAATATGAGGCATTATCTGGGGAAAATTCACAAAGTGTCTTGATCTTTCTTTGGGAGATACTGTTAAGGGGTTTCCGCAAAGCAGAAACTACTTGTTTATATCTCTGTCTTTGGACCGCATCACGGACGGAAAGAACCAATGAATACCGCTTGAAAGGAAATCATACCATAAATCTGTCAAAAATTAATTCGTCCAGTTGAATGTTACATTTCTGTTTTCGTGTTGGAAGCACCCTGACTTGTCACCGGAGGAGAAGTATGGCCGGCTTTGGGTCCAGTTGACATGCCCCCACTTTCAACCCCGTCTGTTTTACCCCTTTTAATAATACTCATGTGTTTAGTCTATACTAGTTAACCAAGAATTTATTTGGGGGCGAGGAAGAGTCAACCTTTGCCCCCGGAGCGCTATCCAGCCCACTCAGACACGTCCGGGAGCCTCCGCAACTTGCATTTCCCATCCGCAGCCCTGGGCCTCGGTCCCAGCTTGGGCACAATTCCCAAAGCCAAAGGCGTTGAGTGTGTCACTTGCTCGGAGCAGCCCAAATTAATAATCAACTTTCCTCGCGGAGGCTGTGAGCCTCCCTCCTGAGTTCCCTGGAGGCGCCCTGTGCACAGCCCGGCTCCTGCGAGGACTTCCACTTAGGGAGGCAGGCGTGCGGGGAGGCTCCATGGGGAAAGCTGTCGCGTGCGTCTTTCACCTAGAGGGCTGTGGCGAAGGAGGCAAAACCCATCCTCCCGCTCTTGAGTTCTCACATCGAGATTCACCTCAAATTGCAACAGCCGCTCGGGCCGGGGTTGTGCTGGGCGCGCATTCTTGCACGAACGCTCGCATTCGCAGAGCCCATCGCCCAGCGCACCAGCCTCGCGCCCCGCGCGGTCTACGCGCACACTTAGAGCCGAGGTGACAAGGGAAGGCGGCGGAGGTGGGGACAGGGGGTGGAGCCGCTCTCTGGTGGGACACGATCAATCACTTTAAAGGGTTCAAAAGTTCCAACCTCCCCTTCGGAGGTGAGAGGACAGGCTTCTTTCTGCAGCCCGCGGGTTCCCAGAAGCCGCACGACAACTAGAGATGTCGGCGGTCCATCGCAGGAGCCACTTCCCGGGGACACCCTCGACCACCCGCGCAATCAGGCGGGGTCGAAGAGGCTGGCAGGGGCAGTTTGGCTCAGCCGAAGACCCCGCCGTCCCTCAGCACAAACATGCTCGGCGCCCGGGCTCGTCCGGGCGCGCGCTTTTCCCTTTCTCAGCAAGCGGGACAGGCCTGTCCGCCGAGGCTGGCAGAGCCGGCGGCCTGGCGGCGCGGGGCCTCGCGGAAACCCGAGCTCCCTGCGACTCGCTCTGCAAGAAGGGGCGGGGGTGAGCTTCAACAAGCTGCCCCGGAGGCCTGTCGAGCGAATTCCTAAGAAAACCCCTTTGGAAAACACCAAAACCTTCCAAAAGATGTGACTCTGCCCCTCCCCCCGTCCTGCGGCCTTCCATCCTGTCAGTCCCCTCCGCACCGCCCGGCCTGGCCCCTCACCTGCGACCTTGCCAGAGCCTAGCCACCTCTCTTTTTCCCCACCCCCGCTTTTAAGCTCCATCTCTTCCCTGACCTTTCGGAGGCCTCGGCCAGGGTGCTGCAGAGGAAATGAAATTGTTCTGGAGATTACAGTGGGGCTTTTGGCCAGGAGAAGTCTCCCCCCACCCGCTTTTTTCTCGTGCTTCCATGTTAAGTGCAAACTTGTATTTCTCTTCACGAGAATAGACACATTTTCTCGCTTATTTGCAATTTTGCAAAGTTCTACACACAGATCAGTGAACCTTAAGCCCCCTGTTTCAGGCCCACATTGTGGAGGTTTGTCAGGGTCCCTGGGCAGTGAGCGGAATGACAGGTGAATCCAGCAGCCCCAGCGGAAGCCAGACCTAACCCCTGAGACTTACAATAGGGCAGGGGCCCAAAGGCTCTTAAGCAGCTTCAAGCAACAGGTACCCTACCCGCTACAGCAGAGCAGGCTTTCAGGATCCCAGGGCTGAGGCCCTGGACACAGACTCTGTTCCTCAGTGCCCCGGGACAGAGTCCCCACTTGTACCCCCTCCCCATTCCTCTTCTCCAAATTACACCACCGCCACCACCCCAGTCACACAAGCGCAGGAATCTCCACACTCTGAGCCACCTGTCCAGAAGCAGCTAGGCCTCATTTTAGCTTCAGCAGGCCCTCACGGTGTAAGGTTATCCATGCTTTTGACCTGCTTGTTCTTCCAGACATGATTTAGAAGAAGAGGAAGAAGATGGAGGAGGCAAAAAAAAAAAAGAAGGCCAAGGGGGAAACTTAGCAAAAAAGAGCGATTCCTTTCTTACCCAGATTGCCCCCTAGCCCAGTCTTTCCCACACTCAAGAAGAGCGATAACTGGGTTCAATAACTGTATCTTCCCAAAGTAACTTTTCTGAGTACTATGTTGCTCCATGCCCTGAATGGACCCAACCTACCCCTCTCCCCAGTCTGAAGAGGAGTCATGGAGCTTTAGGAAGATAAACAGCTTTCCAGGGCAGAATGGCCTCTCTGTAGCCAGTCACCATTCCACAGAGAGACTGGGAGTTTCAAACTGCGGGAGCCTACCTCCTTGGTTGGACAGCCAACCTCCCCCTTTACCCAGCCCTGGTCACCCCAAATTAGGTTCAGTGGAAATGAGAACATTTAGGGTTCCTTCTCCTGCCTTGACCATTCCCTGGTAAGGAGATCTTAGTACTAGAAATGTGGCTAGTTCCTAGGACCGTGCTCCGAGTGGGGGCTAGTCCTCGTAAGTGGGAGCTAGGGTGGAAGAAGCCTGAAGGACTGATGGCAGAGAGGGGAGGGGGGCACAGTCGTGTTTGTTTTCGCCCAGCTCTGGATTCCAGTGTACTCAGCCCTCAGCCCTTCCAGTCCATCCTCACTCACTCAGCTGCCAAAGTGAAATAGACATCAGCCTCTGGGTTATCAGAAAGAGCGATGGAGGTGCAGTGAGGGTTGCCTTTCCAACCCCAGGCTAGCGTATAAGGAAGGCTGTGATGGGCAGGGAAAGATCTGGCAGAGGGAAAGAGAGGCCCAAGCAGCAGCCACAACCCCTCATCACTCTGAGGAACTCATCCTCATTAAAGAAATCCTTTGTATGATGCTGCATGTCTTTCCCAGATTTGTGGCGACCACACTGAAGGAGGAGGCAGCAGGCAGCTGCGGTGGCTGCTGCTGCTGCTGCATGCAGGCATCCAGCAGTGTGTCCCTAGCAGCAGACTTGGTGTCCCCAGTGTGAAGAACCCAGGCCTTGCCCATTAGGCTGTGACTGAAAACAATCCCCTTGCCCCAAGGAGTCTCTGCCGTGACCACCCCAAATCCCTAAACAGATTCCTGGACTGAGAGAAACAAGGTTCATAACATGAACATTATCTAAGAGCTGGGTTCGGTAGAAAAAAAAAAAAAAAAGAACAGAAAATCCCACCCAATTCTGAAATCACTGATGAAATCATGGGTGGTAGTGGGTATGTATAAATGATGGTTTCCTACTTTTAGCCCCAGAATGACATTTCAAAAATTTCTCCCCTGCATAGCACCAAAGGCTGTCTTTACAGTTCTGCTATTGTGAATCAACCTTCTGTAAACCATATTGTGCATTTTCCCCTGGATTTTAATGAAAGAAGGACTGTGCAAAACCAACGGCTTTGTCCCGGAGCTGAAACAAAGACTAGTACACAGGAAAGGAGCAGCCTTTCCAAAATGTACTCTTCTCTGATTTGGGAGGAACGCTCCTAGAGTGACCAGCCCATAATTGTGGTTGATATTTAATCCCCCTTAGTACAAAGGCCCATCGTTTCAGTCAGCAGAAGCACCACTGAGATATGACTAACCTTCAGAGTTATATCCCAAACTGGGAGTCAGCGCTCTGACTTGGATTGTCTAGGCCTCTTCTATCTAACCTGAACGGAAAGGATCTGAAGAAAATCACATTTTTCCCCTCGCAACAAAGCATTCCTAATCACTTCAGCTTGTTGGTGAATTTTTATTCCCGTGTCCACTTGGGGTATTGAAATCGATCGCTGCAATATTTAATATATTACACTCCCGGGGTCATTGCTCTCCTAAGACTGAATTCTCTCCCTCATGCCCTCAACTCAGCCGGGTTTCTACCCTCCCACTCCCATCTGTCCAGGCCCGCTGTTTTTCTGTCCGCATAACGCCTTTAATTCTCAGCCCAGCCGGGCAACTTCACGTTTATTTTGTTTTCTGGTATGGAAAATACTGAAAGCTCTAGGCAGCACTGCACTTAAAAGGGAAAATGAGGAGCTCAGTAGATTGGAGAAAATTAACCTGCCACAAACAACCTCATTAAAGAGCTGCCTACCAAGAGTTAAGAATTAATAGCAAAATGGATGGGAAAAAAAAAAAAAAAACCCTTGAGTGAAGAGACCTTAAAACTGCTTTCCCTGAAAGGTGCATAATTTACAAGCCCAACCTAACATTCAGTTTTATTTCCCTTTCCTAGTGACCTGTCCCATAACCTTGTAATCCACTGTGGGGGCGTTTTCTCTTTGGTCCCTTTCTTCTTTTTATACACCCTCAGGTTTGCAAGTCCAAATACTTTGTGATATTTTTTGGTTCAAAAATGCACTTAAATTGTTTGGGGCCTTTTAATTTAGAAAGACACTTTAAGAGACTCCTGGAATACCCTTTGGGAATTGTTAGATGATTTGAAGAGTGCCCTTAAAAGAATTGTGTTTGGATAGGAGGGGGTGTGGAGGAATCATGCAGCAAGAAGCATGAAAGACCAGAGTGAGGACATTTTGTAGATTTAATGTTCTGATGGTGCTGCGGTTTATTTTGCACGTGAAGTTAAAATTTAAGTAAAGCCCGTGTATATAAGCTGTAAGTTGCTTTTCTAATGTTTTATTGGGTATTGTATTCTATATTGGCATTTTATATGCATAATCTCATTTCAATGCAGAGCCGCATACTAAATCCTGAGGCAAGCAGATGAGAATGCGGTATGGATATTACACTCAATTTCATTGGCTTCAATGAGACTTTGCACATCGCTATTTCCATTGTAATGGCTTATCTTTGGCTAGAATTTTACACATTGACATGCTATTCCTTTGGCCAGGATCCTGAATGAAGAAACCGTGTCAATGGAACAGCCATAATCATACCATTCACATTATAGCAGGTAACTGGGATCAATGGTCCTAACAGTATTTATAAAAGATTTCCTGCTTTTCTTTTTCTTAATAATCATTTTTGCACTTTTTTTTTTCTTGAGGGAGAGCACATTTAAAGTCAACCTGGAAGTATACACTAAAATATTGGTTCAAAACAGGAAGGCATAGGAAATTTACAATCGGGATATTTCCGATTCACTTAGAAGTCCTTCCATTGTGTTGGAATATGATAGTTAAGCCTACATGTTCTGTAGGATTGTATCCTATTCAGATAAACCATCTGGAGATTGATACAAAGGACAAGATTTTAGAAGCCCTGGCATCCTCCCTAAGTCTACAAAACAAGTTATATTCCCCCCCATTTCAATTATACAAAACAAATTCTATTTACTTACTGTTTAATAGTAATGTTAAATTACAAACCACAAACTGAGATGTATAAAACAACATGAAATGATGTTTTAGGTAAAGTAGATGTTCTGCAGTCAGTTTTTCTAAAGAAGATGGCAGGAGTGTATAATCAATTTCCTGGTTTACGTTTAAATTTACATACATAAAGATGCAAAAAGATACTTTGAAAACTACAAAGATTTAAATCTTTTTATTTTCTTAAAATTATATGAGCAGCAAAACAATTGAAAATTTCAAATGTTAACCAAGCTCCTCTACTTAATATTTTTCCTTAGTTAGGAGGGGGAAAAAAATGCTTTCTCTCTTTTTAAATTTAGATAAGAAATACTCTAGTAGTAGCGACATACACCCTTTTAATTCTCAATCATATATGCTTAAGATGGTTTTCTAAAAGTCTTTATTATTAACAGAAAGAAATCAACATTGGCTTTCTGAAGACCAATTTGCCACATGATGTATAACACTTGGAACAAAATTGAAAGCATCTCTTTGCATTTGCATCTGGCAATGTACTCCATGTTAGAGCCATAGCCATGTGTTTATGGAGTTGAGCTCTCCTGGTCTTGAGACATGCTGTTTTTTATAGCCTAACAGGAATAGCTCAGCACATGCAGGACAAGAGGCTGGGAAGACCTGGCCCCTCACCCCAGCAAAGGAAGCTCAGGGTCACCGCAGGCTGCCACACCGCCTCTATCAGCATTGGTTTAAGTACAGATCTTACCTTCTTTCCGCCCCTGGAGAAAGTATTGCTAACTATTGGTATTGCCCCTTCACCTGGGTGCAAGAGTTAGGGAGGAGGAAAGGAAGAGAAAAGCTGAAAAGGTGGGAGAGGAGAAAAAAGAGAAGATAAAAGTAAAAGGGGGAAAGGGTAAATAAACATGGTCATGGCAATTCCTACTCTCCCAAGGAGGTTTTACTTCGAGTGGATATAATAATTAGACATCTGAAAGCTTCACCATCCACTGGTCTGCATATTTGAATCCAATGTAAAGAAAGAAAACTAATCTCCCACATTTGCACTAATGACAATCAGGGTATTCACTTGAGAGGGAGGGAAAAGAGAGAGGGAAAGAGACATGAGGGAGAAAGAATGTAAAATGTGCCTTTATTTCTGGGAGATCCAAGAATCCACATCTTTTCCAGTCATTCAGAGACTGGAACCTTCGCCTACTGACCAAGTGGTAGCCTTGAGATCGCTCACATATTTGTGTCATTTCTAACTTGCACAGGAAAGAGGGAGGGCTGCTGCCTAGGCAGAGTGCAGTTCTCTCCCGTACTGTTTTTTCCTCTCTACTGCTCATCACTTATCACAAGGATTGTGTTGTTCCTGGAGATCACTTAAACTGATCTCAAAGAGGGCAAGCAAGCACTAACAATGAAAACTATATTCCAGCCTTTCAGTGTCCTACGTGTGCATGTCCAATAGCCCAGTCGCCAAGAGAACCGAGTTTGTGTGTCTGTCTGTCTGTCTGTCTGTCTGTTTCAATGGCTTGGAGAAGAGGGCAGGCAGTCACTCAGACATTTTCCCTTCTGTTTTCCTCCCTTCCTTCTGAGCATCCTGGCTGGGGAAGGCCTTTGCAGACCTGTGAGCAGTTGACCCTCAGCTAGACTAGTGATATTTTAGGGTCTAAGTCTGTTGATTGCTAAGCCTTTTCCATCCAAAAGAGTCAGACACAAATATATGACACTGATTAAATGAATCTTACTGGATAAGATGGATCTCACTGGACATCCTCTAGGCCGCCTGCCACTCTCTCCATCTCTTTCTGTCTTGCTCTGGTCCTCTCCACTGAAGGAAGTTCCAGGCAGCAGGAGCTAAGGAATTAGGGACACCCTAGCATCCTAGCTACTTGTCCTGTTTCTCCAGTAGATATTCTTTACAGAACACATGGACACACAGGTATCTGTGGGCAGCAAGATCTCTTAATGCTCTTTTGAAATTCCTCTTCCTCCACCTCTCTAGCCTTAACCTCCCTTGCAAGGGGACAACCACTGCCCTTCCCCCCAGTTAGGCACCAGTCCGCCCTGCAGCCTAGGCCCCTGCCACAAAATAGAGAGTTGGCTGTGCTGCAACCCACACAGCCAGGCTCTGGGCAAAGTCATGGGAATCAAGTAGTGACCCAGGAGAGGTCTGCTCCCTGACCGGTCATATGTATATTGAACTTTTTCTGAGCACTCACTACAGCAATTTTTGGGTGTTGCCGTTAGATCCTACAGAGAGAAAGAGGAATGGCAGCAAGCAAGGCAAATGTGAGAGGGACACTACATGGAAGCCGTTGACAGGGGTTTAACTCGAGGCGTTTTGGGGTCGCGTTTTTGCAAACAAACCGGTCCGATCTTTATGGAAAACCAAATACACACGATGAAAAATATCGTGTTTTGAGAAGCAGGAACGATGGAACCACCATTACTGCAGGCGAATATGTTAATCAGCCAGGAAAGGGCTTTGGGAGCCCAAGACTTAAATTTGGTGAATTCGTGCAATTTGGAGCATTTCGACTTAGTATTGATCCCTAAACTCAATTTTGAAAACAGCCTCCATGGCAGAAGTGTGGTTTGTGTTATCCCAGTATTTGCACGCATCGATTGGGCTAAAATAAAATGCACCATACTCTCTGCAAAGAAAGAAGAGGCAGGGACAGTCACAAGAGGAATAGCAGAAAGTGCATGGTTAATATGGGTTATACGCGAATCCGCGAAACAAGTGCTTTAAACCCAGAGGGATTGCACGTAATAGCTAATTTGGTGAGAGAGCGAGAGTGCGCATGCAGAGGGCCGCCTTAGAAGGGAAGGCAGATAGCTGGATATAGGTTTTTCTAAGTGGAATTAACATTTCCTTGTGATTTGCATTTGCTAAGATCCAAACCCTTACGTACAGTCCACCTACCGCAGGTTTTTTCCCCCCATGTAAGGTCACAGGAAATTCTCTTCCCTCTAGCTGCACTGCTAGAGCTCAGAGACTGCAGAGAGGCTGCTGCTGCTTTTCCCCCGGACCCACCGGGTCTTAAGTCCTGGAAAGGCCGCGGGGCCGAGCCCAGGGAGGCGCTCTCAGCCCGTCCTCTGCAGGCCTGCAGGACCCAGCGGGTCCTCGCCTCAAAGTTAATCTAATGAACCCAGCGCCTGCCTGGGTCGACCCGTACCCTTGCCGGGTCCCAACTGGCTGGAAAGAGACCTGGAGGAGATGGGAAAAGGAGATACAAACGCCTTATCTTAGACTAAAGAAGAAATCCTTTTCTTCACACACACACACACACACACACACACACACACACACACACACACACGCCCTTCCCCTTATTTCTCCTGTCTTCTGAGTCCATTTCAGGTTTCTAATGGAGAGAGCGAGCGCGAGCGCTTGAAAGAAAGGGAGAGAAAGCTTTAAACAAAAGAGGAGGCGGCGCAGTCAGGGGTCTAGAGCTCTCCTTAGGGGACTGCTCGGCCTGTCGTGCCTTCTGTCCCCCGGCCCGGCGTTTTCGGGTGTTCCGCAGGCTTGGCCGAACCGAGCTCCACGAGGCTGAGACGTGGAGACAAAGCTCAAGAACCCACTGCACCCCAGGGCTCCGGAGCCCGGGCCGGGGCCGCCGGCCTGCGGGCGAGGCTGGGACTGGCGAGGGGCGCTGGGCCGCTCCGCCTCCCCGCGGCCCTCGCCGCCGGGGTCGCCCCCGCTCTCCCGGTTCTCCTCCGAGCACTCGGCCAGCTGCTCTGGGGGCCCGCGAGTTCAAAACATGCCTCCTCCTTCATGGAAGCCTGCAAGCCCCAGCCACTTCCCTCCCAGGCCCAGGCCGCGTCTGCGGAGTCGCCGCCGCGCTCCGGGCCGGCGTGGCTTCCGCGCGGGCCTCGGCGGCCGAGCGGCTATTTACTGCCCTCTGATTGCGCCTTGGACCAGGTTAGCTCATAAAGCCTTTCACACTCAACAATGGGGATTTTCTCAACAATTAACAAGAAACAACATAATAAAGCCATTTACAAAGACCTTGCTATTTACTATAAATTAGGCACTCTTTAAGAGACCAGTGCGTAATTTCACACACTTTACAACTGGGGCTGCATTTTAAACACCCGGGAAAACAAGTCGCTGCATTTTCCTGTGACCTAGCAGCGGTGCACCTCTGTTTCCCCTCTTTTTCCAGGGGCAGCTTTGTTTGCGTTGCGCACTCCAACGCCCCCCGCCCCCCTCCCCGCAACCCGGGGTGCTTTTCCAGGTCACTGTCTCCCGTTTCCCGTTTCCAGGTCACCATTCCACTTTCAGATGCACTGCGAGATTCCAAGGGAAAGAAACCACCACGCCAAGGCGAGCAGGCCTCGGCCCAGCACATTTCTCCCGCCGGGGGACTCAGGTGGGCCCTGCCCTGACTCCAGCCCCTGGTCTTGGGCCACTTCCCAGGAGGCGTTCGCAGCCATGCTGGCTGGCCCAGTGTGAAGCCCCCATCCCTTTGCCACTTGCATTCCACAACCGCTTAGGGGAGGCCCTGGCCAGCCCTCTGCCCAGTGCAAAAAGCTGGGCCCATTTGACCGAAAGAGAGATGAGGCTTGGGCGCCAAGGTGAGAAAGGGCTAGACCGTGCGCGTCTGTGCGGGGGAGGGAGAAGACTCCAGAACACGAGACAGAGCGCAGAGTGAGGGCAGGAGGCCCAGTCCCCCAGGGCCGGCCTGGAGGAGGGGGCGCTGAGGCCGGCCGTGGGCCCTGTCGCCCCTGCTCCTGGTGGGCCTGGCCACGAGGCCGCGGGGACGTGAGGTCGCGCCAGAGCAGTGGGGCCGCGCACAGGGGTGCGCGCTCTTCCATCCGGGGCGCAAGAGGGTCACAAATTCAGAGGAAAGCAAGATGTGGGCGGGAAAAAAAAAAGTCACAAAGAAATTGGTTTGCCACCATGCAAAATGGCGGCATTGAAACCTTTCTGGTGGTGGTGGCCCAGGCCAGAGAGCTGAGGGCTGCCCAGGGTCTGAGCGGTGGCCAGAGCTCGGTGCCCGGGGAGACAGCGCGGGGGAAAGGGACCCCGAAACCCCCTCGGTCCCTGGGCCGACCCTTCGCCGGCTCGGCCGTCCCCTGCCTTCTCTCTCGTCTCCGCGCCAGCAGACCCCGGACACTGACCCCTGTTTACAAACACAGCCCGGGGGCGGGGTGGGGCGGCCGGAATGCACGCTGGCGGGGTGGGGGAGGCCTCTGGCTCCGGAGGACGCCACCAGCAGCGAGGAGCGAAGAGTTGGTGCGAGAGAGCGGGCCCGGCAGCTGGAAAGGACTGAACGCCTTGTTTTTGAAACTGTCAATTCCCTCAACCCCTATTGTGAGGGCTTCATGCAAAACATCTCAGGCCTTTTAAAGTAGGAGCTTGTGAGGCCGCCACAGTTTGAAAAGGAGCGAGAGAGGAGCGGGGGCCTAGGGCATGGGCAAAGAATGATAGCTGGGCCCCCCTTCCTTTTTTTTCTTTTTTCTTTCTTTCTTTCTTTCTTCTTTTTTTTTTTTTAATAGCAAAAGAGGGCCTGCCAAACAGGTAAAATGCAGCCCTCCCCCACCTCCTAGATCTGCCTTAAGTCCCCACCCCCAAGGCTAGTTTGCAAAAATGCCCTTTGGCCTAGGGAGCAAACCAAAACCAAAGCTAGCATTTAAAATAATTCTTCCTTCCAGGGATGGGAAATATCCTGGGGAAGACCGGGGTGACCGGGTGGACTCCCTAAGGTGGATGCCCTGTTCCTCCTTGCCAATTTCCTGAGGTTAGTTGATGGGGAGCCTTTAATTTTTACCCCTCGTTTGGCTCTGGAAACTCCCCTTTTCACATCCTTTTCAACAGGAAGTTATTTTTAAGGTGAAGCAAAACTCACCACATTTTATGGCTTTTGTCGATGCTAATGCTTTATTTTTAATTTTTTTATTTTTACCATAAAGATTTTTTTTCTTTCTTTGAAAGAAAAAAATGCTTTTGAGGAATTAGTCTACATCTCTTCCTGCATGCAAACAAAACTGTCATTCTCATAGCAGCAGAAACTTCCAGTTCTTGGGGCTGGAACTTTGAGGAATTTCTAGACCATTGAAAGTCACCCAGACACGGATAAGATAAAAATCCACACATCAGCCCATCTAGTTTGTGTTATTGCTGTTTAGTGGTGGCTCCTTGTTGTTGATTTTAAAATAAACAACCATTATTGAGATTACTCTACTGTAATCAAGTAAGCCAGTAGGAAAGAACACCCACTTTAAAAAGTAAATAGTTGAAAAAGAGCAAGCTGCATTTATGAAAAAGGCGGATAACCTGGCTGTGGAAGACAAGAGTAAACACATCACCCGAAAAAATAATTAAATCTTCATTTCACAGTCTTATCAGGAAAGTACTTTTCTAGAAGACCCAAAATAGGCTTGTTTCTCCTAAAAAGTCTGAGAAAGAGCCCCTTCTAGCATTTTCCTTATGTCTGTGAATGGTGGGCTCTAGACATAGGAATTAGTGACCCTGGAACCATATACAGTGCTTTAAAAAAAAAAAATTCTATCACCTGAAAACATTTAAATGTAGAAATGCAATCTGTCAATGGAGGTAACTTCTGTTTTTCTCTCAATAAGGCTTAACTTTTTTGAACAAATGAGACATTTATAGTATCTTAGGAAACCTAGATATTGTCATTAATCATAAGATGACCAAAATGAAATAAACTGTTCTGGGAATAATTCCCCCAAGAAGAAAGGGCAAACAGCTAAAGGGTTACCAAATTGAAAGAATACCTTGTATTTGCAAGTTACTGAATACTATTTCGTACACTTTCCTAACAGAAGCCCCAACTCAGGTTTTGCTGTGGTTGGCTGGCTTGTAGGAGCACTGTGGGGCGAAATTTGTGTTGACTATTTAATTTCTTTCCTTTTGATGGTATCACTCTGGAATGGCTCGGCCTCCATGCTGCTCATTCTCCAGCTCCTATAAACTGAAACTATTGATTCTCTGAGGGCTGGAAAACCAAGTGTCAGAGCTGGAGGCCGACATTTTCTGTCAGAAATTCCATAAGGTATATTTGTTTTAAAGTGTGCTTACTCCATCTCGTGGTCCACCCATGCCCAAGATCTGTAGGCTTCAAATATATTCTCAATTTATAATTTAGGAACAGTGATTCCATTGCCAACAAGAAAAGTACTAGTCTAAATGTAGTAGTCACCATACTTTGAACTTTCTTGACTTAACAGTAATTAAAGAGTAGAAGTGACAGACTTCTAGTGTGTGTATGTCACACTTTTTATAAATTGATTTTGCAGGACAACTCACTGCACCCAAATTCTGTATTGCCTTCCAAAGAGGAAAGAACTCAGACTGAAAAGTCAATTGTTCAGTTTTCTGGGGCTTTAAGTGTAACTTGTACTGGTCTTTAGAATTACACACAAACATGAATTCAAGGATAACATCCCTCAATTTTTGCTTTGACCATATCTATCATGCCAATAAAAAAAAGATCCAGTGCATTTACATCTGGCAACATTCAAGAAGGAAAGGAAGGGAGGCAGTTCAAAGCATCTGTTTACTCCATCCAAATGTATTTGGATGCAGGTATGCTCAGCCTCTGTCTTTTACAATAAGAGTCAAACCACAGAGCACATATAGCAATTAGGGCTGAGACCATCCAGATCTATCTGAAACATTTATAGACAAAAGAAAATTTTCAAAGGGAGTAGGAATTAAAAGGTTAAGGGGGGAAAAGACTGAATTTCCATGAGAAATAGGGACTTAAATTCACACAGTAAACATTTCATTGATGTTTTGTTTTGTGATTTATGATCTATAGATGCAACTTCTTAGGTTTAAGATGGCAAAGATCTGAGATACATAATTTGTCAGACTAGGGGAGGTGGACCAAAAATGATTAGATTTAACTTTCATTAAAATAGCAATTGATTTCCGCTTCATCTTTTTAAACCCAAAACTTTTGCACTTGATTTGTAACAAGTTTTTAAGTTTTCTTGTCATTCAGGAAGGAGTCCACCAGTGTTTTACACAGAACCTGACTGGCCTCATCACATGGTATTACAACAAAACACTACACCCAATAAATGCATTTCTTTCAGACAAAAACATTACAAGTGAAAATGTCAACAAAACCATTCATTCCTGTTAACCATTCTTCAATCTGGAATAAGTAGAAATGTATGGAACCAGGAATTTTAAACAGTGTTTTTAATTGAAAATAAAGCTAAAGCATGCTTTTCAACAGTGCAAATTTCCATAATTTTGATTTACTGCTTCCATCATCACAACATAGTACACCAGCATGGCCCTTACCAAGGGCTAGACCCTAGCCATTTGCATGTTGAACTACTTTGATTTTAAGTGCAAATATAGATAGTCACCTCTGATTGTCACTTGCAGTAGAAACTCTCCTGCTCTATACACAGGATGGTCTGAAAACAAAAGTTTAGAGAGATGCAGAAAAAGTAAAATGTAATAAAATCCAAGTGCCTGAGTTCTGATACCAAAAAGCCCTGAAATAACGGTTATTTTTAATTTGGGGTATTCTTACGACTCTTACCCATTTTACTTGTCTTGGGTCTATTTACTGCTTTGTCACTATGAGGAGTCAGATCATAAAATATCCTGCTCTTAAGAGAAATATTTTAATTGTTCTGCAAATTTGAGGAGTCATGTTCAGACCACAAGGTAAGCAGGACAATAATAAGAGTCACCTTATTTAAAACCTTTGGGTGAGAACACAGAAAGGACTTTTCCAATTGCAAGGAGTGGCTGTAAAAGTAAAATCACACCCTTTATAAAAAAAAATACAATCTCATATTTATTTTACTCAGTATATGAGGCAGCTTTTATCAGCATTCGATCAAGACTCCCCAATCTTTCCACTCAAAAAAAAAAAAAAAGGAAAAATTAAGTGCAACTACTCTTGGAGAGGGAATGAGGGGAGAAAAAGAAAAAAGAACCCCACAAATAAGAGCTCCAGAAAAGAACATTTTGGGCTCACAGAAACTTTTTGCTACCTCATTGTGTAACCATGTAACCTAACAAACTTTCACTGAATGAAGTTACGCTTTCAGGTCTGAAATCTAGTGCATAAACTTAATGGCTCATTGTAATATTTATTATTCAACCTTTTGACATTTATTTGTAGCAGTTGAATTGAGGTACCGGGTGCATTATTAGCATTGAAACAGTAAAGTGTTCCAGCTCTACTGTAATAACTGAGTTTTACTTGAGTCTTTAGCCTGAAGTAGTCTGTGGAATGTAAACCAACCATTCTCCCACCCCGCCCCCACCCTACTCCAAAAAAAAAAAAAAAGAAAGAAAAAAAAACCCGCAATGAAAAAAAAAAAGTAATCCGATTTCTGTCTTCAAAATGCGATAAACCAGGACTCCAAAAGGGGTGTAACACATTAATGGACTTGTACAAACCATCCTGTGCAGTTTACAACAAAAGGAAGGTAATACAGTTCAAGAAAATATCTTCCAAAACACTTTCATGAATTAAATTTCCTGAATTTGTGACTAGGTGGAAGAGGTATTGCAGAACCGCCCAGCTGCCATTTCCAGATAGGATGGGCCTTATGAGGAGGTTGGGAATCCTTAGTGGTGTTTAAGGAATACGCCGGCCACAAATCCCCATCCTTCCCAATAATGAGTGATGGTGGACAAGGAAAATTTGCCATGAAATTAAACGGCCTTTTCACTGCTGATGCTACATTGCTGGCTACCTTTTTGCGTCTGTTTATAACTGTAAAATCATCCAGTGTTCCTTCATGTGTCTCAGTTTTACCTGTAGGACGAGGACTTCTAGCTGATTTCAAATTTGGTTTGACTGGAGGTGTCTGAAGTACTGGTCGCTTTCCCAGGACTAGTGTCCGGTAATTTTTTCTCACCCTGGCACCAAATTTATATTCCCCATCCTCAGGTTTTGGAGAACCTAAAGTGCATGAAAGGCCCTGACTGGGAGCCAGTAGGTTTAAGGAAGCAGTTTCTCTTTCAGGGCATGCAAACCCTTCCTTGGCTGTGGTTAGCAAGGCGTCCTCCTCTTTACTTCCAGTCACACTGTAAAACTCACCCTTTGTATCATTGCACTCGCACTTTAGCTTATTTGTAATAAGGTCAGGTTCATATTCTTCATTAGCACTACTGTCTTCGACTTTGATTTTAATATTGTGCAGAAATGGCAGTGTCTTGTCGCCTGTGTCAGTGCAGGGATTCTCGGCTTTCGTCGGTGGTGCTGCTGCATCCACCCCAAGATCAGTCCGCAAAGGGGGCAAAACCGTAGCAAATTCAGTACAAGGGGGGATTTTGGAATCTTTTTCTGAATTTGCTGCTGCTCGTGAAGAATCGTTATGGAAGAACCTAGCCGCTATTGTGTTGCTATCTGCACAGTGTGTAGTAGGAGTTGCTTGCAGGCATTTCCTAGCTTCTCGGAGTATTCTTTGTTGTGGAAATGCATTGTTTGTCTTTGGGCTAGGTGAAGAGGCCCCCTCTGCCAGGCAGTTAATTGTCAGGTCAGTTCTCTTTACAGTACTGGAGATTTCAGAGTGTGGGAATGTAATCGCAGATACCCTATCGTTCCTTATCTCGGTGAAACAACTCCCCAGGCCGGCCGGGCAGTACACCGGAGACGTTTTGGGGGCCCAGCCCTGCAGAGTCCACTCCTCCGGCGACTCGGCTTTGAAGCTGCTCTTGAGGTCGGGAAGTCGGCCTGCACCCTCGAAAGCAGCGGGGCTGGTGGCGGCGGCGGCGGAGGCCAGATGGTACAGGAAGTTGGCCTGCGCCTGCACGCCCGGCGGCTGGCAGAAGCTGGTGCGCCTGAAACGGATGCTTTGCACTGACACTTGGCTGGAGCCGGAGCTGGAGTCCGACTCCGACGAGGAGTCCTCCTCCTCCGAGCTGACCTCGCTGGACTCCGAGGCCCCGCTGCCCCCCTCCTCCTCTCCCTCCTCCTCCTCCTCCTCCTCCTCGCATTCCTCCTCCTCCTCGCCCTCCTCCTCCTCCTCCTCCTCCGAGGACACGGAGTTGCTGGAGCTGGACAAACTGGAGCCAAAGTCGGAGTCATTGCCTGCGTGGTCCGAGTAGGAGCTGGACTCCGAGTCGCTGCTGCAGCTCTCGGGGAAGCTGCCCAGATGGGGCTGCGGCCGGTGGTGATGAGGGTGACTGTGCGGCGGCGGCTGGGCCCGGTGGTGGTGGTGGTGGTGGTGGTGGTGATGGTGGTGGTGGTGGTGGGGAGGCGGGCAGAAGCTGTTAACCAGGTGAAACCTCTCCAGGCAAGTGGCTCCGGCGGCCGCCGCCGCCGCCGCTGCCGCCGCCGCCGCCGCCGCCGCGGCCGCCTTGGCTTTGTAGGACCTGGGCAGCAGCAGCAGGCGGCGGGCGCCGGCGTGGGGCGCGAGCAGGCAGTCCTTGGCGCCCCTGCGCTTGCGCTTGCAGCGGTAGGTCAGGCTCACGGGGCCGCCCGCCGCCGCCTTGGGCTGCGGCCCGGCGGCCGACGCCTGGTAGTAGGCGGCGGCGGCGGCGGCGGCGGCGGCGGCAGCGGCGGCGGCGGCGGCGGCGGCGGCGGCCGGGTGCTTGCTGCACAGCAGGCTCCGAAAGTGAGCTGGGTCCGAGTGGAAAGCGACGTAGTTCCCGGGGAGCGGGGCGGTTTCGTAGTTTGGAGGGGGTTTGCAAGGCGAGCGCACGATCTCCGGGTAGTGCGAGCCCGGGTATTTGCTAAAAATCTGAGGTAGATGGGCGGCGGGGCGCGCGGCGGCGGCGGCGGCGGCGGCGCCCGGGCGCGGGGACTGCGCGCTGATTGGCAGGGGCCGCGCGGCTCCGCTCAGGCCCCGCCAAAGTTGGTGCCTGTCCTTCCAGAAAGCCGGGCGGGGGCTGGCGGCGGCGGCGGCGCGCTCTGGCGGCGGCGCCTTTGTGGCCAGGGCCCGGCCGACCCTCCTGCGCTTGGTCCTGAGGACCCGCTCGGTTTTGCAGGAGGTGTAGAGCGCTTCCACGTCTTCCCGGGAGATGAGCGTGCATTTGGCGGCGTGGAAGGCGATGCTGTTGATGGCCTTGAGTTTCCTCAACTCCTCCAGGTCGCAGTGGTGCTTCTTCACTTTCAGATGATCCATGCGCTTGTGCACGGTCGTCCTCGGGATGTTTTTCAGCAGGTCCGTGAAGACTTGGGAGAGGGCAAACATTTGCTTTCCTTTAATGATGAGGTAGCCGAGCCTCACGCCATCCACCTCTTCAAAACCTGACTTCAGGTCTCCCATCTCGGGCACTAAATGATCCCCACCATTTGCAGCAAATATATACGTGACGCATACATACACATGTATGTATGTTAATCCTCCACCAGATGCTGCGTGTGTCTCAAGGCATCCTGCTAATAAAATAACAAAGACTGTTATTCCCGGCGAAGGGAGTGCCAAACTCTAGGCAAAATTATTGGGAAGAAAAAAAAAACATGAAATTACACTGACTTGATTCTTGCTTTTTTTTTGGTTTTCGTTTTTTTTAAAAAGAGGGAAAAAACCATCCGGCTTCTGATCTGCCAGTGTGTTGGTGTAAGTCTCCGATGCAGATCAGTACCTGGGCCCCTCTATTCCTTCCTTCTCCATTGGAGCACTATGATAATGGAATGTGAAGGGAGAAAGAGAAAAGAAATGCAGCTGCTATTCCCGCCGCTGCTTTAGCTACAAATAAAATGACAGAGTGAAGTGAGCTCGTCCGGAGACACCTTCATCAATTAATTCCCCTAAAGCCAGCGCTGATTGGACACTCCTGACAGGTGATGCAATAAAAATTGATATTCCACCCCTTCCCCCCAAAATCTCCCACTAATTAGCATACCCTTATACTGCCACCTCCCCTCCCAAAGTAAATAATACAGTCGGTATATAAATCTTTCCATTAAACTATCGGAGCTCAGAAACAGCCTGACTCACAGACTTCATCTGAACCAGTGTGTGTACGCTTAAAAAAAAAAAAAAAACCTGTATATTCGCCTTTAAAGGAATATTGCCTATTTTTGCTTTATTTGCATTTTACCGCTACAGCTATTATCATTTCAAAGAAAAGCATTTTAAAAACATTATCAAGCCTAAATAGACACACCCCCACCCCCTTTTCCTTTGGAAAATGGAGCTTAAGTGAAAATGTGCAGAATAGCCTGGTATTTCCCTTATGGGAATGGGAAAGGAGACCGACCGGCTGTGAGCTCCAAAGTTAAACCCTCGCAGTGAACCGCCCCAGTACGGACTTACGTTTTGAATTTCTCGATTATTCTTTCTTTCTTTCCTTTCTTTTTTTTTTCTTTCCTGTAATGCTTTTTTATAACCAGAAACAAAGTTATTTGACCAAGGAAGCAGTTCAAGTCTCCAGCTCCGAAACACTGTAACAATTCAACTGGATTTGGATTCTCTGCTGAGGGGTGGGGTGGGGAGGAGGTAGTTGCACGTCAGACCCATAACAAAGCATAGATAAGCTAGAAATGTGTATACTTTTCACAATTAACCAGACTGGATTGGAGGCGGGATCGTCCTAGAGTGCCCAGCACAGCCTTTGCCTGGGTCCTGTTCACCGCAGGTCAGAATTCCAGGGAGCAGCTCGCTTCTGCAGCAAAGAAAAGAAAACATAAATCGCCCAAGGTGCTACCAGAGGTTTTACGTAATAACGATGAAAAGAAAGTGTGATGTACGATGCAGACCAATTCACTGGGCAATGATGCTTTTGGTTGGTAGTTTAAATGAATCTTCCACAACTCCCATATATTTCCATGAAAGCCAAGCATCTGCTTTAAAAAAAAAAATCACTTTGGATGACTATCAATATTGTTTAACCTCTTCTTAGTCAAATTAAGGCATATTTTGGTGTCATTACAAGGATATCCAAAATATTGCCAAATGAGAGCAAGGGTCTTCCCAGTTGCGTTACCACGATCCCAAGGCGGTTTCTTGGCTGCTTTGCACAATTCGGCAAAATCTTCTTAACTGTTCGGTGTTTGCAACTACAGCATAAATGCAACCCAGGCATTTATATGTTTCCTTGTTCCTCCCAAAATAGACACATCCGTGAGGTTAAAAGAATAAACGGATATTTACGAGCCTGCAAAAATAAAATGTACAATAATTTCTTCCTTCGCATCCAAAAGTTCCAGCTTCCCCTCCTCTGGTCTGGCTATGCACAAGCAGGTTTGGCTCCAGGAAAAAAGAAAAAGAAAAAAAAAGATTAAAACAGGAATCACATACAAAAAGGTAGTTTGCATGAAATCCCTGCCATAGTTCCCCACCCCCACCCTTAACTCCCTTGTAATTTCCCAGGAATTTTGAAGAGAATTGGGAATTTCAAGACGTGCATCCGGAAATGAAAGAAGTCTATTTAAGAGAGTCTGTAACTCAGAGGTTGGGATTTGAAAAGTCAGCCCTGGACTACTGTTGCACTCAGCACAGATGTAATCGCCGCTCTTCAACTTAATCAATGTGTGTACAAACCGCGATGTCTAGTTCTTGCCTTTGAAATCTAAGGCTAGCATTTCCATCCAAGAAATCAGAGCTACAGCAAATTACATTTTTGTCCCTTGAATGAGAGAAGGATCATTGAATGGATCTCGTGATATTTCAGGCTTTAAACGTAACCGAGAGGCAGCAATGAACAATGCCTCGTCACAGCTAATACCATCCACCGAGTTGGCTTTCTTTTGCATCTGGATCCATCACACCGCGTTTTTCTCTTTCACTTTCACAGGAGGCAAAATGCAAAAGGTTTAAGCAGAAAGCAAAGTTTCCAGGAAAAGTAGATGCTGCTGTTTGTTTTTTAAAGTAGAATGACCAGAGTCAGTCTATTGCCAGCGACAGTAATGTCGTTTTAAAATTCCTCCTGATGCACTTATATACTGCCAGCCCTCTTCCTTCCACCCCACCCCCGTCCAATTCCCCTCCCCCAGCTTTAAGATTTCAACCAGAGTCAAACAGCCAAGAAATAGTAAACTCAGAAAAAGGCTTTGAGAAGGCATTACAAAAGGTTGGCTAGAGCGTCTATTTTTTTTTTTTTTTTTTTTGGCCAGGTAGTTCTAGCTGTTCTCGATTCCTATTTAGATTTGCGCGGGCGCGCGCTCGTGCGCGCGCGCGCGCGCACACATACACACACACACACACACTCACACTCCTATTCCTCCTGCACATGGCAACATGATTTAGTAACCATTTCTAAAATTACCTTCCTTCCCTCTCCCTTCCTCTCTTTTCCACCTTTAAAATACTGACCATATAGGTGGTTTTTAAAACTAATATAATATTATTTTTATGAAACTAAAGGTACAATCTATTGGGTCAAATTGAGAAAAATAAAGGCCAGAAGATTTGGGAATTTTTCCGTATATACAATTTATAGCAGTATCTTTGTATGTGCACTCAGACACCTTTACACTTATACATTTTTAATACTCCTATTACACATCTTTCTTCTTGTCTAATACATTCTTTTGTTCCTTTAACTTCCCCATCCTGTGTGTGTTTCAAGGCGTGAGTGCTTGCATTCACACGTACACACACACACACACACACACACACACACACACAGAATGTGACAGACAGCTTTCTTGTGGCCATCAGCACACGTTGCATATCCGGGGTCTTCTCCAGGCACATTGGGGGTCGATCCCGATAAAAAGATCTAGCAGAGGCCCCTGAGCGCTCACACATGAAAGGAAGGGGACTTTAAGATGGATTTGCATGCACACAGGGGATTTCGATCAATAGCTACCAACATTTATGGCTTAGATTATTAATGTGAAAGCTGGCCAAAAGAATGGGGATGAAAAATTAAAGGTGTCTGTTATCAATTATGCTTAAAGTTATGCAATAATTTACTTACTTTGCCTGGATGTGCAGATCCAGATGTATAAAGTACCATTCTTCAAAAGCCAGGGGGTTTCTTTGATAAATTTGTTGACCATGTCAGCCGCCTCTACAATTGAAGATGAACCCAATTCAGATGATGGACTGTATTCAAATTCTTTTTTGAGAAAAGATATATCAACTTCTCTGTTTCTCAAAGGCATATACATGTGTTGGTGAATATGCCCAAATTAACATTTATGTGTATATCCGTCTCTGAGGGGCCGGCGAGTTACTTATTGAGAATTTAGGCATATATATGAAATGCATTGAGTTTGTTAGTTAAATGTGATTATTTATTCAGTGAGGAATGCATAACCTGCACACTATCATAAAAAGTATTTTAGCTTTGAAAGCAAAGCGGCTTGCTAAAGGGAACCCTCTGTGGCAAATACAGATAGAAATACATTCTTAATGTCCACTTACTTCTGCATTTATTGTAAAAAATCAGCACTTTCAGTTTTTAAAGTGATGGGCTATGAAGATATGAACATATTTGTCTTTACTTATCCTGTGTGAATGTGCTAAATTTACCTTCAGATGTTCTATTTTGATTTATTTTCACCATATTTTATGTTTAAATACCATTGCAATTCAGTCTGACCTCTTTCCTCTGGAGCGAAGTAATGCACATGGCATTTACAGTCTTTTAAATGGTTAGCTGGGAAATGCAATAGCAATTTGCAGAAGTAGTTTACTAATGGGGAAAGTTCTTTTGAAAATCTGAAGGAAAACCTAAGAGTACTTTTGCATTTCTACACTACAACTGTCATATAATTAAAGTATTGAAGAGCATTAAAATAATTCTTTTCTTCCAAGCTTTCATCCATACACACGTAATTTAAATGAGGATCACCGCCTCTCCCCACCCCCATCACCATCCCCACTGCCTAACTCTTCACTATATACATTTGTTTTAGTGATTGCTGGGCACATTTTGTTCAAAGTGAATTCAGACAGAAAGGACCAAGGAACATCACAAAGACCTCAACAATGTAAGTATACTGGTTAGAAGAATAAAAGAAGCCCCTTGTACTGTTAGCCAAAAGTAACTATAATATCTACAACATAACAAAGACTAAAATAGTAATAATTTAAAGTTTCATATGGCTGAAATAATTGAGGCTATAGAACAATAAAAGCTTGTGTGATAGTCAACAGTTCTTTACCTAAATTTATCTAATCTCACTTGTTCTCTGTTCTTTGGGAGGGGAAAAGGAGAACGGAAGAGGTGGAAATGGCTAAATTAAGGAACAACTTAAATTATAACTTAGTATATTTTCCTTAATTTTTTTCTTCTTGTCTCATCCATGCAAATCAGGGTAAGTCTCCAAAAGGGCCCATCCTTCTGTTCTTAGGCATTTAAAAATCCTGTTTTTAACAGAAGTTTAGGACAGAGAGTATATACCATGTTGTCTACTGACCCATAATCAAAATGCAGTGACCTCCTACCCTCTTTTTGCCCCCTGACCCATCTTGAATTCAATGCAGCCTTTATAAATTTGCAAATCCTTGGAGGTAAAGGGGTTTTTGTGAGGCTTTGTTCTGAAAAGCCATAAGAGTGTGCTTTCTAAATTAGACAAAAAGGTAAAGCAACAAACCCTAGTGGACAAGATTTTATACAGGTGAGCAATAGGCAACTCTTTAAATAACACATATTGCAAGCTACAAAGCAGTTATAAACATGGGAGACAAGAAGGTTACAGATTGCATCAAATTAGAGTGGTACAAATCACATTCGTGGTGTAAGAAATGGTTAGGCCACAGTCTTCCTGCTCTCCTCATCTCAAGGGCTGTGGGGGACCCTAGTGATGGAGGAGGAAAGGGGGTGGGTGAGTAACAGAGAGAGAGAGGGGAGGGAGGGAGGAAGAGAAAGAAAGAAAGGAGGGAGACTTGATCTGAATCTACAGGCACATTCCCTTATCTTTTCTGCTATCAGCCAGTTTAAAGGACACCATAATTATGATGGTGATAAAACAATGCCTGCTTATGTGTGCTGAATAAATAAAGAATGTTTACAGCTCAAGAATCTTTTAATTCCAATTAAATGCTATAAAAGAAAAGCCACTTTCCCTACTGCAACCGCCTTTCCCCCCAATTATCTTGTTTTGTTGCAATATTTTCCTATGAGACACCAGGGCCTCTCACAATTGATCTTGAATGTAGAAAAAAAAAAATCTGAGAAAGTAGATTTTGGCGTTGGTATATTAGTAATATGCAAATGTCGAGAGCCACAATTTATTTGTGTTGTCCCAATTTTTGTTTATTTTCCACAAGGACCAAATGCGTAGAAACTGCAGTGATGACACTAAGTGTTGAGGCCTACCTATGGGCTGCTGAAGCCATACTGAAATTCTGAGCACCCATGAGGGGAGAGGGGAAAGATAAGACATGTGGGGCCTGATGGCCTCTGTAATGGGAATCCTCTGGTTCTGTTTCCCTGGCTTCAGCCCAAATCCTTCTAGGAGCACTGGAGCCAATCACTGTCTTCCACTGCTGCAGCTACTGGGCGCACACAAAAAAGCGGGAGATCAAAAAATCCCAAGTTCACATTTATGGATACACAAGGATCATTTCATATTCATGGCTTCAACAAATCACATCATAATCAGATATAAACAAGGTTTGGGCAGTAATGTCCACCAGGATGGGCACTACATATCGACAAGTATCACACACTAACCAAAAAAGTCACTTTTTAAATTTTGGAATCATAAAGTGAAAAGTAAGTCTTTAACTTTGAAAAGCTTACTTTCTGCTTTTGAAGCCAATTTTTACCATCATAAATTTCAAACAAACGCCTCTCTTTAAGTAATTTTTTAACATTATAATTCAAACTTCTATTTTCTTCATTTCCCAGTTCTAGTAATGTTTTGTTTGTGTTTTTAAAAAACACATGCCATAGCAAACATTATGGAAAACGCACTCGTTCCGTTAAACGCCCATACAAACCTGCCTTTTTTTTTTACTCCATCTGTCTAAGTAGCACGTTGTTAAGTATACGCTTAAAAAAAAAAAAAACTTTCCTCAAAGAAATATCTAATATTTCTTGGTAAATTCCATTTGGTGAAGTGGTACAAAAATGCAGCGGTAAAAAATTTCAGGGTATTCGTACATCTTCTGGGTAGTTGCAGGCCCCTTTCCTTTTGAAAGTTTAGAGCTCCAATACCCTCAATTCTACAGGCAGAATTAGGATGGACTTAGAGGGTCCTAAACGTGACCGATTCACTAAGGCGGGGGGCTACAGCTTGCAGCAACGTGCTCGGCAACCTAATCCTACGCTAAAAGAGGGCAGAGAGCAAAAAAGAATGGAATACAAACTCTCCCGACATTCGTAGTTACTTTCAAGGTGGATTGTGTATTTTAAGGCTGATGGGAACGTCTGGTTTTTGGAGCAAAAAGAAGAGAAGGTAAGTGTTTGTCCTTGTATTCACCAGTTCATAGAGAAACAATGAAAGAACAAAGGGAACCACTTCTCCATCTGAACATTTTCTCTCTCTCTCTCCGTTTCAAGCCAAAAAGCTTGCGAGGAGATTCGCTTTACTCTGCCTTAAGTAGTTGTTGCTAGGCTTGTTAAACTAAGAATAAGGAAAAAGTTGAGCGGCAGTGTAAATATAGACTAAATAATAATAATAAAGGCTTGCTGTGGCGACTCTCCACAGCGCGGATCGCAGCAACTTACAGCAGAAGTTGCTAGATCTTGAAGGGGAAGCCCAAGAAATAACCTTTACATCCCAGATTCTGAACTCAGGCGTTTAAATCACCTTTCTTGCCGTCTGAAAGGATTTCTGCACACAAAACGCGTAGGTACTGTCTACGGGAATAGAGTAGTGTACTATTTAGGTCGAAAATGTTCTCTATTGCTATCTGGAAAAAGAATTTTTAAAAAGGAAAGGGGGATTCCAGTATTGATGCTACTTTTTGCTCATATAAAGAAATGGCAGCGGTGGCCGGGCAAGGAGATTCATTTTAAAATTTATTTGCTTTGGGGTACAGTGGTTATCGGCAAGTCTGCCTTTGTGGGTCTGTGTGGCTGAATGAGTAAGTGACCGACTGCCTTCGGCATTATATAAAAGGATCGGTGTGTGTGGGGAGCCCCCAAAGCCGCCCAGCGTGTGAAAGACATTTTTTACTGCCCCCCAAGCGACAACCTAGCCCCCTTCCACACCATCCCCAAATCCGTATTTTACCTGCCCAGTTACAGTGACACATGTTTATGTTTATAGTCCTGGTTTGTAGTAGTGTCAAGAGCCGCAGCGAGAGGAGGGGGAGGAGATAGAAGAGGGAGGAGTAAGTGCAACCACCCCCACTTGTTGTTAAAGCAAATTTACTGCGTTATTGCAAGCCGGTACGGGGGGCTGGGAAGTGAGTTGAGAGGAAGGGTAGAGTTGGGCTGTGTTGGTGGTGGCAGGGGGGGTGGGGTTAGGAGATCCGGGATAGAGCGGCCCGGGAAAGCAGCTCGGTCAATAGGGGAGCATGCTGGCGCGATCGAAAACAAAAAGGTTCCTTCTGCTCGCTGCGTTCACGTGGGGGGCTCTGCACGCGGGGCTCCAGGGCCCTGACCTCTGACCCCGGCTCCTCTCCGCGCTCTCCCGGTGCCGCGCGGCCACTTTTTACCCAGGATCCCTCGCGCGGGCCGTGCTCGTGCCGAGCTCGAGTCCTTCTTAATCCTCCATTCCCCGATTTCCATCCCCTCCCCCCCGCCGCCAGCCCCGCGGGAGGATTCTCCGGCAGGGAACCCCCGCCCCACCCCCCGATCCCGGGCCCAGGCGGCCGCGGGGAGGCCGGCGGGGCGGGGAGTGCAACGCTGGCCTCCCCTGCCGGGCCGGGCCCGCGGGGGAGGGGACCAAGGGGAGGGGGCCCCGGTGGTCCGGCCCCGCGGCCCGGCGGAGGCCTGGACCTGTTGACTGCTATTGGTCCGCTGCGTCCCGCGCCCTCATCCTGCCCGCCTTGGCCTCGGTCCTTCCGCGGAAACCAGGGGAGGAAATGAGGCTGGCTGTTCTCTCCGCCTCCCTCCAACTTTGTTTTTTTTCTTGGGGGATGAGAAGGCAAAGTGATCCCCTGCGCTGCCCCATCCTAGCTCATAAAGTACTGTCACGCGCGGGCCCAGGGCCCTCCCGGCCCCGCTATTTAAATCGCGCTCTCCTCCCCAGACCGGCTCCCCCGCGCGGAGCCCGAGGGCCCCCGATGCCCCCGCCACGCCTCCCCCGCCCGGCCCGACCGCGTCCCCAGCGAGTTGTGTTGCTTTTCTTCCCCAGAAGCTCCCTCGTCCACCTTCCACTTTTTTCCCGTCCCAGGAGGCGTAAGACAAAACCTCTGATTTGCTGCGTGCCGCCGGACACATTCTCGTCGAAATGCATTTGCCGGAGAGTTTAAAATAACAATATTTAAATAAAGACAGGGGAGAGTTATTTTGGCAGTTTGGATGACATGGGGCGTTAAGTTAAAAAAAAAGATACGTTTAAAGTTAAAGGTTTTTATTGGATTTGCTGTATTTCCTTCTAGATTCGGGGTTTCCTGAAGAATATTTTTCCGGCGGGAAGTGGCAAATTAAAATCAAAGTGGAAATGAGACATCTAAACCACTTCCGAAAATAAAAGGGAAATTTAAAAAATATATGAACGAAATAACGGGGAGGCGGCCGCAGAGGAAGCGGGCGTCGCCGCAGGCAGCACCGGGTGCCGGAGTCCGAGGAAGGAGGGCCGGCGCGGGCGGGAGAGCGGGCGGCGGGCGCGGGCCGGGCGCGGGCCGGCGGGCTGCGGCGGGCAGGGCGAGCGCGGAGGCGCGGCGGGGAGGGTGGCGGTGGGCGGGGGCCCGGCGCGCGGCCGGCGCGGCCGACGAAGCTGGAGCCGGGCTCCAGTCGCCCGGTCGCCCCCATTGTTCGGCCCTCACGCCGCGGTTCGCCCCGCTCGCCTTTCTCGAGGGAGGGGCCCTGTGGCCCAACGCGACCCCCACCCCACCCCACCCCACCCCGCCTCCCCGAACTCCGACCCTCCGGCCGGGCCGGGTCGGCGCGGCAAGTTTTATCAGCAGACTCGGCCAGCGAGGGCTTCCCAACTCCAGAGCATGGAGCGAGGAGGCTTTACAACGTGCCGCTAAATTGGAGGAAGCTGGGCAAGCCTGCAACTCATACATTAAGAGGGAAAGCAGCCCTAGATGTGCTTATAAAGTGCTAACTAGATAAAGACAATGTGGGCATTTTTTTTCTGGACCCGGAGGGTTAGAGCAGATTCGATCATATTTTACATAGCTTTAGATGTATGGATTCGAAAATGAATGTCGGAGTTCAAAGGAGTTCGGAAAAGCACGTTTCGCTGTCTCTATTTGTTATTATTCAGCTCTTTGTTGTGTGCAAGAAGTCTAATTTTAAAAAGGGCTGAGCTATCTCTAGCAAAAACAGGCTTGATTTCTTAACGTGAAATGCGTTTTCAAATTAACAGTAAAATTCAAAAGGGAAAAACGTGTCTTTTACTTTTAAACTCTGTTTTGGAAACAAACAATTGAAACCCATGTACGAAACTGTCTCTTTTCCTTTTGTGAGGTATGTGGAAAAAATATTTCTGGCAAACATCACAGTTCTAAAAAAATGAAGATTTCCAACAAGTGATCGCGGGTCTTGAAGACAAGACCAAAGTCATCGGGCGTGAAAACTCATAAAGAAATCATTTCAATCCTTTGGCCCAAACCTTACTAGGGCAGGAGACTAATTTACACTTAGATTTATAATAGACTTTGAGGAAATTCCTTCTAAAATGCCCATTACTAGACTGTGTATTATGCAGCACTGTTTCCCAAGGTGGATTTTTAAAAACCAATTAGAATTGATCTCTAATGGAATATTATATTCACACGTCATCATAAAAACATCATTTGACAAGAGTTTTGAATTACAAGAAAGAAGTTAACAGATGATGTTCATAAGTAGCGTCTGTTTACAGAGAACCCTTAAGAGTCAGTTAAAGGTAGTGGTGGTTGTGATTTTGCATTTGAAATGCTATAGAAGTGGTTTTGCATTTTAACACTTTCATTTTGTGGATCTTCCTCCTAAACTTGCATTTCCTCATAGAAATCATTCAGTTATTTCAAGGGAGAGGGAGAAATTCTTATAAGAAATCATTTGACGTGTAACTATGGAAAGGTTTGAACAGAAAAAAATGGTGTTGAAAATTAAGTATTCTCAATCTGTTCATTCCTTACACACTCATCCTCCCATAGTTCCCCCCTCCCTAACTACTTGGATTCAATTTACATTTTATATTTTCAAGTCTTTGAATATTTAGAATAGCTGTATAAAATATTTGCTATGTAGTTGGTTGTAGAAGGTGCATCTTTTCACACCTTTTGGTGTTTCAGGCATTTTTTTTTGTTTCGTTTAAAGTAAATATGTTACAAGTCATGATATACTTGCGAGAAAAACAACAAATGGGCGGAAAAAAAGGACATGAATGGGGGTGGGGATGGAGAGGGATATGTAGTATTCCTGGTCAGTGTTTGAAATACCTTTCTTTAATTTTATGTCATTATATTTTCAACTTTTGCTTGCATCAAAGATCATGGCTTTTTTTTTAATTGGGGTAAAGTGCCACCATATAAAAATCATCTACATTCTAGCTCTTAAGCACCACAGTAAAGTGAGACTGACAAAAAGTGATGGGGGGCTTGTGTGTTTAATTTGCCAGGAATGTTAAGCTTCATAAGATTCACCCTATGGGTCCACGTTGGTTCTTGGCACAGTTACTGTACAATTTCAAGAGGTAAATATACACATTTTAGTTTTTAAAAATCTAAAATGTACTAGGCAAATAGTTTATTAATTGAAGGAATAAAAAAATGAATTTGTCAACCTCATTCTTTCTGAGACACGATGCAGTTAATTAACATATTCTTGGGCTTGTTTCTGGATTTGGTAAGCAGTGGCCCCTTTAAAGAGGAAAACATTTAAATTCCTAAAAGTGACCTTTTTTTTGGTCCAAATAGTATTTAGCAATTCAGTTTAATATCTTCTTTTTTTTTTTCTATCCAAGATATGTTTCATTTCTTTTAAGCTTCTCTTCCATTTCAAAAACTGATTTTCCTCTTTTCCATGTCCAGAATCTTTTCACTTAGATAACCATACGTATCCTATAAACACCTACATGTTACTTTAATCACACCTTAATTATAACAGAAATGCAAATCTTTAGTAAAAAAATGGGAACGTGGACCTTAGATTCCTACTGTTTATATTGATAATACTCTGAAAAGTCAAAGTGTGACACCTTTAAGTATTGTTGCATCATGGAAAAAACAATAGTCCAACTCAAATGTTATTGAGGTTTATGTAATGCCTAAAAGATCTACAGGCGTTTTTTAGATATTATTTTTTTTACTGGTAACTACATGATGTTTTACCAAAAAATGTAAATGAAGCCAATATATATCAATTTTATAGCTCTGAAGAAGTAACTCTGAAGCCAAACCCAAGATTAACCAAACCAAACCCTTTAAAGTAAATATTAGGCTTTGATTGTTAAAAAGATTTAAAAATTAGATTACACATAATTTAAATTTCAGAATTACCTAACTCAACTTTTCAACAATTAAGAGTATCTAACAATAATATTAATTATAATTAATTCCCAGTTAGAGTTTTTTTGGTAGGAAAATGATGACATTTTCATGAAAAGACTGTTAACATTTGAGAGCATTTAAATACAATTCTAAACTGCCTGGCAAATAAAAATCCTTTGCCTATATTAATTTCAACTATTGAAAACCTTTAAATAAATCAAGTTATCTAAACATTTCTGTTAATCATTACTTAGAAATTTTAGGTCAGTTGTATATACAAAATAAGTCTTGCTTTACTCTGAAGAATAAAGCTCAGCCTTCAATAAGCTTTTAAACACCAATATTGTACATTAATGAATATCTATTATGGGCCTACTACGTGTAAAACACTCGCTAGGTGGTATGGTGAGTAAAAGAAAATCACCTAGTAAGATTAATGCACTTCATTAAATGAAATTTCCCAAAAGCCATTAACAAAATATCAATTGAAAACATAATTGAAACAAATACCTTTTAATGAAATTTCTAATAGTACTCCATTATATAGGTGCCACATGTGGGTTTGTATCTATAAAGAGAGTATTCAACGCACTGTGAGACAAATAACAAAAGTAGTTGCAGAAATACCTCAATATTTTAATCATATTGGTATATAGTTACTAATAAACTTTTCACATAAACCTTGGGTACCCAATGAACAAAACAAAATTTCATTCAGAGATTCCTTTATGTAAAAGAGGATATGTCTGAAAGTTTGTATAAATCATAAGAAATTGCCTTTTTGTGTTTTCCAACTCACTTATTTAGAAACAAGATTATAGTTTCTTGATGAGATTTAGTAGATGAATGAATTCTAATAATTGCTTTTTATTAAAAAAAAATCTTAGTATCAGCACCACTACAGAATTTTAAACGCTATGTAGAAGTCAAGAACCTGAGTTTAGGAAAATGCATCTAGTTTTAACATTGTAGGGAATATATCTCAATTTCTATTCCTCATTATAGAAATATACCTCAACAATGGAAATATAGACTGGCTATAATATGCACAAACAGAAGGCAAATAAAACTTTAATTTAAAAAACATATATAAGCAATACTAACCTATGTACCAAATTTGAGTTTAAGTAATTCTTTCATAGTATCTTCTTATGTGATTATGGAAAAGCAAATCCAAAAATTTGATGCCTAGGATGAGGAATAAAGAAAATTATAAGAAGAAATGTACCCACAGAGGAAAAAAAATAGTTTTCCACTATAGTAGGGTTAGAGGTTACATTATAAAATACTTTACTTGAGTTTTTTGTGGTTTGCCTCAGATGATTAGTTCAAAGAAATAGATGAGCCAGTACTGAGTTAGCTGCTGTTATGTAAAGAATACCGTAGACAACAGGCTTTTGTTTTATTTTACAGGTACTAGATATACTTTTTCAAAAGATGTTTTGAGAATACAAAATCAGATTTAAAGGATAACATTATTTTAAGATTGAAATTGTCCATTGCTATGAAGTTATTCTATAAATCCCATGGCCTTTTTTTTTTTTTAACAGTACCATGTATTTTAAAAACTTACTTCAACTTTAACAATCATGGCAATTTAATTATAAGTTTTATCCATTCTGAGATATAATTAGCATACTTAGTCAATTGTCATATATATGTATATGTATACATATCACACAAAGGATAAATATAACTTGCTCACTGCTATGTTTCCTGTATCCAAGAGTACCTGGCTCACAGTAAATGTTCAATAAATGTTTACTGAATAAGTAAATAATTAATCATATAGCTGAACTATTTTATAATCTTTGTTTTTCTTACTTTTACTTAATATTTTATAGAAATATATTAACTATTACATTTCTGATATATAAGAAAAATTCTATACTTGGTACATGAGTCAAAATTAGAATGATCCATTTATACCCATTGTTTCTTCTTATAATTTTCATAACGGAACATTTATTATGTTAAATATCAGTTTTAAATAATTTGACCCATTTGGTCAACATATGTACATCTTTGATAGAGTTTTTGCATCAGATTCTACTTATATATAGGACTGTTCTTATGAAAGTGTATTTACTGTTTTTCTAAATTTCAAGTCTCTTACAAATGACTTTTTTGTTTTGTTTTGGAAATAGCAAGTGTTTACCTACATTTCTTTTATTAAGTATTAAAGGATAAGGTAAACTACCCATCCTTCTTTACATATAAATTAATTCCATCACAAGAACTAAGCTCTAGTGTATTAAAAATAAAATGAATGTATTTTAAAATAATTTAGTATATTAAGGTTTGACTGCAATGTTTGGGAATGGAAGTTTCACACTGATTTTAACTCAGAATTACTCTTCATTAGGAGTCTTGAGGCTGAGCAGGGATTGGATGTTAAACCAGTATCCCTTATAAAAGGGTAAAGAAAATATACAGTTAAGATACACAAAACAATGTTTTTTTTTGAAGGCAGTTTTATATCACTGACATTTTAAGAACATAATTATTATATGTTCAGAAATTTATTGGACATTTCTCCAAAAAGAATTTGCATTTTATAAATATCTAATCTTGTAGTCACATTTTCTAAATGCACTAATAGAGGTAAAAGAATTCTAATTTTTATGTCTCTTTAGTATATTTTCCCTGTCTTATACTTTTAGTAGATTTGTGTTATTGTAGATTTCTTAGTTTTAGAATATTTGAATATATTTATGAATATATGCTTACATTGTATATTTAATTCTTAAACAGATTTCCTGCAATCAATGTTATAGAAAAAATAGCCATGCTACCATTTTTTTTCTTTATCAGAACATTTGTAATGCTTTTAAAGCTTAACTCATTCTCTTTTGGTGACTGTCCAGGAAAACTTGGGTTCCTCCATCCTTTGGCATTGTATAACCTCATTTTCTAGATTTTCACTTTATATTGCTAATTCCTGATAAACCATTTTGTACCTGCAAGGCATTAACCAAAGTCATGAATTTGCCTTATAACTATGCTTGTCATGTAAACAATGTATTTACATTTCTATGCTAAACTTTTACAATTAGACACTTTTTGCCTAAAGTCAATATTGGGCTTGAAAGGATACTTTTGGGGATAGGGCAACAATGGAAAATTTTACAACTCAAAACTGCTCAGTACCCAGTTAATTAATCTAGACGGACAGGCCTAATCCATTTTCTATTTGTATGTGAAGAGTAAGCCCCCATCTTTCTGACATTTAAAGTACCTTAAAAAAAAAGAGACCTTTAATTTTCAAGAGTAAATTTTTAGTACAGAGCCAGATCAAAGAAATCCTCAATGAAATTTAGACTCTCGTTTCATGGTGTTATTATTTGGTGACTGACAAGGAGAACTTGGGTTCCTTCTTCCTATAGTATCGTTCAACTGCATTTTCCAGATCATCACATTATATTGCTAATTCCTGATTAACAATCATTTGTACTCCTACAAGGCAAGGTGAGGAGAGCCTTAGTGTTCCCTTTCCGCGTATAGACCGAGCCCAGGCTTTTGACCCTGTCTCTGATACACTTCCAGTTTTACTGGTGCCAACGTGGTATGTAAAGGGGTGGCAGATTTCGTCGCTCTTCCACTGGCTGAACTTTGGGTCGACTCCAGGAGGTGAATTTAATGGGTGGAGAGGTTGCAGCAGTACAGTGAAGTTAGCACGGCCAACTGCAGTAAGCCATGCTTCATTGCACCCTTCATGGAAGCTGCCATACTTGCCCCAGTCTTGTTACCCACAGGCCAGTTCTGGAGGAAAAGGCCGGCGTGTAGTTTCCCAGGGCAGGGAGATGCCCTGGGAGTCCCCTCCAGCTATTCTGACAGGAACGCCCTGCCTCCGGCCCTCAGCATCCTCCTCCCCTCCCACTGAGGCCTCTTCAAGGCGTGCACGCGCCGCCCGCGCGACCGGCGCTGCACACCCAACGTCCCCGCCCCCGCGTGCGCGCCCCCGCGCCCTCCCGTTGGCTCGTTCAAGACTCGGCGCGGCGCCGGCTCCACTCGTCCCCACCCCCAGCACACCTCGGCGGCGGCGGCGAGAGTCGCCGGCCAGGGACAACGCTGGGAGGTAGGCCAGGGCTGCCCGTCGGACGCGGCAGCGCGCACGCAGGCCTCGCCTCCTCCTGGCTTCTCCCTCACGCCGGCCGCAGGGCGGGCGCGCACGCCGAGTGACGCTCGGAGGAGGAAGCGCAGCCCGCGTCCCCGCCCTCGCTGCCCCCGGCCCAGCGGGAGCCCCCCCAGTGCGCCTGTGCGGAGGCCTACTTGATTATGTGTGCCCTCTCCGGGCTCCAGCGTTAGCGGCCGGGTGGAGGTGGGGAGGGAGAAGACCAGGAGGAGGCGGAGGAGGCGGTGGAGGGGAGGTGGGGGGAGTCAGCAAGGACATGGCTCCTGACTCCTGTGCGGAACGTGAGTGACTGAGCGGCAAAGCCCGAGTGAGCGAGCGGCCGAGCGGCGGGCGGGGGCCTGGGGCACCGGGGGGGAGCGGGGTCGCGGGTGGCTGTGTGGGGGGCAGCACTAACTGGCTTGCATGTGTTTTTTAATGGTCCCCCCAACTCCCTCTTAGATGGTCTCTAGCGACCGGCCCGTGTCACTGGAGGACGAGGTCTCCCATAGTATGAAGGAGATGATTGGAGGCTGTTGCGTTTGCTCAGACGAGAGAGGCTGGGCCGAGAACCCGCTGGTTTATTGCGACGGGCACGGCTGCAGCGTCGCGGTGCATCAAGGTAAACACCCAACCGCCCGCCGGGCCGAACCCGGCCTGCTCCCAACCGTCACCGCTTCCCCCACCTTGGCAGCAACTGCCAGTTCCCTGCCGCCCCTCCCCCCGCCCCGCCCGTTCTGCGGCCCGGGGTGGACTCGGAGGGTCCGCGGCGAGGCGCGGGGGGTGTGGGCTGTGCATGTGGGAGAAAGTGCGTGTGGCCTGGACTGTCATGTGATTCAGTGCTCACTCTCTCAAGTGTCATTTGGCCGCCGCCTGTGCCGCGAGCTGTGGGTCCGGAGACTTTCTGAGGTGGTGGTCGGAGAAAAGTGGGTGCGGGGTCTCCGGGTAGGGAGCGGGGGGCTGGGCGTGCGCCCCTCGGTCGTGTCACGGTGACTGTAGGTGTGGGTTTTGGCACGTGGAGACCCCTCCCCCTTCGTGCCCGCTCCCTTCTGCCGCAGTGTGTCTGGGGACTTCCTGTGGCATGGAATCAGGCTCCGAACGCCACTCGCTGCTCTGGGGCTGGGCGGGGGAGGGGGCAAAGGGTCGCCTTGCCGCTTTAGGTTAGGGAAGGGGGCGCCGCTGCTACACCCCAAGCTTTCTGGCAGAGACTCTGCTGCTGCTGTGGACGGGGAGTTCCCTGCGGTGAAGACGGCGAAAGGTCGCCGCCGCTGTCGCGCTGCTGCAGTAGTAGCTTGGCTGAGCTGCCCTGCGCTGCTGGATGAGGCTGTTCAGTGGCCGCGTCAGGCCACTTCCTCAGCTTTAGTGACTGAAGAGAAGAGAAGGTGGTGGTGCCGTCAATGACTTGGGCATCATCTTAGTTTATTTCTAGGTGTTTCTGCTCGGTGAGTTTTTTGGATATACTAAAAGCCGAGGACACTAATAGAGTTTTCTGGACATTGAAATTTCTGTGCTTTTCTATTTCATGTGGTAAGGAATTGATGCTGAAACAACCTTAATCATTTTTTGAAAGCTGTTATACTCCCTGTCATTCACCAACCTGCCCCCTTCCCATTTCTGAATCTGGCGTTGAGTAGTGGATGTAAGGGGCTAAAGTGCACTCTTTATAGGATGGAAGCTCAGAACTGGAAAGGGAGACTTCGGAGGTAGTGAATTAACCTGAGAATGCAGTCATTCTCATTTTCTTTTAAAGAAGAGGAATTTTGCACACCTATGTTTTTAAGTAGTAAAACTAGATACTGATTTTATGGTCTTACAAAACTGGTATATAGCTTTCCATTACAGTGTTCGTTAGCATTTGTCGAGGAATGTCTTATGAATTATCAAGTTTTGATAAGTAATCTAATTTCTCGATATAAGAAATGTTCATTTAAATCTTAGGTTTTTCTTCTCTAGAAATACTTCTGAATTAAAATATAAGATTTTGGACATTGATGTTTCGTTTCTTGGAATATTTTTACTCTGACATATTTACAAGTTTTAAAAGATTAGAAGCTTAGCTTTTGGGATTTTCAGAATTTCTATTGATTTTATATTAAGTGCTCTCCAATATTTAAGATACTTTCAAGTTTCCTCCAAGCAAGGTCATTTGAGTATATCAATTGGATATTCATGTTTTTAGGTTTTGGGGAAAACTTCAATTTGGGTTAATATTAATGTAAAACATTAACAAATATTAATGAAAAATATTAATTACTAATAAACTATTAATACGTATTAATAAAGTTTTAAACAACTTCATTTAGATATGTGATATATACTCAGACCACTTGTTGGAACATTCATATGCACTTATTTTGGTAACACTTTATTGAGATGTAATTCACATACCATCAATTTACCCATTTAAAGTATAAAATTCATGGGTTTTTAGTGTACTCACAGAGTTTTGCATCACAATCAATTTTAGAACATTTTCATTACCCTAACAAGAAACATTGGACTTCTTAAACCTTACTCCCCACTGCTTCCCAACTCCCCAGGCAACCACTCATCTAATTTCTATCTCTATAGATCTGCCTATTCTGGATATTTTAGATAAATGGAAGCATTTCAGTTTAACATTTCATTTTCTGCAATATCTGTTGCTCATAATTTGGAAATATTTTTATTAGACGTATCTAAAATGCTTACTATTAAAACTGCAGGATATAGGAATGAATTAATGAATTTCTGAGCCTATGTAAAAATCTAATTAAGTGTTAAATCTTACTTAATATTCTTTCCATCATAAAAGAATAATTAACATTTGTAGTGTTTATACTTAAATGAAACAAAAGATTGGCATTTTAACATTTATATATCATACAATTCAACTACGTAATATATGTGATAAGTATAAATACAAAATATTTTAATTCTTTACAAAGCAGGTTCACATGTATAATTTAAGAGATAATTGGGCTTTGAAAGGGCACTTGATTTTCCATAATACTTTAATCTTAACATATTTTAAAACATTTTATTTTCCAACAGCTTGCTATGGCATTGTTCAAGTACCCACTGGACCATGGTTTTGCAGGAAATGTGAATCTCAGGAGAGAGCAGCCAGAGTGGTAAGGACTGTTTATCAAAAACATTAAAATACTTTACTGAGCTTAGGATGCTACACACTCATGTTTCCCTTTGAAGGGTTGTCAGTCTTTTGTTCAAATATTGAATTTGGGTCAAATATTGACTTGCAGTTTTAAACCGATTTTATAAAATCTGAAAAACAAATTGAACCACATAAGTATATGTTGATGGATACTTTGAGCAGATGAAATATGAAGTTGTATTTGGGCTTTATTAGCCCTGCTTAATGGTTTAAAGGTTAAATTGGCCAGAGTTAGAATATAATGGCAGTAGAACATAAGGAAGTTACACTGATAATTCTGCCAAGTTCTGTTTCATGAATTAAGAAACACAAGAATTTAACAATTCATAATTTTAGTACATCTGCACATGTGTAGTTTAACTTTGAACGCTCAGTATTTTCAGATATTCAGCCCCTTTGGCAAAGCAACATAAAGATCTTTCTTTTTTAACTTGGCTAGTTACCTTCTTTTTGAACACTTTTGTAAATCTTCTGTAAGAATGAGGTAGATATGTTTATTCTTTGTGGCCAAAGGATTTTTCCAGTTGAACTTACGGAACTATCAGGGAGAAATAGATTTAATCTTCATTAATCCTAAAAGCATTACCATTTGCAATGTGATAGTTCCTTCCTTTTGGTGTTGACTAGAGAATTTGACAGAAAGTAAAAAACAAACATTTTAACTTCTCTATAACTATAATAAAAATGGACTTTTTAATTTTTACTCGGGCAAGTGGCTGAGTGAAACTCAGAGGAGTATTGATATGTTTTGTTTGTGTGTGAGAATGCACTGTAGCAAAATTATAGTTATTCTAGCATTAGAATAATGAGAATTAGCAAATTAGTTATAAACATTTTAGGACTCAATGAAATATGTATAGGTCTACTCTTCATTTTTTTGCCTCTTTGTAACATGTTATCATTTGTGGTTGATGGGTCCCCAAGCAAAGAAAGTTCTGCTTTCATTTATTGGTAAACACTGACAGTTAATGTAAGGCTGTTCCAATGGGTGTCACAGTAGATTCTGGGCCAGAGAAAGAGTAGAAAGTGGAAAGGTGGGTATCAAGAAAGGGAGTGTTAAAGACATGAATGGGGAGTGATAGAATACCAGCATTATTTGCCTCAAATATCACTTGTTGCCTGTTTTTATTCTTCTATCCTCTCCGAGGGCATGGTCAAGATATCTAGGTGAACAATGTAGTTATCTTAAAAGTATATAGGAGAACACATTTTATTTTCACTTTCTTTGGTGGGATGTGGGGGCAATTAAAGGTTTTAAAGAGGCACAACTTTTCTAAATTCCTGTAGAGTATAATTATAAAAGGTAAGATCCTTTGTAAGAAACAAGAACTCTAGCTTAAGCAAAGACAGGGGCATTTTGTTATAAGGATATAGGAGCTAAATAAGAACCCAAACATGGAAATGTATTCATGTCTTAGAAAGGGAATCGAATTAGTCTTAATCTTACTTCTGTTTTTCTCTGTGCCTCTGCTTTCTTTTCCTTTCTGTCGATTTTCTCTGCTACTTCAACAATTAATCACTGACTTCTTTTTTGACTGTTTACTGTCAGATACTGTGTTAATGTTCAATACCAATCATCTCTTTTAATTATCTTATAAAATCTATGAGGTAGATATTCTGTTCTCATTTTATGGATAAGGACATTGTAGTTTTAAGAGAAATACATATCTAGTTGGAGTCTGAGCTGTGGTTATTTTCTCAACTACTGTGTTATATGTTGCCTCATGTGGTGAAAGATGGCCATATTTCAGCTCCTCATATTTTCTGTCTCCTATCTCAAGAGACTAAGTCTCAGTTTGGCTCTCATGATCCTTTGAGAGAAAAAAAGACAAAAGCAAAACCTGTGGCTTGACTTGGATGAGGTGCCCAGCTCTAGACCAGTTCGCATGGCTAGACAGTAGGGTTGAATTGTTCAGACACAGGGAGATCTCTGTGAGTTTGGGATAGCTCACTTCTCAGAGAAGAGGGATTTATGAGCTGGTTGTACCTTGACAGATACTAAAGAATAAAATTCCAGAATAGTAAAGCAATACTTTAAAATAATAGTTCGGTAGTTTATAGAATGGATTTGAAAGATGAGGTTGGAAATGGAAAGACTTAGGATGCTCTCACTATAAAAATGTGTGAGGAGAAATGGAGGGAGTAGAACAGAAGGGAAGTATCATTTTGAAGGATGAAATGAATGTTGGGTAATGGAAAGGACATAATCAAAGATGATTCTGAGATGTTAAGGTTGATCATTCTGGAGTGGTAATACTATAAATAGTAATAGAATTTGGAAATTTAGGACTAAAATGATGGAGTCATGTTAAAGTTGGAGCTGTGTAGAAGACTGAGAGCCAAATGATATTTTTTGTTAGAAGTAATGAAGAGCTATGGTGAATACCCACAAATGGGAGTAAGAGAACAGGTTACCAGGAATGGATAATGGACAGTTGGGAACATGGACAATTGGTTTTTCAGGAGAGAGCAATAGATAGTGACATTACTGCTAAGGATGCTGGACTAATAAAAGTTTTCAAGACAGCAATTGTATTTTCCTGGTTAGGGCAGAATGCTCATTGTAGGGCATTGAAGAGTAGGGATTGTAGGATTAGATTGAATGTTGAAAAAGTAAGGAAAGAGGAAAATAAAAGTAAACAGGGATTGAGGGCAAGTTTGGTTTTTAAGGGAAGCTCTTTGTAGATAGACATTCATTTTTCAGAGAAAGTACTTGAATTGCTTTATTCATCTCAGGTATGAATACATATTTTTACTGAAAACTTTTGATTAGACTTAGACTGTTTACCAATCATTATAGTGGTTGGTCTTTAAAATACTTATAACTATTTTTATATTTTTAATGTGTATTTCTTAATTACCACAGGCTAAAGAGGTTTATTAGAAATTTCATCTGCTTATTTGATATTAATGAGATACAGAGAGAATATTTTATATTTAAGTATTCTTTGAAAACATGTTGAAAGTGGATTGTGCAAAAAATGAAATAGTCAAAAGCCCATTAAGAATTTGTGTTATTTAGGTATTGCTATTCAAGTTCTAAATGAAAGACTATTCTTTCCCTACAGGAGGTGAGCCGTAATTTTTCCTTCTGCTCTGCCTTTTTTTATTGCAGTTCTTCCTGGTTTCTGACAGGAGGAACTGCTGGGTGAAATCAAAAGTGTGGTTTTAGGGGTTGTTCTGGGGTTGTACTATTTTAATTTTTGTTTAATGAAGATACATGATGCAAAAAAATCACTACAGATCTGTAAACCTATATAAATTATATACTTGACTAAATTAATTATATATTTACATTTAATTCTAATTATATTAATATGTATTTAATTATAACAAATAGTTCTGAACAATATAGAATGTAAAATGTATTCTCTACCTAGAATGAACAAATGTTACTTTTTCATATTTGCTTCAGATAGTCCCTTCTACTTAAAAAGAATAATAGAAGATTAAATCCAAATACTTTCTGTACTCTCCTCAGTCTGAGTCAGCTAATTATCTTTCAGTGTCAGGCCCTTCTATATCTTTTTTCTTTCCAGTTTTACTGAGATATAATTGAGATATATTAGTTTAAAGTCTAAAACATAATGGTATATGTGTGTGTGTACATATACACATATGTGTGTGTGTGTGTGTGTGTGTGTGTATATGTATGTATGTATATATATATATATAAATAAAATGATTACCACAGTAAGTTTGGTTAACATCTTTTACCTCATATAGTTGCAGATATTTTTTCTTTTGATGAGACTTTTTTTTGGTGGGAACTTTTAAGATTTACTATTTTTACTGTTAGCAACTTTCAAATACAGAACAGTAATTCTGCTGTATATTACATCCCCAGATCTTGACTTATATAACTAAACATTTTTATCTTTGGCTGCCTTCACCCATTTCCCCCACCTATACCTGCTGCCTGGGGCAACCACCAGTCTTTTCTCTAAGAGTTTCGTTTCTTTAGAATCCAGAAGTGAGTTCATACAGCATTTGTCTTTTTCTTTCTTTTTTCACTTAGCATAATGCCCTCAAGGTCCATCTGTATTGTCACAAATGACAGGATTTTCTTCTTTTTTAATGGCAGAAAAATATTCCTGTGTGTATTTTTATATATATATATATATATATATATATATACACACATACATACATACATTCCACCATCTATGTTTTAGTACTTATGTGTCTGGATCCATAAATACCATCTAGTATTGTGTTATTTTACAGGAATGGTACCATATTGTATATGTGTTCTGCAACTTATAGCTACATTGATATATACTAATATAGTTCATTTTTATCTGCTTTTTAGTATTTTGTCACAGAATATTTTGCAATTTAATTCTCGTCATTTAGGTTTTCAATTTGTCATAATCACAAATAGTATGCACTGAACAACATCCTTACAAATATAGTGAAGCTTGGTATTTAAAAATATATAGTTTGAGATTCTATTAATAGGCTAGGCAAGTTTCATTTATTTACATTATAGTAATGATTGATGCATTTAGGTTTATTTCCAGAATTTTATGTTATTTATTTACCATACTTCTTTCTCCTCTTTTTCTTCAGTTGGAGTGATTGAGTGCTCTTTATTCCTTTTAAAAACAATTCTGTACCAATCTAGAGGTTATATGTTGTATTTCTTTTTAGTGTTTGCCCTTAAAATTTTAATATACATACTTTATATATATATTTTTCCTTACTTTTTATTTTTTACATCTACAGCACTTGGTATTCTTAGATGGTCTCCCATCTAAGTGCTAAACAGGCCCGACCCTGCTTAGTTTCCGAGATTAGATGCATACTTTATATTTAAAAAAAAATTAATTCCTATACTCCTTTTAAACAAATCTAAGGATCTTAGGATGCCTTTTATTTCTTTACTCTTTCCCTTTCAAAATCTTTGTCGTCTATATTTTAATTCCACTGTATTTTTAATATCCCAAATTAATTTTTTTTAAGTAATCATCTATAATTTAGATTTAACATTACTCATGTTTTTGCTCAACCCAGTTTTTCATTTCCCTTGCTGCTTTATGATCTCCTTGCTGCTTTCAAAAATTCTGGCAAAAACATTTTTTTTTCAGAGTCTGTGGATAAGTAAGTTGTATATTCTTTTTATGTCTAAGAATATAATTTTGTTCTCTTGTATGCTAGTTTGAATTCGAGGATAATTGTTATTTTCCTGTAGCTAAAAAATTATTCTAGCTTGTTTTCTGGTGCCTATTTCAGAGAATAGAAAATTTATTGACAGCCTTTTTATCCTTCTTGAGAGTTCATCTACTTTTTCATTTGGACGACTCACTGCTTTTTTTCTATTTTGGAAAGTTTTCTGTTTTCAAATATTATCACCTTTGTATTATATTTTCTTCTATAACTGTTACTTAAGTGTATGCTTGGGATTCCCATCTTTTTCTTTATATCTTTTAATTTCTTTTTTATATTTTCTACCTTATCTCTGCAATACATATAATCTCTTTGACTCTGCCTTCAAATGTAGGCTTATCAACCCAATTAGTGAATTTCTTTTCTGGGTGAATCATATGTAGAATTTCTATTTTTATTTTTCAATTTCTGTTTTTCATAGTACCTTGCTATTATTGCCGTAAGGGTTATATTTTTTACTTTATTTAAATATTTAAAACGATTATTTTAAAACTCAGATTTTGAATTCTTTGTTTTGTTTGTTACTCTGGTGGCAGATGTCTTCATATACTTTGAATTTTTTGACTACAAGCTAATCATCCGGAGTTGTCTTCCTTAAGATTCTTTTCCTCTAACCTCAGTTTGCGAAGATGTCACTCTGGGGACTTTTTGCATTTTCTCTGTTATTGTTAAGAATTGCCTTTGGCTGCTAGTAAAAAAAGACCAGATTAAATTTCTACAATTTAGGAATTTACAAATTTACAAATTCTTTTCTTTAAAAGAAGTTCAGAAAGGCATTTTAAAGCTTTCATCACAGTTCTGTTAAGTCATTAGGGATCAGACTTTTCCTGTCTTCTGACTGTACGAACCTTAGCACATGGTTTTCATTTTCAGGGTTGTCCCACTGTCACAGTATGTAGTCCTTACCACTGCAGAAGAAAGTTCCAGAAGGGGGAGGGTAAGGTTAAAAAGTGGTTCTCTTTCCAACTGAATATCCTCTTAAACAAGCTTTCCTGGAAGCCCTGCTTTACAATTTATGTTTACTTTTACTGGCTCTTAATTGTTAGAGAGACCACAAAATATGAGCTCATTGATGAACTGAATAAAATTTGAATTCTCTTAGTAGACAGGAAGGGGAAAATGAATTTGGAGGTCGTAACCAGTAGACTCTGTCACAGTTTGCCAGAAAAGTTCATTCCTGCAGACCAGTTTTTAACCAGTGTTTCTTGGATTGGATTCCAGCCCCTTTATATAATGGATTTTGAGCCTCACACACTCTCAGCATAAGCTTGAGTTCCCTGTTTTTCTAGGGTGACTCCTCTACTCATGTCCAGAACATGTGTCTCAAGCTTTTGAACACTTCAGTGCAGCTTCTCTAGTCTTGGTTTAGGCTGTGTTTTTCTAGGATAGATTCCCCTTTGGTGGTCGGATAGGCCCTTACCAGCTCCTGTCTTTATGCAGAGAGCCTATTTAGAGCTTTTGTGCACATTTAGGATCTATGCTAGTGTCATAATAAACCCCAGCCTCTAGGGTATATAGTAGATCTGATATTCTCATTGACTGCCTCAGCTTCAACTAATGTTCATTCTTTTAGCTTTTAAGTACTCCGTTTTTAATTTCTGACACCTGGAGAGTTACCCTTATCTACATAATTAAAATTATTTTTAGACTTATCTATCTTATTTATATATATATAACTTTTTTCTTTTTATTTCTGTACAGCTTTTTAGCCTGTATATGTTTAGTGGAATGCCTTCAAAGTAAAACATTTGTTAACATTTTTTCTTACTACTGATTTTATATCTAATACTTGCTTTGTAAAAATTCAGTATAGCATTCTAAGTTCTTTATAACTTTGAAAGAGGAGATTTTAACAAGTTAACAGAGTTAGTGCTTGCCACCATAGGTAAAACAGCAAGTAGCCAGTTTCCCTAGTCTCTCTTCTTGAGGTCCTCTTTCTTTTATTATGAGAAAATCTTGGCATGACTTAGGTGCTTAATACCTGTTTGTATCCTTTCCGAACCAGTCTATATAACTAGTAAGACAAATGAAAACATAGGGGTACCTGGATACATTCCCCAGCATATAGTATCTGTTTATTCCATTTTTTATTAAGATTTAATTTTTATGTTGGTATCCATGTGATAAATGCACATAGTCAAAATCAGGTAATACCAGAGTCTTCTTTCAGACAGAAAGCAGTACTTTGCTACTTGACTCTAGAACCCTCATCTCATTCCCTGGAGGAAACCTCTTTTGCTGTTCTTTCTGGTATTTAGTTCTGTATTTCTAAAAGGAATGTGTAAGCTATTTTTGACATCATTTTTAGATGTTTGCTTTTCAGTGTATGACAAATTTTGGTTAAATCAGTAATGTTAAGTAGTTAAGATTTACATTATTATGACTATTTTGTTAATTTCAGAGCCAAGTATATTCTTGATTTTTAAAATTTTTCCTTGAGATTAATAATTGTCTTGTACTGTCATTTTTTTTGTATTCTTTATTTTAAGGCTATATTTTTATATACCCTCTAGTTGCTTCTTCATGCAATCTTGCATTTGGTTAATGAATCAGGTGGTCTGTAAATTCAGTTTTCCTTTTCTTCTCTTTTCCTTCTTTTCCTCTCCCTCTCAGTCTCTTCTTTTTCCTTCTCCCTCTTTCTCCTCTTCTCACCTCCTTCCTCTCTCCTCTTTCTTTTTCCTTGTCACCTGCCTCCTCTCTTCTCTCTATTCTGCTTCCTCATTTGCCTCCTCTTCCACCTTTCCCTCTTCCTCCTTTTTAAATCATTGAACCTTCTTCTGGGTACCATTTCCCTCTTCCCATCTGGGCTGGTTTCCCTTTATTCCTGGAACTTCCCTTCACTATTATCTTAGGAGTTTTTTTACTTCTCGCTTATTTTGGGTTCGTTTTTTAACCCCTCACAACCCTATTTCTTCATCTTTAGTGGCTTATTTCCTTGTTTTGGTGGGTACATCTTCTAGCAGCTTCATAGGAAAAAGGTGTGTGAAGTAAATTTTTAAAGATTTTATGCGTTTGATAAAATTAGCTTTACCATCTTACTTGATTGATAGTTTGGCTGAATAGAATTTGTGTTTGGTAGTCATTTTCCTTCAGAATTTTGAAGCTATTTCTCCATTGCTTTTTAGCTTTCAGTGTTTCTGAGAAGGAGATCTCATGAAGTTCTGATTTCTGATTCTTTATATGTGATTGTTCTCTCTGGATTTAGTATTTTTTCTTTATCTAGTTTATTTCTGATATTTTACATGGTACTGTGCTTTCTTTCACTCATTGTACTGAGCACACAAGTGGCCCTTCTGATTTGTTAAATCATGTAGGAGAACATGAGTTTAGCTAAAGGAAAATTTTTAATATTTCTTTGATAATTTCCTCAGTTCTGTTGTCATTATTTTTTTTTTGTATGTTTATTTAGATGTTGGACCTTTGAACTAATCTTCTGATTTTTTACATTTTGTGTTTGTTCATTTTCTACTTTTTGAGGCATTGCCTTACTTTATTTTCCAATTCTTACCTTTGTAAATTCCATTACATTTTTAATTTCCAAAGGATTTTATGCTCTCTGAATGCTCTTCATTTTTTATCTTATGCTTTTCTTTCTTTGATGCAATATCTTAACTATGAGGATATTCATCAGAGGGTTGTTTTTGTTTATTTCAGTTTCTTCTGCTTCTGGGACTTTTTCCCCTTAGTTTCTTGGTACAGTTTGTTTTGGCCTGTCTTGTTAAAGACTTTGCTTAAAAATCTGGTGACTCCTAGCTATCAAGCTCCTAATGAGTTGATTGGAAGCTCTGTGTGTGGGCAGGGATTGTTGGCTGATTGGCTTCATTATAGGCCATCTAACTGGGTTCTTTTATTAGGAGACCACCAACTGATTAGTTTATTCAGAGAAAAATCTTTCAGTCATTTGTTTGGGATTGACCAACCAGGTTACCAATGTTTTTTGAGCCAGGTAGTTGCTGGAATTTCACTATTTAGAATTAGATTTTCAGTTAATTCTTTTTTTTCCCCCCCAGTATAATACCCCTTTTCTCAGATGTGTCTTGTGTTCCCAAGTCCAAATTTCATTGTTTACCCTTTTTGCAGTTTTCTAGGGTCGGGAGAGACAGGTACTTGGTAGTTCGTAGGGAAGGAGATTGGGAGGGGAGTATTGATTGTTTTTCAGATTATATTCAGTCACTCCTGTTTTTAGCTTCACCTGAACCCATCCCTCCTAGATACATACACCACTGTACATGTACAACTCCCTGCCCCCAATACCTGGTACCTAAAGTTCTTCAGTTTCCAGTGCTATGTGGTCTAAGATACACTGCTTTTGGGCTTGTCTTATTGCAGCAACCTTTTCTGATCTCTTCAGTCATGGGTTACCAACTCCTGTGCTGCTGACCGATACCAATCCGTGGTCTATTAGGAACCAGGCTGCACAGCAGGTGGTGAGCAGCAGTGTGGGCAAGCTGGCTGAAGCTTCATCTGTATCTCCAGCCACTCCCCAGCATGAGCATCACCACCTCAGATCGTCAGGCATTAGATTCTCTTAGGAGCACTGGTCCCTGGTGCCAAAAAGGTTGGGGACCGCTGTTTAAGTCATTTACTACTTGTTTCCTTTCTCGGGTCCAAAACTTTGTAGTTGTTGTCTTCCCTTATGTTCTCTTTGTCCTGTGGCTTTATGTCCTTTTATCTCATTTAACAGAAGTTTAGGAAGAAAGGAGTTACTTTTTAAGTAGAATTAAGTACCTGTGCTTTTCATGTAGTCTTTCCCCATTTCTCCCTGATCTTGGTTTATGTTTTAGCCTGTCTTTTTAAATGGATTTTTCTCTCTACTTAGATTACAAACATTTTTGTAGAATTTCCTTGGATTCTACATTTTTTTTACAGTTTTCACCTTTTTGTCTTTCCTCTTTTGCTTCCTGGAAGATGAAAACTATAGTTGATTTCTCTGCTTCAGCTGCCTACTGTATGTAGTATAGCCTCTTAGTTGTGCTTGATGATGGAAATATAACTTAGTTTTTATTTTAAATAATGGCATATAAAATCTGCATTTGCTATAACACTTTCATCATGGACACTGTCCATTTTGTCTTTCATGATCATTATATAAAGATCTGTGTACAAGAAGTTCTTTTAATAATTTAGTATCAGGAAAATTGTCTCCTTTGAGGCTCTGGTATATTTCCTCCTTTTCAATAGCTCCATGACACACATTCTGTTTTCCTTTTTGTTCTGGCTACCAGGCAGTCCAGAACCAAATCTGGTCTTTAGTTACATCAGTTACATTAATCTGATTATTAGTATATTTGTTTCCTCCTCCTCCTCTGGTGGGGTTTAGAACTTCACCTCTTATCTCTATTTCTCTGCGTGTTGATTTCATTCTCTCATACTACAGACTCTCTACTTCATGAGGCTGGAACCATGACTGCTGGCAGCTCTTGGCTCTCATCTTCCCATCCCCTTCTACCAGAAGAAGGGGCTCTCTTGAAGAATCCTGGGAAGGACTCTGATTGACCTGTCTTGGATCATGTACCCACCATCCCTGTGGCTGGAGTGGGGAGGGCACTATGAATGGCAACCCTCACTAGAACTACATAGTTGGAGTCAGGGGTAAGAGAGTTTCCCTAAATCAGGGGGATGTCCCTCATACTGGCTTTCAATGTTCGTGTTCCTATTTTTTATTGTTATAATACAGGTCCTTTATTTGTAGGCTGCCTCAAATCCTTTTCTGAAAGAATTTTAGGTATAAATAAGTATATAAAATATCACAAATTTCTTTTCATTCACCCTTATTATCATTACATTTGGCTCTTAAGTCTGCAACTCTGTTGATTTTGCTAACCTCAAATAGCCATGTCCAAAATTTGCTTACCAGTTTTCATTCTACTTGAACTACTTTCAGCATTTAAAACTGTGATCACTCCATCTTTCTTGTAGTTCTCTCTCCTCATGACTTCTGGGAAACTACTACTTCTCCCTGTCTTTTGGATTCCTGTTTGGTATTACTTCTTTCTCTAAAATTGAAGTTACACGATTGCTTTTCTGGCCTGTTTATTTGATTACCTCACCTGAAGTAAACTTACATGCTTATGGATGCCTCTAGGGATCAATATCACTTGAACAATTTTTTCTAGCCTTCAGATCTATATTTGCAATTGCCTTCTGGATATCTCTATTTAGGTATCCTAGGCATGTTAAATTAATTTCTCTACTTCTCTAGTCAGATAATTTAAGCTCTGTTTTTTTGTCTAGATTATTGCAACAGTTTAAATTGCTTATTTAATTTTCAGTAAGGTGGTGATATATTGATATGGTACAAAAAATATAAAAAGATATGCAGTGAAAGTTATTTCTCGTGAATCTCTTACTTGCCTAGTTTTGTTTCCCAGCTTCCCATTGCTATTTGTTTTTATTCATTTTCCTATATTCTTTATATATGTACTTGCTTCATTCATGTATAGACTCGTTTTTCTTTTCTACAGAAAGGTAGCATATTATACATACTTCACAGTAAACTTCTTCTCCCCTTTTCAGTATAGTTCTTTTCAGTACAGTAGATTATCCTACAAAGCAAATATAATTGTTTTTTTTTTTTTGCTTCTGCAGAGAAATAAAATTTTACTTTTCTCTATTTATTCTTTAAAAATTTTTTTCAATTACAGTTGACATTCAGTATAATTTTATATTAGTTTCAGGTGTACAGCATAGTTGTTAGACATTTATATAATTTATGAAGTGATCCCATGATAAGTCTATTACCCACCTGGCACTGGTTATTACAATATTGACTATATTCCCTATGCTGTACTTTATATCCCCATGACTATTTTGTAGCTGCCAATTTGTACTTAATCTCTTTACCTTTTTCATCCAGCAGCCCCCCGCCCCCTCCCATCTGGCAGATATCAGTTTGTTCTCTGTATCTATGAGCCTGTTTCTTTGTTTGTTCCTTTATTTTGTTCTTTAGATTACACATATAAGTGAAATCATGTGGAATTTGTCTTTCTCTGTCTGACTTAATTTCACTTAGCATAACACCCTCTAGGTCCATCCATGTTGTCACAGATGATAAAGATTTCATTCTTTTTTATGGCTAATATTCTATTGTATATATGCACTACATCTTTATTTCTATGGAGGTTCTTAACTATTGGTGAAGGGAATAATTTTTTCTGGTCCACAAAGGAGGTGAGGCAAGTTGCTGGAGATCAAGAACCTTGTATGTGAAAGAATCGGGGAGCACCCTCAGATCCTTGATTTAGGGGCTTTGAAATACATCACCTTTTCCCTAAGCTAATTTTGTATGCTTTAATTGCCATCATTAAATTTTTGCACAGAGCATGACTGGGTAACAGCCCTCCACCCCCACTCTGGACACTAAAATTCTAGTTCTAGTAAGGTCAGAAGTTTATGGTGGTATTGCTCTAGAGCCAAATAGGAATGACAGCTACCTTAACATAATGTAAACTCTTCTTTTTCCATCTCTCTTTTCTCTATCCCTTCTATTTTCATTTTCCCCACTCCATCGTCTACATTGCTATTAGTAGACTAAGAACCCAAAAGAATGACTTTCTGCATGCTGTTCCCCAAAGATTATATTGTTAAGTACTATGCTGTTCTTCAGGTTAAATTTAAGCAAATAATCAAAAATGTTAAGACATGCGTATGTAAACATCTTCATCTTGATGCTGTTTTAGAAAAGGAGAAAAATGAAAATTGCTTAAATGTGAGATTAGGAAGTAATAGATCATCAGTTTTAAGGGTACTGTTCCTTCATGTGTATGTTTTAAACCCCTTGTTCTTACTTTATTCCTTCTGTCTTTAAAGTTAGGATAGAGATGTTTAGATGAGCTGTATCTCTGTTCAGGAAAGTTTTGTTTTAATCTTCCTTGGCAGCATGTGATAATATTTATGGATGTTTGACTGCTTTTGGTGATTGATTTTTTTGGGTAGTGCTGAGTTTTCTTCCCAAACACTCCAATTTTTGGTCTTGTTATATATATAATTTTCTTATTTTTAATTGTCAGATATATGATTCAGAGAAAAAATGATATGCCCAGTACATGGACAATTAAAACAAAATAAAGGGAATATCCACATACTTAACAGCCAAGCTTAAAAGGTAGAGCATTGTTAATGCCTTTGACCCCTATTGTGCCTCTCTCTGATTGTGTTCCCTTCTTCCCCTGAAGGAAACAAGTTTTCTGAATTCTATTAATTGTTCTTGATTCTCTTCAGTTTTATTTCTAAGCAATATATTCTTTAGTTGTGGTTGTTTTGAACTTCATGTAAATGGATTATGCTCTATTTATTTATTTGATTCGCATTATATTTTTGAGCATTATTTGGTGCATGTAGTTACAGTTGATAACATTTTTATTGTATAATATTTCAGCATGCCAATTATACCACTGTCTGTCTAGTCCACTGTTGATGAACATGTAGATTTTTGTCAGTGTTTTGCAAATATGAAGTTATTGTTGTGAATATTCTTATACATATGCAAGAATTTTTCTAGCTTACTGCTCTTTAAACTGCTGGGCATGTGACAAAAAGGGTCATAAAATCAATTTAGTGGAGAGCAACCAGCATTAAAAAATGGAATAGAACAGGAGAAAAGGTTTTTTTTTTCAAGTATTCCCTGTATGTATACACGGTTGAGTGTAAGACATTTTTTAGAATGGTTTGTGGTCAAAAAAGTTTGAGTGACTCAACTCTAGGGTAGATACTTAGAAGTGGAGTTGCTAGGTATCAGGAAGACCAGTCCATTTTCAGAAGTGGTTATTTCACTTTATTTTCCCACCAATGAATGTCTTCTCTGCTCTATATGTTTATTATGTCAATCTTTTTAACTTTAGTAATTTTAGTAGTTGTGTGGTAGTATGTCCTTGTGGTTTTCATTTTGCAATTCTCTGGTTATTATTGATGGTAAAACCCTTTTCATTTATTTATAGGCCATTCGGATTTTCTCACTTGTGACTTGGAGATAGCTTCTCTATATTAGTGGTTCAGTTTTTTTATTTAATGAAAAGTTCTTAATTTCAATGTAGTCAAAATTTTCAGTTCTTATTTTGTGGTTAGTGCTTTATTGCGAACTGTTAAATTTTTCCTAACTTAAGGTCATGAAATTATTCTATATAAATTTTATTTTCTAAAATAAAATTATATATAAAATTCTCTTTTCTAAAATAATTTTTTCCATGCTTTTCACTTTTAGGTCTATAATCAACCCATCTGATTTGATTTTGTGTATAGAGTAAAATAGGGAGGAAGACATATATTTATTTTACATATTATACATTTATATATTTTATACTTATTATATGTAATATGTGTTATGTATTAATAAATAGGAACATCCAGTTGTTTTAACACCATTCTTTCCTCTTCTGCTATACAATGGTATTATATCATAAATGAGCAGTTCCTGTATGTGTGGATTTGTTTCTAGATGTTCTGTCCTATTCTTTCGATTTGTCTTACCTTTGTACCAACATTGCAGTTTAAAATGACTCTAGCTTGACCATCTGAATGGGAAAATGTATTTGTAAGCAACGCCTCTGATAAGGGCCTAATATCCAAAATATACGCAGAACTCATACAACTCAATAATAACAACAAAAAAACAAATGATCCAGTCAAAAAATGGGCAGAGGACCTGAATAGACACTTCTCCCTAGAGGACATACAGATTGCCAACAAATATATGAAAAGATGCTCTACATCATTAGCTATTAGGGAAATGCAGATCAAAACCACAGTGAGATACCATCTCACACCTGTTAGAATAGCTATTAAAAACAGGACAAGTATTAACAAATGTCGGAGAGTATGCGTAGAAAAAGTAACCCTCATACATTGCTGGTGGGATTGCAAATTGGTACAGCCACTATGAAAACAGTATGAAGGTTCCTGAAAAAACTAAGTATTGATCTATTATATGATCCAGCAATCCCTCTACTGAGTATTTACCCTAAAGACTTGAAAACATATATCCGAAAAGATATATCCACACCAGTGTTCATGGCAGCATTATTCACGGTGGCCAGGACATGGAAGCAACCCAGGTGATAGAAGATTGGCTTTTAGAAGCTGTGGTACATATATACAATGGAATATTACTGAGCCATAAGAAGAGATGTAATACATGGAAGGACCCTAAGATAATTATGCTAAGCGAAATAAGCCAGACAGAAAAGTTGAAAACCACATGTTATCACTTATATGTGGGATATAAACCTAAAAGCAATAAACAGACAGGACAAACAGAGACTCATGGACATGGACAATAGACTAGTGGTTACGAGAAAGTAGAGAGAAGGGGGAGGTAGATGGGGTAAAGGGGGTCAAATATGTGGAAACAGAAGGAAATCTAACGATGGAAGGTGAACACACAATGTAAATATATATATGCCTTATTGTTAAAATGTACAGCTGAAACTTACTGGATTTCATTAACCAATGTCACCATAAAAAAATTAATAAAAAAAAATGACTCTAGCTTTTAAGTCTAGACATGAAATATCAAATTAGCCCTTCCCTCTTATATTTCTCTTTATTTTTTAAAATTTAATATCTTGCCTATTGCTCTTTGCATTTGATAACCAGTTAGAATCATTCTACAAAAAAATCTCTTTAGCATTTTGATTGGCTTTGCATTGTGTGTGTGTGTGTGTGTGTCTGTGTGTCTGTGTGTCTGTGTACACACCACATCATCTTTATCCATTTGTTGATGGACATCTAGGTTGTTTTCATATCTTGGCTATTGTAAATAATGCTGCAGTGAGTATAGGGGTGTGTATATCTTTCGAATTAGCATTTTTAATTTCTCAGATAAGTACCCAGAAGTGGGGTTGCTAGATCATGTAGTAGTTCTGCTTTTAATTTTTTGAGGAATCCCCATACTATTTTTTATAGTGGCTGCACCAGTTTACAAACCCACCAACAGTGCATGAGGGTTCCCTTTTTTCCACATCCTTGCCATTTATTCTTTGCTGTCTTTTTGATAATAGCCATTCCGACAGGTGTGAGTTGATATCTCATTGTGGTTTTGATTTGCATTTCCCTGATGACTAGTGATGTTGAGCATCTTTTAATATGTCTGTTGGCCCTCTGTATGTCCTCTTTGAAGAAATGTGTTTTAGATATCATTCCTTTATTGGACATATTATCTAGAACTTTTTGATCATTTCAAACAGAAATTCTGTACTTGTTAAACAGTAACTCCCATTTTACCTTCTTCCCAGGTTGCTTTTATCCTATTTCATGTCTTTTTTAAAATTAAATTTACTAAGGTAACAATGGTTAATAACATTATGTAAGTTTCAAATATACAGTTCCATAATACATCACCTGTGTATTGCATTGTGTACTCACCACTCAAAATCTAGTCTCCTGCTATCACCACGTATTGACCCCCTTTACCCTCTTCATCCTCCTCTCATGCTCCCAGTTTTCTATCTTTTGACTTTGTCTACTATATAGATACCTATATAAGTGGGATTGTACAATATTTGTCTTTTGTATCTAGCTTATTTTATTTGGTTTAATGTTTTTAATGTTCATCTTTTAACATACTGTTGTAGGTGTGTTAAAATTTATTGCCTTTTTATGGCTGAAAAATATTCCACTGTATGTATATACCACATTTTATTTATCCATTCATCTGTTGATGGACATTTGGCTGTTTCTCCTTTTTTGACTATTGCAAATAATGTTGCGAATGAACAATGGTGTGCATGTATCTATTTGAGTCTCTCTTCAAATTTTTAGGGTATATAGTAGGAGTGAAATTGCTGAATCATATGGTTATTCTATATTCAACTTTTTGAGGAATGGCCAAAATATTTTTCACAGAGGCTGCACTATTTTACATTCCCACCAGCAGTAGACGAGGGTTTCAGTTTCTCTACACCTCCTCCAACTTTTTGTTTTTTTTTTAATAATAGCCATGCTGGTGGTGTGAAGTGGTATTTCCTTGTGGTTTTGATTGTATTTCCCTAGTGATTAGTGATGCTGAGCATCTTTTCATGTGCTTTTTGGCTATTTGTAAATCTTTGGAGAAATGCCTACTCAGTCATTTGCCCATTTTGGAAGTGGGTTGTTTGTCTTTTTGTTCTTGAATTGTAAGAGTTCTTTATCTAGTTCTAGATACCAAAACTAGTATCTAGTTCTGGGTCTGGACTCTTGCAGATACAGGACTTGCAAATATTTTGTTGTATTCTGTGGGTGGTTTTTTTACTCTCAGATAGATACACAAAGTTTTAATTTTGATGAAGTTGAGTTTATTTTTTGTTTTTTGTTGCTTGCTTGAGCTTTTGGTGTTATGTCTAAAAAAATCAGTGCCGAACCCAGGGTCACAAAGATTTCCTTGATGTTTTAAAAGCATTCCTTAGGTTTTAGCTCTTATGTCTAGGTCTTTGATCCATTTTGAGTTAATTTTTTAAAAAGAAATTAAAACACTTAAAAAAGTCGTGAGTGGATGATTTCTTAGTTAATTTTTGTATATGGTGTAAATAAGATAAGAGTCCAACTTCACGTTCATTGTTTTGCATGTGGATACCCATTTTCTCAGCACCATTTGTTGAAAAGACAGTCCTTTCCCTATTAAATGCTTTGACTCCTTTGTCAAAAATCAGTTGACCATATATATGAGAATTTATTTCTGTGCTCACTACATTGCTCTCTGAGTCTGTTTTTATTCCAGTTACCAGATCATTTTGATTACTGTACTTCTTAATAAGTTTTGAAATCAGAAAGTGTGAGGCCTCCAACTTGGTTCTTCGTTTTTAAGATTGTTTTTGTTATTCAGGGTCCCATGAGATTCCAAATGAATTTTGGGAGATTAGTGGACATTTGATGCTGTCCAAAATGTCCATGAAGACATTTGGTCCTTGTCAAAAAAGGTCCTTGAAATTTGGTCCTGTCCAAAGCATCCATTAGCATATTTGGTCCATGCCAAATAGTCCTTGCTATTTGGTCCCATCTAAAACATCCATGCTTAGAAAATGTCCCTGGGATCAAATAGCTGATGATGTTTATTTATACTTTTGGTTTACAGGATTAATTCATAAAAAATACTGTTATGTTTTATTGGTCCTGCGTCTGTATTGCCAATAGTAACTTTTCTTCCTTTCGCATAGATGGTAATGGCACATATGGTTAGGAAGATGGGTTGGTGTGGACCAGATGTCCCCATAGATATTTTGGTTCGGGACCAAATAGCTCCATGGTCATTTTTGACAGGACCTAATGTCCTGCAAGGATTTTAGGAATGCACTTTTCTATTTATGCATAAACTGTTGTTGAGATTTTTGGTAGGGATGGCATTAAATCTGTAGATCACTTTGGATAGTAATGACATTTTAACAGCATTGTCTTCCAATCCATGAACACTTATGTCTTTGTATTTATTTGTGTTGTCTATAATTTCTTTCAGCCACATTTTGTAGTTTTCATTGTACAAGTTCTTTGCCTCTTTGGATGGGCTCATTTCTAAAAATTTTTTTATGCTATTGTGAATACATTTGTTTTCTTAATTTTCTTTTTTGGATTATTTACTTACAGTTATTTTTAATCAAATCTTTTATTTAAGTCAAATATAGAGTCACATGAAGGTGTAAGAAATAATACAAAGAAATCTTGCATACCATTTACCCAGTTTCCCTAGTACTAACATCTTGAAGAACGATAGGACAATATTGCCACCAAGATATTGAAATTGATACAGATAACAAACAGAATAATTCCATCACCAGAAGGATCCTTCATGGTACCCTTTTTTATAGCCACACTTGGTTCTTTACTGCCCTCAGTCTTAATCCCTGGTAACCACAAATGTGTTCTCCAGTTCTGTAATTTTATTACTTTAAGGATATTATATAAATGGAATCATAGAACATATAACTTTCTGTATATTTCTATATATTTTTTTTTCACTCAGTATAAATCTCTGGCGATTCATCTAGGTGATGACTATATCAGTGGTTTGTTCCTTTTTAGTGCTTAGTATCCTATGTTATTGGTATACCACAGTTTGTTTAACCATTCATCTGCTGAAGGATATCTCAGGTACTTCCAGTTTGGGGTTATTATGAATAAAGCTATTGTAAATATTCATGTACAGAATTTTTTATGAACATAGGTCTTCATTTCTCTGGGATAAATGTTTAGTTGTACAATTGCTGAGTTGTATGGGTAACTACATGTCAGGTTTTTTTTTTTTTTAAGAAATTACCAAACTTTTTTCCAGAGTGACTCTACCATTTTACATTTCCACCAGAAGTTTGTGAGTAATCCAGTTTTAAATATTCTTGCCAGCATGAGGCATTGTAACTGTCATTTATTTATTTATTTTTAGTAATTTTTATAGGTGTGTAGTGATAATCTAATTTGATTTTAATTTGCATTTACCTAGTGGCTGATGATGTGCTTATTCATGCCCTTATTTGCTGTCTGTATATTCTCTTTCGGTCAAATGTCCATGACTTTAGCCTCTTTTCTAATTTGTTTGCTTATCTGTTTGCCTGTCATTAGTCAGCTGGACTTAGTTTATTTTAGACGATTCCAATTTTGTTGGTAACATTCCAAGCAGCATATATAGTCAGGAGCCAGACAAACATACGCTTTCTCTCCATCAGGCCTGGGGTGGAGAAGGAAGCCTCCGTCTTTGCTGCGCTCACTGCCTTCTGCGCCTTCTTCCTCCCTCAGTCTTTTGCGCATCAGTGGTTCCTTTACTTAATGTCAGTATTATCTAAATAGTAATATTGACATCATTTACTTAGGTTTTTATTATTATTATTATAGAGCGAGGCACTTCTTATATAGTCTAAATATGAGTGCTTTTTTAAGTATGTCATTTGCTCTTTCTCTCTCATGCTGGAGCTTGTGTTTTCATCCTCATAATGGGCTTTTTTATGCAGTTTCTAATTTTGTTGACGTCCAGTTTATGAATTTTTTCTAATATGGACCATACTTGTTTTTTTTGTTGTTGTTGTTCATTTGTTTTTTGCCTATGGGTATCCAACTGTTCTAGTGCCATTTGTTGAAAAATTGCTCTTATACCTTGGTACAGCTGGGCATCTTTGAGTGTATGCCTGGATTTTCTGTCTGTTATACTGATCTGTGTGTCTATCTCTCTGGCAGTACCACACTGTCTTAATTACTGTAGCTGCATAATAACTCTTTGAAATTAGGTAGATGACTCTTTCCACTTTATTCTTTGTCAGAATCATAAGTTATCTCATTTTGTTTTTGTTTTTTAAAAATACATATATTTTAGAATAACTTGTCTGTATCCATCCAAAAATCTTGCAAGGCTTTTGATAGGAATACCGTTAAACCTGAATATCTATCAGTTTTTGTGGTGAATTGACATCTTTATTATATTGAGTTTCCAAATCTATGAACATGCTTTGTGTTTCCATTTATTTAGATCTTCTTTGCTTTCTTTTGTCAGTTTTGTGTAGTTTTCAGCCTACAAGTACTGTACATGTTTTATGAGGTTATACCTAAGTATTTCGTTTTGGGGGAAGCAATTATAAATAGTACTTTGTTTTTTCTTTTTTAATAATTAAGAAAACTTTCAATTACAATTGACATACATTAAGTATTGTAGGTTTAATTTTTGTTTCCACATATTTATTGGTAGTATATGGACGTAAAAGTTGATTCTTATATTTATCTTGCATCTTGTGACCTTGTTGAGTTCACTTATTAGTTCTAGAGTCTTGTTATAGAGTTCTTGGGATTTTTGGTAGATAATTGTGTCATCCGCAAATCAGGTTATTTTTATTTCTTCTCAATTTGTCTACCTTTTATGCTTGCCTAATAGCTCTGGCTAGAAGTTCTGCACCATCTTAAGATTGGTGAGAGTGAACATGTCTTGTTTCCGACCTTAGGAAGAAAACACTCAGTGATGAAAACATTAAATAGGATGTCAGCTGTTGGGTTTTGTTGATGTTCTCTATGAACTTGAGGGTATTTACCTGTATTCTGTTCCTATTTTTCTTACCTTTTGTTATTATCTTGAATGAGTGGTGAATTTTGTCAAGTATTTTTTCTATATTAATATATGTAATTTTTTCTTTAGCCTGTCAAGATGGTAGATTACATTAATTGATTTTGAGTATTTAACCTGCTTTGGAATAAACACTATTTGATTATGGAAAACAGCTCTCTTTATATATTGTGGGATTCTGTTTATATTTAGTTGAGGATTTTTCTGTTCATTCAGGAGGGATATTGGTCTGTAGTTTTCTCTTTTCATACTCAATTTGTCTGGTTTTGGTATTGGAGTAATACTAGCTTCATAAGTAAATTGAGAAATGCTCCTTTTCTGTTTTCTGTACTTGATTGCATAGAATTGGTGTTAATTCTCTAAATGTTTGGTATGCTTCTCCAGTGAAACTGTCTGGGTGTTCATATTTCTGTTTTGGTAGCTTTTAAAGTACAAATTAAAATTTTAAAGCAGGTTTAGAGCTATTCAAATGATCAGTTTCATAATTGATGAGTTGGAGTGGTTCTTAAAATTTTTTTTTGAGGAAGAGATCCATTTTATCTAAGCTGTCAAATTTGTGTGTGTGAAAGTTTTGGTAGCATTTCCTTATCCTTCTGATGTCTGTAGGATCTATACTGAATCCCTTATTTTACTCCTTACACTGATAATTGTTTTCTTTGTCAGTGTTGCTAGAGGCTTATCAATTTTATTGATCTTTTCCAAGAACCAGCTCCTTTTATTGACATTTTAAATTTTAAATTTCATTGACTTCTTTTATATTTATTTTTTCCTTCCCCATGCTTTTTTGCTTTTATTTTATTTTATTTTATTTATTTATTTTTTCGGTTACTGAAGTGGAAGTTTAGGTTATTGATTTGAGACTTTTCTTTTTTATACATTTTTATAAATTTCCCTCTTATCATTGGTTTAGCTCTGTTTCACAAATTTTGATATGCTGTATTTTTATTTTCATTTAGTTTAATATATTTTTTCATTTTTCTTAATGCTTCCTCATTTATTGTGCCACTTCTTAGTCTTCTCTGATTTCTGATGAGAAATTTACCCTCATTCAAATTATTTTTCCCCTATAAAGTGTTGTTTTTCTTTAGATGTTCAAGATATTTTTCTTGTCTTTAGATTTCAGAAGTTTAATTGGAATGTATTTAGAAGTAGTTGTCTCTGGAATTATCTTGTTCGAGATTTGCTCAGATTCTTGAATACCTGTAGTTTTATGTCTTGCCAATTTGGGGAATTTTTCAGCCATTATTTATTTGAGTACTTTTTCAGTTCTGCCTTATTTCTTTTTTCCTTTCTGGGCTTCTGATGACAAAAAACAAAAACAAAAACAAAAAACCCAAAAAGTCTACTTTTTTGTCATAGTCTCAAAGATCCCTGAGGCTCTGTTTGTTTGTTTGTTTTTTTCCCCAGTCTGTTTTCTTTCTGTTGTTTACATTAGGTAATTGTTATTGTTATATCTTCTAGTTCATTGATTCTTTCCCTTTCTTTCCTTTATTCTGTTGTTGAGGTCATTATTGAGCTATTTATTATGCTTATGGAAATTTTCAGTTCTGAAATTTCCCTTTGATTTTGCTTTATGTTTTTCAATTTTTTTACTGAGGCTTTCTCTTTTCATTTCTGTGCTCATAATTGCGCGTTGATTCATTTTTATCGTGGCTGCTTTAAAATCTTCATCAGATAATTCTAACATCTCTGTCAGATGTTAAAATTACAAATATCTCAGTGTTGGCATCTCATGGGCTTTTTTCAGTCAGTTTGAGATCTTCCTGTTTCTTGATGTGACCAATGATTTTTAATTGAAACCTGAACATTTTTGCGACTTTGCACCTTAGGTAAAGTTGTGTTAGCTGGCTTTCTCTGATGATTGTCTAACAAGAGAAGGGTGTGGGTACCATCTCCTTATGCCAGGTAGGGGTTGAAGTTCTAGTTCCCCACTTGACCTCTGTTGACATTTGGAGGCAAATGTTTGTTATTACCAAGCAGAGTTGGGAATTTTGGTTCCCTGCCTGATCTCAGAGGATGTGGCCTCATTTACTGCTGTGTGTTGGTGAGAGTCCTGACTCTGCTAGACCTTTGTGATATCACCCTAGTGTGGGCCGGGTGGGTTCCCTCTTCTGCCAGATGGAGATGGAAGTCTAGGTTTTCCATGTTGTCTTTATTGAAACATGGGGAAAGGTTCTCATTACCAGCCATTGAAAATGAAAGTTCTGATTCCCTATTTGACTTGTGCTTGCACTACCCCAGTGGGAGTCTTGGAATGACTCATTGTCTCATGAGGGTAGATACCTAGGTTCCCTACTTGAACATTGCAAGAATAGGTCAGTCCAGTTTTCTTCTGTGCTGGAGAAGCGCAGCTACTGTCTAAAAAGTTTTCTTCCTAGTTAATATGCACTCTTCCAATTCCTTTGTGTAGAGAGAGAAGCCTTTTGTTGTTTTTTTTTGTTGTTGTTGTTGTTATTTTTTTTTTTTGGTCTGTGCTTGTTGGTGCTTTCAGGTTTCTGACTACTTCTTCCATTCCAGGAGTAAGATATATTAGACAAAAACTAAGGGACATCACTGCTATGCTGTTTCTTGGATCCTGTGGTCCTTAGCTAATTTGCCTTCTTCCCTTAACCTTTAAGGATATATATTTTTTTATTTGTAATGTTCATGGTTTTTGTTTCATACTTAGCAGGAATAGAGAAAAAGCATATTTGCTCCATACTCTCAGAAATGAAGTCTAGCCTTTGATTTAGTAGAGTTTGCTCTATTTTTCTGTTTTATATTTCATTGATTTCTGCTCTGGTTTTTTTAAAAACATTTTTTATCTTCTAATTTCTTAAGATACAAGGTCCTGAAGCCATTGATTTGAGTTGTTTCTTTTTTAATATAAGCATGTAGTGCTTATAAATTTCTCCCTCAATTATTGCTTTAACTTTCACAAATTTTGGTACTGTTTTGTTTTTATTTTCATTTTTTAAAAAATACTTTCTATTTTCTATTTTTATTTCTTCTTTGACTTGTTGGTTACTTTAGAAGTATATTTAGATTCTAAATATTTGGGGATTTTACATTGATTTGTAAACTAATTAACATGGTCAGAGAATATTCTTTGTATGACCTGAAACTTTTAAATTTATTAAGAGTTGTTTCATGACCTCAGTATGACCTGTCTTGGTGAATGTTCCATACGTCTTTGAACAGAGTGTATGTGGTACTAGTTTGTGTAAAGTGTTCTATAACTGTCACTTCATGTCAATTTGGTTGTTATCATTCTGTTTGATATTGTTCAGGGTTCTGTATTCTTACTGATTTTCTAGCTACTGCTTCTGTCAGTTATTTAGAGAGGTTTGTTGAAATCTCCAGATATAATTGTGGATTTTAAAATTTCTTCTTGTGGTTGGTATTTTTATTTTATGTAGTTTGAAGTTATTAGGTGAATAAATGTTTAGAGCTTTACAAATTTATTTATTTATTTATTTTTTATGGTGACATTGGTTAATGAAATTTAATAAGTTTCAGCCATACACTTTAACAGTAAGGCATATATATATTTACATTATATGTTCACCTCCCATAGTTAGATTTTTTTCTGTCACCACATATTTGACTCCCTTTACCCTGTCTACCTCCCCCATCCTCTGCTCTCTGGTAACCGCTAGTCTATTGTCCATGTCCATTAGTCTCTGTCCTGTTCATTTGCTGCTTTTCGGTTTATATCCTACATGTAAGTGGTATCATGTGATTTTCAACTTTTTCTGTCTAGCTTATTTCACTTAGCATGATTATCTTGAGGTTCATTCATAAATGTTTAGGATATTTGTATCTTCTTTATGAATTAAACCCTTTATTTTTGTGAAATGATCCTCTTTTTTCCAATAATGTTGATTTTCAAATCTTTATATGATATTAATATAACCATTTTAATTTTCTTTTGATTTTGTAGTATGTAGTCTGACTTTTTTCTCTAGTTGCTTTTAAAGATTTTTTTTCTGTATCTCTGGTTTTAGGCAATTTGATCATATGTTTTGGTTTATATTCTTTATGTTTCCATTGCTGGGTGTTTATTTGAAGAGTACTTTGTTTTACATGTTTATAATTATCAAATATGGCAAATTGTTGACATTCTGATTTTTTTCTGTGTTTATCTCCTCTGTGGCTCTAATTAAAACTATTTTGGCCTCTTGAAGTTATCTCAAAGCTAACTTATTTTTTGTTCATTTTTTAAAGTATTTTTTCTCTGTTTCATTTAGATTAGTAACTATTAACTTGGTTTCATGTGTTATAAACCTTATACAGTATGTTTTCCATCTTAGACCTTGTAATTTTCTCTAAACATTCAAAATTTTTATTTTTTGATATTTCTATAGAACATGTTTAATGTTTTCTTTAGCTTGTTGAACATATGGAATGTATTCATAATAATTGTTTTAAAGGACTTAGGTAATAATTCTATTATCTGTGTCATTTCAAGATTGGTTTGACTGACTGATTTTTGTTTTATTATAGTTGTAATTTCCTGCATCTCTATATGTCTTGTAAGTTTTTATTGTGATTTTTATCTTGTTAGGTTCTCTCTTTTAATATGCCTAAAGATATTTTTGGACTTTGTTCTGCGAAATGGTTAAGTTACTAGAAAACAGTTTGTTCCTTTTGGGTTTTGTTTTTATCTTTTGTTTGGACAGACTAGAGCTATGTGTAGGGTTAATTTTTCCCTCTTGAGGCATTACCTTTCTTAGTATTCTGATATGATATGAATTATTAAGTTTTCCATTCTGGCTTTTGGGAACAGGTATTATTTGGATCTTTGTATAAATTCTAGGTGCTGTTACATCTAAATCTTTTGGTGGTTCTCTCCTTGGCCTTGAATAGTTCTCTTACATGCAAATACTGATTAGTTATTCAATATATTCTAGGGTAAGCCTCTGTAGATCTCTTCATTTTTCTCTCTCTCCCCAGCTCTCTACTCAGTGCTGGTCTTCCTTGTGAGCTCTAGCCACCTTGGGTTCCTTGGACTCGCAGCTCCATTTCCTCAACTTTGGGAGACAGGCTCTGCCTGGGTTCCTTCTCCCTGTTCCACGGCCTGGAAACTCTCAAGGCAGTAAGCTGGGCAAATGTATGGCTCATGTCATTTGTTTCTTGTCTCCCAGGGATCACTGTCTTATCATTACTTGTTGTCCCAAATCTTTAGTGCCGTTGTTTCATACATTTTATTAGGTTTTTATTATTTCACACAGAAGGTAAATCTGGTCCCTTTTACTCTGTCTTGACTGGAAGTGGTAATACCATTGTGGTTTTATTTTGCATTTCCATAATGACTATTAATGTTGAGCACATTTTCATTTGCTTATTGATTATTCATGTGTTTTTTCTTATGAAGAGTTTGTTTAAATCTTTAGTCCTTTTCCCTTTTTTCCTTTTTTTTTTTTTCTATCTTCTTTGTTCGTCTATTTCTTTTGAATTGGAGAAGGTCCTTATATGTCCTGGATATACCTGTTCTTTGTTAAATAAATATGTTGTAAGTATTTTTCTCCAAGTCTGTGGTTTCCTATTTATTTTCTTAACTGTGCCTTTTTTTTTCTTAACTGTGCCTTTTGATGAGCAGAAATATTTAAGTCTGATGAAGTCTAATTTATCAGTTTTTTCTTTTGTAGTTATTGCTTACTGTGAGCTAAGACACTTTTGCCTAACCCTGAAGTCATGAAGGTAATTTCCTTTGTTTCCTCTAAAACTTTTTGGTTTTGCTAATTTATGATTAGTTTTGCGATGCATCTCAAATTAAGTTTTGTAGGTTTTTATTTCTTGCATATGGAATTCCAGTTGTTTCTGCAGTATTTGTTGAAAAGAGCCGTCTTTCCTCACTGGATTGCTTTGGTGAAACATCACGTGGCTGCATAAGTGAACTCTATTTTAGGAATCTTAATTCTCTTCCATTGATCTATTCATCTATTCTTATATCATTCATCATACTATTTTGATTATTTGTAACTATATAGGAAGTATTGAAATCAGATTTGCAAGTTTTTCAACCTTTTTTACCTTTTTAAAGATTCCTTTGCATATTCTAAATCTTTCGTGCTTCTATATAAATTTTAATATTAGTTTTTAGATTTCTCCAAAAAGGCTAATGCATTTATAATTGCAGTTGCTTTGAATCTGTAAATCAGTTTGAGGAGAATTGACATGTTTGCAATGTCTAGTCTGCCTATTCATTAGCATGGTATAGCTCTCCATTTATTTAGGTAATCTTTATTTTTTTTCTGAGCAGCATTTTGTTTTCAGTCTTCAGTCTTGCATGTCTTTTGTTTTTAAAATTGTTTTCATTTTTCAATATTTTATACTATTGTGAGTGGTATTTTAAAGAATTCAGTTTTTAATTATTTGTTCTTAGTATATGGAGGTAGAATTGGCGTATATATTGACTCTGTCTTATCTTAACACATTAATTCTACAAAGTTTATGGTAGATAATTTAGAATTTTCTAGTAGTTGATCATGCATAAAACTTTACCTCTTTCTAATTTATGTTATTTTTATTTTCTTTCTTTATTGCATATTCTTAAATCTTGTTCCTATTCATTGGGGAAGGCATTCAGTTTTATACCATTTATTATGTCAGTGGTAGGCTTTTTATTGATGACTGTTATCAAGTTGTTTTAAAATATTGGTTTTATTATTATTTTAATATGTCAGGCAAGACTAATAGATCACGAGACGACTATCATTAAAAATGGGTTCTATACTCACAGATCTCCAGAGGGAAAGGTTCACCAAGACATAGGTGGATACATGGGCCCACAGTAGGGTCACTTAGGAGGCAGAGGGAGCAAAAGAGAAAAAGTAAAGTCAGCAGCCTTTATTTTGGTTTCTGCGGGAGAAGTAGGCAAGGAGTGGTAATCAGGTTTAGGGTTATCTAGTTTTAATAATTTCAAGGGTTCTGTGGCAGAGGGGCTTTCTCTAGTTGTCTGGTACCTGACCCTGGAGTGATTAGGGCCCGGGAATGCAGTGGCTGGAGTGTAAAATAGATAAAGATGGTTGGGGGTATGGGCTCTGGATTGGGTGATTTGCATATGAAAACTATCTGGGGAGTTGTTTGCTGTCTTCAGGAATTAGTCAGTCTTGGAAGGGCAGTCCCTCTAGGGTCAGCAAGCCTTCAAAGTATAAAAAGCCAGAATGAAAGATATGATTAATATACAGGTTGAGTAAGATCTCTTCTATTCCTAGTTTTCTAGCAGCTATAGCATGAACGTTAATTTTTTTGTCAAGTGCTTTTTAGGCATCTGTTGAGATGATTAAATGATATATTGAAAAATTAATATGGTGAATTTCATTGTTTTATTTTGAAGTGTTATATAAACTTAGTATTTATGGGTAAACTTCATTTGGTCATGGTTTATTGTCCTTTTTTATATATTGCTGGATTTAAATTGCTAATAGTTTATTAAATATTTTGTATAAATGTACATGAGGATGTTAGTCTAATATTTTTTTTTTCTCTCTTTAACCCACCCCTCTCTGCCACTTCCACCCCTGGCCTATGGGTGTTGACATGTCCCCTTAAGAACTGGATCTCTGAAGGTGGTGTGTCTCCTCCCATATTTCCAGCAGCGTGCATCTGGGGCCTGGCACACCCAGAGTATGGTCTGTGTCTCCTCTTGGGGCGTGAACCCAGGACCTTCTGCATGTGAAGTAGACATGCTAATCACTACATGATGGAGCCACCCCCAGTCTATTTTTTTTGTAGTTTCTTTTCAGGTTTTAGTATTGGTATGTTCATGATTAGTACAACTTATGCTGAACTTGAAAATGATTTTGGAAGTATTGTCTGTTTTCTGAAAGTGTTTGTGTGAGATTGATGCTAGAAAGCTTGGTGATTTGAAGGAATTTACCAGTGGAAAGTTCTGAGCCTAGACTTCTTTTTTGGGGAAGGATTTTGATAATGAATTCAGTTTAAAGGGTTTTTCTAATTTTTTGTTTCATCTTGTCAATTTTGGTAAGTTGTATTTTTCAAGGAAGTTTTTCATTTCATCCAAGTTGTTGAATTGGTTAGCATAAAGTTATTAATAATCTTTTGCCCTTTTAATATCTGTGGGTTCTATAGTGATGATTTCTTCTTTATTCCTGATAAATTTGTGTGTGTTTTTAAAATCATTTAGCTAGAGGTTTATCAACTTTGTTGATCTTTCCTAAGGACCAGCTTTGACTTTAAATTTTGTCTACTGTTTCTTTTTTATTTCATTTTTTTCTGCTCTCATCTTTACTGTTTACTTTACTTTGTGTTTACTTATCAGCTTTAATTTTATACCTTTATTTTTTTCTAGTATGGTAAGGGAACATACTCTGTAAGATTTCAGCCCTTTTAAATTCATTGTGTCTTGTTTTGTGTATATGTAGTCCTTTATAGTGAATGTTGTACCATGTTCTGACAGGAATGTGTATAGTAATTGTGGTATTGCTTAAATTATCCATGTATGTATTGATTTTTTTTTTTGGTCTAGTTTTGTCAGTTACCAAGACAGATGTTAAAATACCTTACTATTTATAGAATTGTGTATTTATCCCTTAAGATAGTTTTGCCTCATTTTGAAGAATTGGTACTAGGTACACATTTATGACTATTATGTCTTTATTTGAGGCTTATTATTATCAGTCTCTTAAGTTTAGTCTCAACATTTAATGTAATTATATGATTGGATTTAGGTCTACTATTTTCTGTTTGTCATTTTTTTCTTTTAATATTTAAAAACAACTTTAATGATAAAATTTAAACATCTTATAGTTCAGCCACATAAAGTGTACAATTCAGTGGTTTTTAATATAGTCACAGAATTGTACAGCTATCACCATAATCAATTTTAGAACATTTTCATACCTCAAAAAAAGCTCTGTGCCCATTAGCAACCACTACCCATTACCCATCCTCTCTAGTCCTTGGAAACCATTAATCTACTTTCTCTATTCCGGACATTTCATAGAAATGGAATTATGCAATATATGAGGTATTTTGTGAGTGGCTTATTACTTTTAGCATAATGTGTTTAAGGTTTACTTAATATTGTAGTATATTAGAGCTTTATTTCTCATTCATTAGTTTATGGATATTAGGTTTATATTTACATTTTGATTATTATAAATAATGCTGTTATGAACATATGTGTATAAATTTTTGATAGCATTTTCATTTTTGGGGGTGTATGGAATTTTTGAGCCATGTGATAACTCTGTGTTTAACCATTTGAAGAACTGCCAAAGGAACTACACCATTTCACATTCTTTCTAATTTCTGCATATCCTTGCCAACAGGGTATTATATTGTTTCTCTTGATTTTAGCTATCCTAGTTGTATATCATTATGGTGTTGATTTGTATTTCCTTAATAACTAATGGTGTTAGACTTATTTTCATGTGCTTTTTTTGGTTATTTATATTTTCTTTGGAGAAATATTTATTTAGATTCTTGGCAGAATTTTTAATTGGGTTATATATCTTTTTGTTATTGTGTTATAGAGCTCTTTATATATTCTGGATATAAGGTACTTGTAAATATTTCTTCCATTCTGTGGATTATCTTATTTGCAGCACAAAAGTTTTTAGATTTGGTAAATTCTAATTTATTATTTGTTTTGTTGCCTCTGCTTTTGGAGAATCTAAGAAACCATTGTTTATCCTAGGTCATGCAGATTTACTTCTGTTTCATTCTAAGAATTTAATAGTGTTAGCTTTTACATTTAAGTATATGATCCATTTTGAGTTCCTTTTATACAATATGAATAAGGGGTCCAACTTAATTTTTTTGCAGAGGTAAGAATTATTAATATATCATGTTTGTAAAACTGTTTCTCTTTGCATTAGTTTCTTAGCATTCCTCTAGCAATTTAATATATTTCTTTACCTTTTTATAGTCTAGTCATATAGTGTACCACTTATAGTTAATACTGTACCACTTTTTGTAAAGTGTAGAAATCTTGCAGCCTTACAAGATTCTTTTACATTACCTCTGTCTGCTGTCAGTTATGCTATTGTCATATGTATTAGATCTACATGTATTATAACCATGGAAGGCAATATTATAATTTTTGCTTTCAACAACATCTATTTTTAAGAATAAAAACTAAAAGTTTTTTTGTATTTACTTAGGTATTTACCATTTCTGGTGCTTTTCTTTGCTTCCTAAAGATTTGCATTTTCATCCAGTACCATATTCCTTCTTTTTGAAGACTTATTATACACTTAATTGTAGTCCATGTCTGCTGATAATGAATTCTGTTTGCTCTCTTTTATCTGAAAATACCTATTTCACCTTAATTTTTAAAGGATGTATTAGTTGGTTATAGAAGTCTTGGTTGACAGTCTTTTTTTCTTCAAACACTTTAAAGATGTTCTTTTATTCTCTTTTGGCTTCCATAGTTTATGATGAGAAATCAGCCATATCCAGTCACTGTTCTCCTGTATTTGATGTGTTATTTTCTCTTGGCTGCTTCAAGACTTTTCCCATTGTTTGCTTTTTAGCAAGCAGTTTGGCTACTTGGGATACACTGAGCTTTTTGAATCTATAAGTCGGTTTTCAAAATGAGGAAGTTTTCATTTATTATGTCTTCAAAATTTTCTTTCCTATTGCATTTTCATATTCATATCCTCACACCCCTTTCTGGCCTTCAGTTATACATGTCAGACTTCTTCATACTGTTCAGTAAGTCTCTGAAGTCCTTTTTATTTTTTTCACTGTTTTGTCTTTTTCAGATTAGATCTTATCAATGTAGCTTTGCGCTCGCTGACTTTTTTCTTTGTCATGTCATCTTGATTCCATTTTGTTAAGCCTGTTCAGTAAATTTTTTTACTTTACCTATTGTGTTTTTAAGTTTTTTAGAATTTTTACTTAGTTCTTTTTTATATTTTTTTCATTTTTAAGATTTTCATTTTCATTTGATATTAGGTACATTTTCATTTACTCATAGAACTTAGTTATAGTAGATATTTTAAAGCCTAATTCCATTGTCTAGGTCAACTTACGGTTGACCTTCAGTGATTGTGTTTTATCTTGAGCATGATTAATATTTTCATGTTCCTTCATAGATTAGGTAACTTGGATTGTTACTTAGACACTGTGAATGTTATGTGTGGGAATTCTGGAGTCTGTTATATTCCTTTGAAGAAATTGATTTTCTTTTTATCAGCAGTTGATTTGATTGGATTCAAACTGCCTGTTATATTTTGAGCAGTTGCTTAAATTTCATTTTATTTCTTTTTTTCCTTAACTACTCTAGCCTGTTCTGTGCATGAATGGAAGGTCAGTGAGAGATTTGGGCATATTTTATACAAAAAATTTGGGAGCTTCCCCTGGTTTTTCATGTATTCAGACCTCACTTTCCTGGTTGCTGTGAGCTTTTATCTTCTTCTTTTTTTTTTTTTTTCTGGTATTAAGACTATAGTAGCCTCTATGGGCTATCCAAGCTCATCTTCAAGCTAAACGCATCCACGTTTTGACTTTGGTGGGAAACCAGAATCCATCTGCTTATATGTGTAAGGGTTTATCTCTTATGAGCTTGCTTAGCTGTTTTGGAAGTAGTTCATTATCCTGGCCTTAACAATATTTGGTGTGTTTCAGTTTGTTGCAATTATTGTCTTCATTGGTCGTAAGTGATTTCATCTTTGGCCAGCGGGAGCTTCTTCAGGTTATCTCACAAGTCCTTTTGACATGACTAAAGTAGTCTCTTATACCTTTCTTGCTGTCTGATAGAACAGGGTATTCTGGGCTTGTTTGACCAAGACCAGGAATCATCACCTTTTCTAAAAGTCCTGGATCCTTTGGGAAATGTTATTTGGAGACCACAGTCTGGACACTAGGGGTGCCCATTTCTACTGTGGTAGTCATGGTTCTTTCTAAAACACCAAATAGGTTTGGATTTATTTTTTCTTTTGCTTAAATAAAGAAATGATGGTAAATGTTTTACAGGTATTTTTCTATGCCACAAATACATCTTTTCTATGAGGAAAATCAAACTTAAAACTTGAATTTCTTCTTCTTATTATTAATCTATAGTACCATTTTCAGTTGTCATCTTGTTGCTTTTTGTAATATAGTGGTGAGCATAGTCTGGGTAAACCAGTATAGCTGAATGGATTGTTACATAGCCATAGCCTCCTCAAGGTCAGTGTTTCAAGTGAATTTGATTTGACTTAGTATAATGAGTTTTATCCTTCAGAAAAGAACCCACTATAAAGTAGAAAAAGTATTTGGAAATTGTTGCCTACATTACAAAGATGGAAAATAGTTGCATGCTTTCCTGATGTACTACATGATATAGAAAAGAAAGAACCACTTTCTGTAACTTCTACTTTTTTGGGCCATTGCAATTAAAGGCCATTTTTTCTTGGTAAAATGTGATGAGACACTTTAATATATGCTTTTCTTAGGGTCTCTTTATAATCCAAACACCCTTTTGCAGGATTTTTTAATGCCTTTTAATACTTTATCCCATTTACTAAAATAAGATGGATCTGTGGAATTCTAATAGTAACACGTATAGCTGCAGGCTGCCCTGTAAAACTTTTCAGCTTGGATTGGTTTTCTGTAGGGTCTCTGTTGTCCAGAGTACCTCATACCAGATCCTTTTTTCTTGAGTTTTGGGTGCAGTCTTCTAACTATAATGTAACCTTCTTTTCGTTTCTTGAATCATTTTTTTCTCTGAAGTCTTCTAGATAATGTTTTTATCTTTAGTGGGAAGACACAGTCAGTATTTTACTTCGCATATAGTAATGTATCTATAAAGATTTAAATTATCACACAAATGAAGTATTTTGGAGTAAGAATCATTCATAATCTTACTAGTTCTCATCACAGTCCTGTTATTATATTTTGTGTATTTTCTTCTAGAGTTTTTAAAGCATTTGTTAACTCAGTTAAAGTCTTTGAATATAGCATTAATTCCCTCATGTTTTACGGTTGGACTTTTTACAAATCTTTTATAGTTATAAACACCCATGCGAAACATTTTTATAAACATTCTTTTCATGTCTTAAAATTATAGTATTTAAATGATATAAAAATGGCACAGTACTTAATAAATTCTAGTTCCAACATATTATTTCCTTTGGCTAAGTTTGATCTTCCTCATATAAAAAAATGTATTTGTGGCATAAAAAAGTATCTGTAGGAGAAAACATTTACCATCATCATTTCTTTATTTAAGAGAAGTAATGGGATCAATATTTTTCTTGAAATCATATAGCTAAATTGCTCTCTAAAAGAATTGGATTATGGTGTAATCAACAGTATATGAAAAGAAATGTCTGCACTCTGAACATTAAGAGATTATCTTTTAAGAAAAGCTTTAATTTAGTGGACAAAAATGTCTGGTCTGTGTGATTTTTATATTCATTTATCTGGATATAAGTGAGGCTGAATTTTTTTACATATTTGTTGCATCTGCTTTTTTTAATTAAAATTATTTAAAACAAATTTTTGATGGTCTATTCTAATGTTTTCATTTTAAAGAAGTATTTAATTTCTTAAACTTACTTATAATTTGTATAATTTGTACCTTGAAGGAAGAGTAAGTGTTGTCATAAGTTTTGGACAGAGCTTAACGTGCCTGTATATCATAGGTTTTACGTATGGATCCAAAGACAGATCTGAATAGGAGGTAACATTTGGGAGTCACTGGCATGTCCTAATAATTTAATTGGTAACAGAAGTATAGAAAATGAATGAGATTGCTTAGTGTTTAACATGAAATGAGATGGCATCTTAAGCCAGAGCCCTGAGGACCTACCACATTTAAAGGTTGGATAAAAGTAATCAGAAATAGAGGGTAAGAAGAAAATCAGCGGAGTGAAATACTGGATGACAAGAAATACAGGATCTCGTGGCCTATCTTTTGTGTACTTAATTCACTATTTTATCTTAATTTCCTGCTCTTATTTCCCTTTGTAATTTATATTATTATATGCTGCAAAAGCTCTTAGGGGGGAGCAAGGTAAGGTACAAATAATAGATACTCAAGTGTGAAAAAAATCTCAAGTGTGGCCTCCAGGAACATAGTCTTCATAGTAAGACAATGCCATTGAAACTCTATTATTTTTGTAATTATAATCTGTTGTCAGTAGTGAAAAGACATGGTAGTACTGGTTCTGTGTTTATTTCTGGTTTTAAATTGGGGGGTGGTGGTAGTGAGCGGAATCCATAATAACTTCTGAGTACCATTGTGTGTGAATAAGAGTAACTTTAGTAATTAGATCAGTTCCTTTCTTCCAGAAGGCAGGTCAGCACATGTGAGATCATGCCTTCCCACTTAAATCAAAATTCTAAATTTTTGAGTTTGGCTCTTTAAACCAGACCTAATTGACTAGAATAATCCTAGCTGATAGTAGGTAGGAAGAAAAGGGATAGAAAGAGGCAAATGGTAAAAACTGCTCCAGTTCTCTGTTGACAGAATCTTTTTGTCTTTATTAATGTAATGCTAAAAATTGTGGCAGGAATTTAAAAGTTAAGCAAAATTTACTTTATAAAAGTGGTTATCTGGTGCTCTGAGGAAGATCCCATGTCAAGGAGAATTATGTTTTGAGAAATGTTTTGAAATGTTACTCTTGGTGGCAGCTAGAACGTAAGTTGCTCCCACATTTTTAGTAGTTTTGAAGTTTCAGGGAAGATGTTATACTTTTGTAATACGAAAAATCTCTTTGTTTTCTTTCTTCTTTTTTTTTAATAGAGATGTGAACTGTGTCCTCATAAGGATGGAGCTTTAAAAAGAACAGATAATGGGGGTAAGTGCAGAGATTTTGAAAAAATTTTTTATTGAAAACTGGAGTGTGGGAAGTATTTTAAGATACCTGGTAGTTCATTATTATATCAAATTAAATAGTTACTGCTCAAATATTTTTAATAGTTTTTATACTTTGTGGACAGAATTAAGCATTGTTTTAATGCAGAATGATCCACATACTTTCATTAAAATCTTGATTTTTTTAAATGGATACAATTTCTTACATTAGAAATTATTTTTGAAAAAATAAGCCACTTTTTTGTTACAGTTAAAATCTGTTGTTTTAGATTATTTTTTCTCTTTGTATGTTGCTGGACAGATGATGTTTCTAGTGAATGTTATTTTTAGCACCCTTGAGGATTTTTTTGCTTGATAAAAAGAAATGCTTTTGTTTAAATTTTGGCATACTTTCCTGAGGACCCTTGTGTATTTCTCATTTTCATCTCCATTTTTTAGTTACCTCACTCAGAGAAATCTGTTTCTTTATAGTTCATTCTTAAATATATAGGCATGCATTTATTAAACCATAGGATACTGTGAAACTTAAATTACTGATGAAAAAACTAAAAAAAAGTAGAGAGATAACTATTGTTAGGATATGTGTCCATTTGGGGCAGCCAACTCTAAAGTATTTTTGGCATAGTATACAATAATGGCATGATTAAAAAAAGAAAAAACAACAATGGTTTTGGCTATATATATGGTTATGTATTTTAATTTAATGTTTAGACTGTATTATACAGTCACATTGCCTGAAGCTTTTAAAAACATTAGCAACCCTCCCTCCTGCTTACTGTCTGTCTAGTTTCTTAACAGCTTGCCTGCCACCAACATAATTTCTGTTATTACATTTTCCCATAACTTTCTAGTTTTTTTGCATATGTAAATAAGGATAAATAGACAAACATTTTCTTTAATATTTATACAAATGGGTGAATATACATACTCTGGGATCTGTTTTTACAATTTATCTCTATTATCAGTATAGAGCTTTTTTTTTTTTATACCATATATTATGTAACCAGTCACCTGTTGAGGGAGTTTCTAATCTGCTTTTATGACTGATGCTTATACATATGTCATTTTGCTTGTATGCATGTACCTCTGTAGGATTATTAATTCCTAGAAGCGGAACAGTTGGGTCAAAAGGATTTTGCAGTTGATTTTGGGAGACATTCCCAAATTGTTCTCTCTAGTGGTTTTACCAGTTCGTGTTTCTAGCAACAGTGAATACAAAGCTATTCTTCATACTCCTGGTAATCCAGTAGGTGGAAATTGGTATCTCTGAGCAGTTATTTTATATCTATTATGAGTGAAGCTGAGCATCTTTTTATATTTTTAAGAGCAATTCAATTTGTATTATCTCTTTTGTGGTCTCTTCAAATGTTTTTTTCTGTTTGGTTTGTGATCTTTTTGATTTGTTGGAGCTTTCATAGGAGCCCCTTACATATTAGTATGCTTTCATTGATAGTAGTTGAACTAGTTTTTGTCCAGTTGTTAGTCTTTGCTTCTGGGGCTTTTTCCTATGCAGAAGTTTTTGGTTGTTTCTCAGTTGTATTTCTTAATCTTGCCTTTCATGTCTTCTGCATTTTGAATGATTAGACAGGTCTAACCCCAAGGTTATAAAATTCTTTTATGTTTTCCTCTAGTATTTTTATGGTTTCTTTTTTTTTTTTACAGTTTAATCTTTGATACATTTGGAATGTATCCAGGTAATACAATGTGAGGTATGGATCCAACTTAATTTTTTTGCTAGAGTCTAACATGCTGCCATTTGTCCCATCACCATTTATTGAACAGTTCATCTTTTCCTCACTGATTTGCAATGCCATCTTTGTTATAGTCTAAATTTTATGTGTATTTAAAAAATTCTCACTAAATTATGTTCCAAAATTGATTTGTAAGTTATTTTGGGACCTGCAATGCATTTTCCTTAAGAAATGCTAATTATATTTCTGGACTAGTTAACGAAATTCCACAATGTGCTTGATGTACAATATTGATAATACTGTTTTCTAATATCTAATACCTATTTATGATGCTGGAATATACGTTTCCAGTTTTAGTTTATGTTTTCTTTTCCTGGCAATTAACATTAGGAGTTTCTCAGTTCAACTTTTAATTTTCTTTGATCTCAACCTCTCTATAGTTCTTAGTTGTTAAAGGTAAGTGTTTTCACATAACTTGGTGTGTGAAAAGTTGAGTATTATAGGCAAAGTGAGAAGCAAATGATAAAGACATGGGTATATCAGGGAATTGAAAATTGGACTGTAATGTTTGAATAGTACACCTTCTGAGAGGTGAAGCTGATGATATGGACAAGGTTTTCTTTCCTTTTCCTCTGTCTTGCTCTTGTCTTTGCTTTCCGTGTCCTTGTCCCTACTCTCCCTTTTTTTCTCATACTAATGACTTGATCTTGTTGATTATGGCGAGCTGTTGCATCTGAGGAATAACATAAGATTTCTGTTTTAGAAAGATCACTCTGATTGGCATTGAGGTGCATAGATTGGAAGGATATGATACCAGACTAACTGTAAAAAGAAAATGAGAGCTGAATCATAAGTGCATTTAATACACTTGGAATCAGCTATATGGCTGGGGGGAGTAGGAGGAGATATAGAAAAAAGAAATAATTTAAATTACAGAGGTAATTTAGTCTGCCATTTTACTCACTGAGCATATGCTCTAGGGAAAACCTATGTGGAAATCCCTTGTGAACTTTAATCATTGACAGAGATGTAAAATGTATTATTGAGGGGGGCAGGCAAGAGGTGGTGTGATAGCTTACTTAATAGTCTTGAAGAAGAAATTTTAAAATGAATTGAGGACTATTGATACATGCTACTTGACAAAAAAGTTAGAATTTTTAAAATCCAATGGGTTTTAATTCAGAACAGTGTACAACATAATGTACTTTTCTATTGGAATTTTCAGGGACTTTTCAAGGTTAGTTTTGATTATGCATCTTTTTTACTTTGTGGTCTGATGTTAGAATCTAAACTCCGCAAAGATAAGACTCTGCTTTATTGCAGTTAAGTCCAAGGGAGAGATGGTAGGGACTGGTTGGAGACAGAAGTAGGAGAGAGAAAAATGAGGGCATGAACATCAGTGATATTAGAGTGGTAAAATTTTACAGGTATATTTTTAAAGTATGCTTTTATGGAAAAATTTCAAGCATACATAATAATAGAGTCCCCATGTACCTGCCTTTAACAGTTGATCCAGTCATGGCCAGTTTTTTTTCATTTATACACTTTCCTACCCAATTCTTTTGATTATTTTGAGTTCTGTGAATATCTTTAACATAAGTAGATATTTAAAAAATGTACAGGATATGATCATACCTAAAAAATTTGCAATTGCTTCATATATCTCTTAGAGCCCTTTTTTTCTTGTCAGTTTACTTATGGAGGAACCTAGATCATTTGCCCTGTAGAGTTTCCCATAGTATATTTTGTTGATTGCGTCCCAGATGATGTGTATGTGCATTTGTGTTTTAACATATTAACTTTGCTCCATGTATGTTCTATATGGTAGTAGTTAGATATATTCAGAAGCTTGATCATATTCAGTTTATCATGGGTCAGGCATAGTGTTGTATACTTCCTTCAGGAGGTGTATGGTATTTTATTTTGTGTGTGTGTGTGTGTGTGTGTGTGTGTGTGTGAGAGAGAGAGAGAGAGAGAGAGAGAGAGAGAGAGAGAGAGAGAGAGAGAGAGAGAGATATTAGTAGCTGTTAATCAGTACCTGGATCCATTATTTTATTAAGTAGAGGCTGAATAAATTGTGACATTCTATCACTATATTATCAGGTATACCTTTATAAAGGGAACTTTTTTCTTAACTATTTTGTTACCCTAAAGTACAGTTTATGAAGAAACACAGGATAAATATTCTTTTTTTTTAAATTGAGGTAAAATTCACATAGCATAAAATTAACCATTTTTAGGTACAAGTGGTCCCTGACTTACAGTTGTTTAACTTAATGAAGCGAAAGCTATACATACTCAGTAGAAACAGCACTTCGCATTTTGGTCTTCTCTTCGGGCTAGTGATACATGATACAATGCTCACATGATGCTGGGTCAGCAGCAGCAGGCTTCAGCTTCCAATCAGGTACTCAGTCATGAAGGTAAATAACTGATACTCTACAGTTTATTCATTTTGCTAGGTGATTTTGCTCAGCTATAGGCTAATGTAAGTGTTCTGAGTGTGTTTAAGGTAGTCTAGGCTAAGCTGTCATGTTCACTAGGTTAGATATATTAAATGCATTTTTGATTATGATAACATTTTCAGTTACTGAGTTCATAAGCATGTAACCTCATTGGAAGTGGAAGAATATCTGTATACAGTCTGGTGCCATTTACTGTTTTCACAATGTTGTGTAATTCTGTCAGTTTTCCAAAAAAAAGTTTTTGTCACCTGAAAGAAAAACACCTTTTCTTAAGCAGAAACTCCATATTCCACCCTTCCTCCTTTAGCCCTTTGGCAACCACCAGTGGTGCTTTTTATCTCTGTGGATTTACCTGTTTTGCATACTTTTCATATCTATAATCATACAGCTTGTGCTCTTCCTTCACTTAGCATAAGTTGTTCAGTTTCATCAGTATTGCAGCCTATATTAGTACTTCATTTCTCTTTATGGCTTTATAATATTCCATTGTGTATGTAAATCACATTTTGTTCTTTCATTTATTGAAAGACATTTGGGTTGTGGTAAATAGTGCTGCTACTTTTTGGCTATTGTGAAAAGTGCAGCTATCTGTTTTAGTCCCACTTTTTTTTTTTATTTCAGGGGAGGGTGTATGTGAAGAATAGCATTAAGGAACCACTAAACTGTTTTCCACAGGGGCTGCACTATTTTTCGTTCCCACAAGCAGCGTACGAAGGACCCAATTCATTTTCATTCTCACCAACACTTAGTATTTTCTGAATTTTCTGATTTATAACCATCCAGTGGATATGAAATGGTACCTCATTGTGGTTTTGATTTGCATTTCCCTAATAATGAATGATGTTGACCATTTTTTTCATGTGCTTGTTGACCATTTGTAAATCTTCTTTGGAGAAATGTCTGTTCATTTATTATGTCCATTTCATAATTTAGTTTTTCTTTTTGTTGTTGAGCTGTAAGAGTTCTTTAAATTTTCTGGCTGCTAGGCACCTATCAGATAAATGATGTGCAAATATTTTCTCCCACTCTGTAGGTTGCCTTTCATTTTCTTGTTAATGTTCTTTGATGCCAGTAGATTTTAATATGATAAGATCCAATTTATTTAATTTTGCTGCTCATGCTTTTGGTGTCATATCTAAGAATCCATTGCTATCCAGGTCATAAAGATGTATATCTGTGTTTCCTTCTAAGAGTTTTATGTTTTCAGCTCCTTTTAGATTGTTGATCCATTTCAAGTTTACTTTTGTATGTAATGTGAGTTAGGGGTCCAACTTTTTTTTTTTTTTTTTTTTGCATGTGATATCCAGATGTCCCAGCACTATTTGTTGAATAGACTGCTTTCCCCATTGGATGATCTTGGTACCCATGTTGCAGATCATTTGTCCCTATTTTTCTATTCTCTATTTTATTACCACTCTAATCTTAAATCTTTTCTTCCTTCTGCTGGCTTTGGGTTTAATGTGTTCTTTTTCTAGCTCCTTAAGGTTGGTATATAGGTTGTTTATTGACTTTTTTAAAAAAAAAAACAAAACCCTTTATTGGCATATAAACGATATATATTAGTATATATATATAGTTTGTATATCAGATATTTCACTCATTTAAAGTGTACAATTTATTTTTTCATATTTAAAATGTGCGTCCACCACTGTCAATTTTAGAACATTTGATCACTTTAAAAAGAAACCCTGTATTTTAAAACTATCACTCTATTCAGTTCACCCTACCCCACCTTATCCCACCCAAGCATTTTTTTCCAACATAGGTGTTTACAGTTATGAATTTACCTCTTAGTGCTGCTTCCTATGTATCACATGAGATCTGGTATGTTGTATGCGTGTGTATTTTCACTTACCTTGAAGTATTTTCCAGTTCAATTGTGATTTCTTCTTTGACTTATTGGTTATTTAAGAATATGTTGTTTAATTTCCACATATTTGTGCATTTTCCAGTTTTTCTTCTGTTGTCAATTTCTTTATTTATTTTGTTGTGATTAGATAAGATCTGATTTCAGATCTTTTAAAATTTATTGACATTTATTTTGTGGCCTAACCCTGTCTTGGAGAACGTTCATGTATATTTGACAAGAATGTGTATTTTGCTGGTTTTAGTGCCATGTTCTTTATGTATTTCTTAGGCCTAGATGCTTTGTAGTGTTAATCGATTCCTCTATTACTTTACTGATTTTCTGAGTTCTGTTCATTATTGGAATTTGGGTATTGAAGTTTTCAACTGTTACTGGAAAATTGTCTTTTTCTCCCTTCAATTCTGTTTATGTATTTTGGAGTTCTGATATTTGCTACATATATCTTTATAATTTTTTTTTTTTATGTTTTGACCTGTTTTTAAATACATAATACTCTCCTCTGTCCCTTGTAGCAGATTTTGATTCTTATTTCATTTTCCATATGTATTTTTTAATAGTTATCCTGGGGATTACAATTAACCTTTATAATTTATAACATACGAGAAAGACTCAAGTTAGAGAAATAAAGGCAAATTCTTTTGATTTAGTTCTTCAGTTTCTCTCATCCCCCATCCCCCAGTTAAGTCAAAACTTAAAAACATTTTTTTCAGAACAAGCTCTGCTCTACCCTTTCTGGAACCAGGGACCAGAGTTTGACACTGGGAGCACGGAGTGCTGTCTTCAAGATCATGGCCAAGCTGAGGAGGGTGGAGCAAGGGCAAAGGCAACAAAACTCTTGCTGTTTTTAACTTGCCTCCCTCTTATTGAGCCTTTAGTTGGTTGTGTGAATTTTTTACTATTTTCCAGAGTTCTGACAAAGTTGATTTTGAAATTTTTCTGCCCTAGTTTCTAGTGTTTCTGTTATAGCACAGGTCCTTGAAGCTGACATCACTCTACCTGCTTCAGTTTTAATCTTTATCAGTTTTCAAAATACTAATGTATTATTTGGTTGCCAGTAACAAATAGATTTTGGATAATTTAAGCAAAAAGAACATATGGGGGGATATAACATAACTCATAGACTTAAAAGAAAAGTAGACCAGCTAGCGTTTTGGAGTGACTAGAACCAGAAATTAAGAGTCTTTTCAAGAGTGGTGTTCTGACAAGAAGAGGGAATGGATACTGAACATACTTAAATCATAGATATCTACAGTAGAATTATGAATGGATGTGGCTGAGATGATAGATTTCTGTGTGGACAGCTGAATGTAGATGGTCTTAACTTGAATTAGAGAATGTTGGATAGAGAGTTATTTAGGATTATAAAGAATGTCGAGATGCACTTTTTATGTGTTGAATTTAAGATTGTGATGAGATAGCTGAGTAATGTATATGCCAGTAGGAAGTTGGATAGAATACCAGCTTTTCGCTCTTACTATTCCTGACTTAATGTCATGTAGTTTTCCTTCCTGGGAGGCTACCATATTCTTGATATCTATCCAGAGTTATTTTCTGTATATATAAATACTTTTTTACACAAATGTAGGATATGAAGTTTTATGAATTGCTGCTTCATTTAATAATAAATATATCTTAGAGATTATTCCACAGAGGTAGTAAGGAGTTCTTTCTTTCATATATATATGCATATTTAATTGTATAAATGAACCATAATTTATTTAACCAGTCTTATTGATGAACTTGTAGTTATTATTAGTCCTTTTTTTTTTTTTTTAAATAGTGAATAACCATGTGCATTGTGTTCATAGACATGTGGAGTGATTAGCTCTGGCCAAAATTCCTAGAAGTGGAATTGCTATGGCAGAGGATGTGTGCGTTTGTAATTTCAGCAGATTTGCACTGTAATTTCAGCCAAATTTCCCTCTATTGAGATTGTACTAATTCACACTTTATTCACAGTACATTGGAAGAGCCGGTTTTCATTATACTTTCCTCAGCACAGTTGCATGGCCACCTCTGTGGGTTTCAGTTTTGGGTTATAAGTCAACTCACAAGTCACAGTTGGCTTATTCAACACCAGATATAGTTAAAAAGGAAAAGCATATTCAGTTGCAATATTACCAAAGCCTTGGTAATATTGTGAGGCAGATTTGATGTTTCTAGCATTTTGGTTGTAAGGTTGACAAGAACCTAATGCGAGTTTATGTCACTTGGGCACAGGGAAGCTGCCAGGTTTGGGGACTCTCAGCTCAAAAATGCCTACGAGCCGCATAGCCTCTATATTTGTAAGTGACTAGCTTTTCTATTTTAATATAGTTGTAGACCATGAATGATAAATCATACAGTGCGAACTCCTCTAACAGCCAAGTACGGCAGGCTAAAGAGCATCCTTAGATAAGTTATTAATACTTGGCAGACCCTACAGCTCCCTCATCTGTTTTCAGGGTTGATGTTGCAAGAAGCTGAACTATCAGATATTTTCCTATCAGATATTTTCCTGAAGGAGAGATTCAGAGTTCAAGCTTTTAACCCTTCCCATCCATCAGTATTAAGAATCTGTAAATTTGCCGGTCTGGTAGATGCAAATTATGTCGAGATAGCCTTACTTTTGCATTTCTCATTATGAGAAAAGTTGAATAACTTTTCATATGCTTAAAAGCTGTTTGTATTTCTTTTATGTGAAATATTCATTCATATTTTTATCTCATTTTCTGCTTTGGACATTTCACAGGGCACATTCTTGGATTATTATGTAAGAGTTCTTGATGTATTGGGGAAATTAGTCCTTTGTGGTATGAACTGAAGAATTTTTTCATCACAGATGGTTATGTTTTGATTTTGCTTTTGGTCATAGAGAAGAAAATCTTAATATTTATGTAATCATGTTGATTAATTTTAAAAGTATTTTTCTGATTTTGTAGCATACTTGAAACTATTTCTACATCAATATCATTTTAAAATTTTCATAAGATTTCTTCTATTATGTGGCTTTAAAAAAATATTTAGGTTATTGATCCATCCAGAATTTATTTTAACATAGGATATGCGGTATGGAGCTATTTATTTTTCTTCTAGATGACTGTTCCTTTGTTCCAAATACCTTTTTTGACTAATCCAATTATCCTCTGTTGATTTCAAATAACACTTCTTGTATACTAAATTCACATGTGATTTGGCTTTATTTTTGGAATTTTTATTCTGTTCAAGTGACGTCTTTTCATGGCCCAGTACCACACTGTTTTAATTAAGTTTTTATGTCTTATAGAAATAGTCCTTCATTATTGTCTTCATCCTCTCCCTTTCCCATCCTCTTGTCCTTTTTTTTTTGTTTTTGTGTGTGTGTGTGGTGTTTTTTTTTTTTTTTTTTAGATGTGGCAACCCTTGGTTGACGTCACTGATTGCAAGGACCTTGTCAGTTTACAATTCCTTATTTATTTATTTTTTAAAATTTTTTTATGCCTACAGCACCTGGTCTTACGAGGTGGTCTCCCATCCCTTACGAAGTAACTAGGCCCGACCCAGCTTAGCTTTCGAGATCAGAAATGATCGGGCTTGTTCAAGGTAGCATGGCCATAGACTCTTGTCCTCCTTTTGGTGGTACTATTGGTGGTCTTACCTCTATTTGTTTAATTTTTCTTTAGAAACTTTTAATTTGTTTTAATTAACTTTTTATTTTGGAATAATTTTAGATTTACAGGAAAGTTGCAAAGATAGTACAGAGCTCCTGTATACCCTTTACTCGGTTTCTCCCATTATTAACATTTTTTTACATTAATGTGGTACAGATATCAAAACTAAGAACTGATATTGGTACATTATAATTAACTGAACTCTATATACTTAAAAAAAAATTCACTGACATTTCTAACATCCTTTTGCATTTAGTTGCCATGTCTCTGGTCTCCTGTGGTCTAACACAGTTTTAGTCTTTTCTTGGTTTTCATGACCTTGACAATCTTGGGGAGCACTGGCCAGTTACCCGTTGAATTTGGGTTTGTCTGATATTTTCCTCCTGGTTAGATTGGCTTTATGAGTTTTGGGAAGGAATACTGGAAAGGTTAAGTCCTCTTGTTATCACATATTGCGATACAAAAAGTCCACATGATATTACTGATGTTACCAGGCTGTTTAATTTTTAAAAATACTTTTGATATTTTTATGATGTTTATCTTACATTTATAGATTAGCTTAGGGAAAATTTACATTCTTTCATCAGTACCTTTATTGTGTGCCTCCTATATGCAGGCAGTGTTCTAGATATAGCAGTTAACAAAACAGATCAAAAGTCTATGCCTGTAGGACTTAACATTATGGCAAGGAAAGATGGTTAATTAATGAGATAGGTAAGTAAAATAAACAGTATATTATGTATTATGGGAAAAGATAAAGAAGATGATGGGTTTTCTGTTACTTTTTTTTTTTTTTTTAATCACAGTAAAAATAAATTTATATGCCTCTATTTTTTATCTTACTACATTGGCCAGGACTCACAGCACATCACTGAATAGAAGTGGTGAAAGCTTCACAGGGCTTTTGTTGAGCATATTACCATTAGTAATGTAGATAGCCATAGTTTCTGTTTCTTTTGTTGTTTTGTTTATTTATTTTTTTGGGTAACTGTACTTTAACAGATTAAAGAAATTACATTCTATTCCTATCTTGATAATAGTTTGTTCTTTTTTTAAAAAAAAAATCTGTAAAGGAGATACAGTCATTCCTTAGTATCCTGGGGGATTGGTTCTAGAACCCGAAATCTGAGCGTGCTCAAGTCCCTTATGCGATATTGTGTAATACAACACATACAGTTGGCCCTCTGCATCCAAGGATGGAAAATACTGTTTTTAATCTGAGGTTGGTTGAATCTGTGGATGTAAAACTCACAGATACGGAGGGCATTATTTTATCCTTAAGTGTTTGGTGGGATTCTCTGGTAAACCTGTGTGTTTGGAGTTTTCCAAAGATTATAATTATTGTTTTTAATGATAAAGAGCTATTTAACATTTTTGTTTTTTTGTTGTATTTAACTTTTGTAAGTTGTAGTTTTGGGAAATTTATTTCACCTAAATTAAAAAATTGGCAAAAAGTTCTTTATTACTTCTTAATCTAAAAAGTATCTGTAGAGTTTAAAATGGCCTGGATTATTTGAGCCATCTCTTTTTTTCCTAAGTCTAGCAAAGGGTTTACCCATTTGGCTTTATTGCTTCTTGTTAGTATTTGCAAATATTTTTATTTCCTTCTACTTTTTGGGAAGTGTTTATTTAGCTGTTTTCTAAAATTTTAAGATGAAAACTTGTTTATCTTATTAATTTGCAGTCTTTACTTTTTTTAACTTTTATTTTTCATTTTGACTTGATGTTCAATATTAGTTTCAGGTGTACAGCATAGTGGTTAGACATTTCTGTAATTATGAAGTGATCCCCCCCGATTAGTCTAATACCCACCTGGCACTATACATAGTTATTACTGTATTGACAATATTCCCTAGGCTGTACTTATATCCCTGTGACTGTTTTCTGACTACTAATTTGTACTTCTTAATCCCTTCCCCTTTCTCACCCAGACCCCCAACCTCCCTTCCATCTCTGGCAATCACCAGTTTGTTCTCTGTAACTATGAGTCTGTTCCTGTTTTGTTTGTTTATTTTGTTCTTTAGATTCCACATATAAGTGAAATTATGTGGTGTTTTCTTTCTCTGTCTGACTTATTTCACTTAGCATAATACCTTCTAGGTCCATCCATTTTGTTGCAAATGATAAGATTTCATATTATTTTTAAGCTTGTATATATGTGTATCCCATCTTCTTTATCCAGTCATCTGTTGATGGGCACTTAGGTTGCTTTCATATCTTGGCTATTGTAAATAGCACTGCAGTGAACACAGAGGTGCATATATCTTTTTGAATTAGTGTTTTGGGTTTCTTCAGATAAATATCCAGAAGTGGAATTGCTGGGTTTTAAAGTAATTCTATTTTTAATTTTCTGAGGAACTTGCAAACTGTTTTCCATAGTGGCTGTACTAATTTGCAATTCCACCAAAAGTGCAGGAGGGTTCCCTTTTCTCCACATCCTCGCCAGTACTTGTTTTCGATTTATTGGTGGTAACTGTTCTTTCAGCTGTGAGGTGATATCTCACTGTGGTTTTAATTTGCATTTCTCTGATGATTAGTGATGTTGAACATCTTTTCATATGTCTCTGGGCCATCTGTATGTTCTCTTTGGAGAAATGTCTGTTTAGGTCCTCTGTCCATCATTTATTTATTTATTTGTTTATTTATGTTAATTAAATGCATTGGGGTGACACTGGTTAATAAACAATATACAGGTTTTAAGTGTATAATTCTATAATATGTCATCTATACATTGCATTGTGTTCACCACCTAAAGTTAAGTTTTTTCTGTCACCATATATTTGACCCTCTTTACCCTTTTCTACCTTCCCTCCTACCCCCCCTTCACTCTGGTAACCACTAAACTTGTTCATGTTTATGAGTCTTTTTTGTTTGTCTGTTCATTTGTCGTTTTCCTGTTTCTATCTCACATATAAATGAAATCATATGGTTCTCAACTTTTTCTATCTGACTTATTTTGCTTAGTGTGCTAATCTCAAGATCTATCCATGTTGTCACAAATCTCTGCCCATTCTTTAATTGGATTGTTGTTGTGTTTTTTTTTTTGGCATTGAGTTGTATGAGTTCTCCATAAACTTTGGATACTAACCCTTTAGATGTAGCATTGGCAAATATATTCTCCCATTCAGTAGGTTATCTTTGTTTTGTTGATGGATTCCTTTGCTAAGCAAACACATTTTAGTTTGATGTAGTGCCATTTGTTTATTTTTTTCTTTTGTTTCCCTTGCCTGGGAAGATACATCAGAAAAAAACCATTCCTGACAACATCAGACAGTTTACTGCCTACAATTTCTTCAGGGAGTTTTATGGTTTCAGGTCTTACATTTTGAGTTTATTCTTGTATGTGGTTTAAGAAGGTGGTCCAGTGTTATTTTTTAATATATATGTGTGTGTATATATATATATCTGTCTAGTTTTCCTTACACCATTTATTAAATAGACTATCTTTACACCATTGTGTATTCTTGCCTCTTTGGTCATAGATTAAATGGCCATATAGGTGTGGGTTTATTTCTAGGTACTCTGTTTTGTTCTGTTGATCCATGTGTCTGTTTTCATGCCAGTACCATGCTGTTTTAATTTTTTTGAGCGTTGTAGTGTACTTTGATATCAGGTAGCCTGATACCTACAACTTTGTTCTTTTTGCTCAAGGTTGCCATGGCTATTTAGCGTCTTTTATGGTTCCATATAAATTTTAGGGTTATTTGTTTTAGTTCTGTGAAAAATGCCATTGGAATTTTGATAGGGGTTACATCGAATCCATAGATTGCTTTGGGGTAATACGGACATTTTAATGATGTTAATTTTTCCTACCCGTGAGCATGGTATATATACGCTTCCATTTGTTTGTATCGTCTTTGATGTCTTAAAATTTTTTGAGTATAGGTCTTTTACTTCCTTGGTTTAATTTATTCCTAGGTATTTTATTGTTTTTAATGCAATTGGAAATGGGATTTTTTTCTTAATGTCTCTTTCTTATAGTTCATTATTTATGTGTAAAAATGCATCTAATTTCTGAATATTAATTTTATATCCTGCTATTTTCCTGAATTCATTTATCAGTTCTAATTTTTTTGTGTGTGAGTGGAATAATTAGGGCTCTCTATAGTATCATATTATTTGTAAATAATGACAGTTTTACTTCTTTCCAATTTGGATTTTTTTTCCCTTATCTGATTGATGTGGCTGAGACCTCTAATACTATTTTGAATAAAAGTGTAAAAGTGGACATCCTTGTCTCGTTTATTATCTTAAGGAAAATGCTTTTAGCTTTTCCCCACTGAGTACAATGTTAGCTTTCGGTTTGTCATATATGGTCTTTATAATATTGAAGTATGTTTCCTTTATTCCCATTTTGCTAAGAGTTTTTATCATAAATGGATGCTGGATTTGTCAGAAGCTTTTTCTCATCTATCGATATGATCATATGATTTTTATCTTTCAGTTTGTTAATATGGCATGTCACATTAATTCATTTGAACTAACTTTGTATTCCCAGAAATAAATCCAGCTTGATTATGATGTATGATCTTTTTAAATTCTTGCTGAATTCGATTTCCTAATATTTTGTTGAGAATTTTTGTATCTATTTATCAGGGATATCAGCCAGTAATTTTCTTTTCTTTTTTTTTTTTTTTTTTTAGTAATGTCTGGTTTTAAAAGCAGGTAATGGTGACCTTATAAAATGAGCTTGGGAGCCTTCCCTTTTCTTGGAAGTTTTTGGAATAGTTTGAGAAGAATAGGTGTTATTAATTCTTTGAATGTTTGGTAAAATTCACCTGTGAATCCTTTCAGTCCAGGACTTTTTTTTTGTTAGGAGTTTTTTGATTACTGACTGGATTTCATTAGTAGTTATTGGTCGGTTCAGATCTTCTGTTTCTTCTTGACTCAGAATATTATATGTTTCTAGGAATGTACCCATTTCTTCTAGATTGTTCAATTTGTTGGCATATAATTACTGTAGTATTTTTTTATAATCCTTTGTATTTATGTGGAGTCATTTGTCACTTCTTTTTCATCTGATTTTACTTACTTGGGTCTCCCTTTTTTCTTGATGAGTTTGGTTAAAGATTAATCAATTTTGTTCATCTTTTCAAAGAACCTGCTCTTGGTTTCATTGATCTTTAGTTTTTTTTTTTTAATGCTCTGTTTCTTTTATTTTTATTTTTATTTTTATTATTTCTTTTCTTCTACTTGCTTTGGGCTTTGTTTACTGTTCTTTTTCTAGTTTCTTTTAGTGTAAAGTTAGATTGTTTATTTGAGATTTTTGTTTGTTTGTTTCTTGAGGTAGGCCTGTATTGTTATGAATTTCCTCTTATGGCTGCTTTTACTGTGTCCCATAAATTTTGGATCATTGTGTTTTCATTTGCCTTAAGGTATCTTTTGATTCCTCCCTTGATCTCATTGTTAACTCATTCATTGTTTAATAGCATGTTATTTTACCTTTATGTATTTGTGTGTTTTTCAATTTTTTGTTAGTTTGTTTTGTAATTGAATTCTAGTTTTATACCATTGTGGTTGGAGAAGAGGCTTGATATTATCTCGGTCTTCTCAAATTTACTGAGACTTGTTTTGAGGCCTGACCTGTGGTCTGTCTTAGAACATGTTCCATGTGCACTTAAGAAGAATGTGTAGTCTGCTGCTTTGTGGTGAAATTCTCTAAAAATATCAACTAAATCCATTTGGTCTAGTGTGTCATTTAAGGCCATTGTTTTCTTGTTGATTTTCTGTCTGGAAGATCTGTCCATTGATGTCAGTGTGGTGTTAGCAGCCCCCTACTATGATTGTATTACTGTTGATCTCTTTTTTTATGTTGGTCAATATTTGCTTTATACATTTAGGTGCTCCTGTGTTCGGTGTATTATGGTTACTAGGGTTATATCCTCTCATTAGATTGATCCTTTATCATTATGTAATGTCTTTCTTTGTCCCTTACTATAGCCTTTGCTTTTAAGTCTATTTTGTTTGATATAAGTATTGCTACCCCTCCTTTTTATAATTTCCATCTGCATGAAATGTCTATTTCCATTTTTTTCTTGTAATCTGTGTGTGTCTTTTGATCTGAATGGGTCTCTTGTAGACGGCATATGGATGGATCTTGTTTTCTTATTCAGCTACCCTGCGTCTTTTGATTGGAGCATTTAATTCATTTCCATTTAAAGTGAGTATTGATAGGTACATAGTTATTGCCATTTTATTATTCATATTTATATCCCTCCCTTTCTTCTTAAAGATGTCAGTTGAACATGTATTACTAGCTTGGTGATAATGAATTACTTCAGCATTTTTCTGTCTAGGAAGCTCTTTAACTCATCTTCAATTTTAGTTGATATCCTTGCCAGGTAGAGTAGTCTTGGTTATATGTCCTTCAATTTCATATCTTTGAATATTTCATGCTATCCTCTCTGGCCTGCAAAGTTTCTGTTGAGAAATCAGTTCCTTTCTCTTGCTGCTTTTAGGATTCTCTCTTTATCTTTAACTTTTGCCATTTTGATTATGATGTGTCTTGGTGTGGACTTGTTTAGGTTCATCTTATTTTGGATTCTGCCTTTCCTGGGCTTGCATATCTATTTCCTTTGCTGCCAGGTTAGGGAAGTTTTCAGTTATTATTTCTTTAAATGTATTTTTAATCTTTTGCTCTCTTCTCTCCTCTGCTCTCTTGCCCCTCCTCTCCCCAGGCCACCAAGGGTATGCATCTTCAAAAAGCCACCAAGTATCTGAACGATGTCACTTTACAGAAACAATGTGTGCCATTTTGTTGTTACAATGGTGGAGTTGGTAGATATGTCTAGGCCAAACAGTGGGGCTGGATGCAGGGTCAGTGGCCCAGAAAGAGTGCTTAAGTTTTGCTGCACATGCTTAAAAATGCAGAGTAATGATGAACTTAAGGGTTTAGATGAAGATGCTCTGGTCGTTAAGCACATCCAGGTGAACAAAGCTCCCAAGATGTTGTGCAGAACTCAGAGCTCATGGTTAGATTAACTTTACCACATTGAGATGATCTTCACTGAAAAAGAGCAGATTGTTTCTAAACCAGAGGAAGAAATTGCACGGAAGAAAAAGATATTCCAGAAGAAACGGAAGAAACAAAAACTTACTCCCTGGGCGTAAATTCTGCATCAAATAAATGCTAAAAAATTTTTTTTAAAAAAGTAATAATATCACATAGAGTATTTTTACTGCCCTGAAACTCCTCTGTGCTCTATTCCTCACTCTCCCATTATCCCTGGCAACCACTGTTTTTTTTTTTTTTTACTGTTTTCATAGTTTTGCATCTTCCAGAATGTCATATAGTTATAATTATACAGTATGTAGCCTTTTCAGATTGATTTCTTTCGTTTAGTGATATGCTTTTAACTTTCCACCATGTCTTTTTACAGATTGACAACTCATTTATTGTTAGTGTTGACTTGTTTTGTCTGTACATACCTCAGTTTATTAATCCATTCATCTGTGGAAGGACGTCTTGGTTGCTTCTAAGTTGCGGCAGTCCAGAAATAAAGCTGCTGTTTATAATCATCATCTGCAGGTTTTTATGTGGGCATGTTTTCAGCTCCTTTGGGTATATAAAAGGAGCATTAGCTGGATCTTACAGTAAGGGCATGCTTAGTTTTTTAAAAATAAACTGCCAAAAGTGTCTTCCGAAGTAGCTATAGCATTTTGCATTCCTAACAGCAATAAATGAGAGTTACTGTTACTCCTCATCCTCACTAGTATTTAGTGTTGTTAATATTCTACCCCCGCTGTTAGCTTGATAAAATTTAATATTATTATGTGCATGCATCCTCTTTTTGAACCTTATGAAACTCTTAGGAAACTTTAAATGTATTTATCCAACTCCTGACATATATCTTATTTTTGTCACTATTTTAATTCTCCATTTCTTTGAAAATTGTAATGTTTTGGTCAGATTTTTTGTGCAAGGCCATGATGGTCCTTTGAAATGAACGAGTTTGTGTAAAAGGTGTTGTTAGACAGAAAAAGTGAAACTTTTTTGAGAAGAGTTTTGATAACATTTATTTTTGAATAGTAAGTACAGAGACCTTCCTGTTTCCTTGTGTCAGTTTTGATGAGCTCAATTTTTCAAGAAATTTGACCTCTTTGTCTAAGTTGTCAAATTGTTGGAATAACATTGTTCATAGTATTTTCTTACCCCTTGCTAATGTTTGCTAGGTTAGTAGGGTTGACAGTGATAACCCTATTTTTAGTCTTGATATTGGTGATTTCTGTTCTCAGCTTTTTTGTTTGTTTTTGTTTTGTTTTGTTTTTTCTTTAACCAGTTTACCTAGAATTTGTCTGTTTTGTTTTGTTTTGTTTTTTCTTTAACCAGTTTACCTAGAATTTGTCTGTTTTGTTCACCTGTGTTTGGTTTTGTTAATTTTTTTAAGTCATCTGCTTGTTTTCTATTTTTATTGATTTTTGCTTTTATTTTTATTATTTCCTTTTACTTTGTGTTTACTTCGCTCTTCTAAAGGTGGTACCTTACGTCTTTGATTTTAGATCTTTTTATCCTATTAAAAGTGTATAAAGCTATACATTTCCCTCCTAGCACTATTTTTGTTTCACTCCACAATTCTTCTTTTGGTCTAGTTTGCTTATCATTTGCTGAGAATGGTATGTTAACAATCTTATGATTGGAACATGTTCTGTTTCTTCTTTTAATTCCATAAAGTATTGCTTCATGTATTTTAAGTATTAATTATTAAGTGTAGACACTAATCTAATTGCTTTTTCTTTCTGCCTAATTATCCTTTTATTGTTATGGAAATGTCCCGTTTTATCTATAGAATATTTCTTTATCTTTAAGTGTATTTCTGACATCAAAATAGTCACTTCATCCTTTGTATTCTTGCTGTTAACATGGTATATCATTTTTCTCATGTCTCTCATAGGCAGCCTATACTACAGTTTGGTCATTTAAAAGAAATCTACCCTGTCCCTCCCAGTCGCTTCTTTTAACTGTTGTGTATAAATGATTAACATTTAATATAAATTAAAATTTGGATTGCGCTCTAGTTTATGATTTGTTCTTTTAAAAACATTTAAAATAGCTTTATTAGGGTATTATTGACAATTTAAAATACTGCATGTATTTAGAGTGAACAATTTGATAAGTTCTGACTAATGTACATGTCATGAAACCATCAACACAGTTAAGTCAGTGAACATATCCATCACTTGTAAAACTTTCCTCATACTCCTTTGTACTATGTCTGTATCATTTCTTCACTGCCTTGTCCCAGTAACCATTGATCAGCTTCTTTTATTATAAATTAATGTGCATTTTTTAGAGTTTTATGTAAATAGAATATATACACATAGAGGTGTGTGTCTAGACACAAAAACATATATGTAATATATACACACACTATTTTCTTCTGGCTTATTTCCATCAGAAATATTTTGAGATTCATTCTTGTTACATGTATCAGTATTCTCTTTTTGTTGTTCTCTATTATTATTTATATGTATATTAGCAGTTTACCCATTTACCTATTGATAAGATTGTTTCTAGTTTTTCACTGTTACAAATTAAGCTGCTGTTAACATTTGAGTACACTTTTTGTATGACCATAGGCTTTCATTTGTCTTGGGTCAATACTTAGACCTATGAAATGGCTAGTTAATAATGATAAGGGCATGTTAATTCTTTAACTACCTGAAACTATTTACAAAGTAATTGTAACGTATTACATTACCACCAGCAGCACATGAGAGTTCCATTTGCTCCGTACCTTCTTCAACACTTGGTGTAGTCATCTTTAGTTTCTGCCATTCCAAACTGGTGTATAGTGGTATCTTGGTAGTTCTAATTTACATTTCCTTAATGGGTAATGCATTTGAAATTCTTTTTATATGTTTATTTGCCATTCCTTTATATTCTTTGGTGATGTGTCTTTTGCCCATTTAAAAAATTGAGGGTTTTTTATTATTAATTTTTTAATATAATAACCTTTATTTCATATACTGTACTGTTGACCCATTTAAACCTTATGGTTAAATGATTTTTAAAATACTGTCATGCTTTGCTCACTGATGGATATTTCACTTTCAATCTATTTTGTGTCTGTGTTTCCAAAGTGAGTATCTGTAGGTATGTAGTTGAATCGTATCTTTAATTCATTCAGCCCATTTGTTTTTTGATTGATGAATTTAACCCATTTCCATTTAAAGTAGTTATTGATAAAAATTTATGCAGTTTTACTAATTTTTTTCTATATGTTTTAGGCTTCTGTTGTTCTTTGGTTTAACCAGTACTGCCTTAAATTGATTTTTTTTTTGGGGGGGGGGTATTGTGCTCTTTTGAGTCTCTTCTACTTTTGTGTGTAGTTTTTGCTAGTTTCCTTGGGGATTACAATTGGCATCCTAAATTTATAATAACTTTGAATTGATACCAGCTTAGCTTCAATATAAAAACTGTTCTATGAAGCTGTGTCCCCTTTTTAGATTGTTTTTTAAATCAAAAATTGTCTTTATATATTGTGTTTTTATACATTTCTATACATAATGTGTCCATTAACATAGATCTGTAATTCTTATTTCATGCATTTGTCATGTAAATCATGGTGTCACATTTCAAAAGTATAATTCTGGCTTTAATTTTTACCTATGGTTACCTTTAATGGAGTTTTTAAATTTTTTGTATGGCTTTTAATTACTGTCTATTGTTCTTTTGTCTTAGCCTGAAAGATGACCCTTACCATTTATTGCAAGGTGGTTCTATTAGCAACAGACTCCCTCACCTTGTGTTTCATTGGGAATGCTTTACTTTCTCCATATTTGAAGGGTAACGTTTCTTAATATAGAATTCTTGGGTGACAGGTTGTTTCTTTCAGAAATGTCATTGTAGTCCCTATTGGACTCCATTGAATTTGATGAGAAATCTATTGTTAATCTTATTGAGGATTTCTTGTATTTAACAAGTTGCTTTCTCTTAATACTTTAAAAGTTATCTTTTCCCTTGGCTTTTATCAGTGATTATTATGTATTTCAGTTTGGATCTCTGTAATTTCTTCTTGTGGTGGTTTCTTGATCCTTTTGAATGTGTAGATTCATATCTTTCATCATATTGGGACTTTTTAGCTTTATTTTTTCAGATACTCTCTGCCTGTTTCTTTCTCTCCTTTCCTTCTGGGATTCCCATTGTGTGTATGTTGGAAGGTATATGGGTTTCCTAGGCACTTTTTTTTTTTAATTCTTTTCTTTATACTCCTTCTGAAACATGGAACTCAAGGTGCTGTTTTCAAGACTTCCAGTAAATCCAGGATGATCATGGGTCAGAAGAAAGTAAAAATTCTCAAAGCTTTCCTGCCATTTTTAAGTTTATTTTTCTCCTCACCCTTTTTAATTCCAACACCCTGTCCCCCTGACACACACACGCATTTCTACCCCTGACCCATGAATGTTGCCACTTCCCCTTAAGAACAGGATCTGTGAAGGTGGGGTGTCCCCTCCCACTCACTTGTGGCGTGTACCCAGGCCTTGGCACACCCGGGATATGGTCCGTGGCTCTACCTGGGGCGTGAACATAGGACCTTCTGTATGCAATGCAGACGTGCTAACCACTACACTATGGAAAAGTTGCTTTTTTCTTGATTTAGTATTTGTTTGGTTACTGCATACCTTTTACCCTCTTCCATAGTCCTGACAAAATTAGTTCTGACAGTTCCTGCTTGCTTTTTTTGATGTTTCTGTGGTGGAATGTGTCCATGGAGCTGTCTGCTTCACCATTTTTACTGACATAAATCTAGATATTTTTGCATTCCTAAATACTCGAGTTTTGTTCTGAAATAGTTATGTTCTTTGGAAACAGTTTGATTGTTTAGGTGGTTCCAGAACCATGCTTGATCTAGTGGTAATTATTCCCCATTTTGAGGCAAGATTTTTCTGAGTATTCTACCCAATGCCCTGTGACTTATGAGTTTTTCCAGTCTGGCTAGGAGAAACCAGCACTGATCTTGGCCTTTTGTGCCTCCTGGATACTGTTCCCATTAACATTTTGGATGGTTCTTTTTCCAGCTTCATGCAATTTATTCATTCACATGTTCTCTGTTCAATACTCGAGTGGTACTCTCTGTGTGACTCTCTGTGATGTCCTTTTTGTGAAGAGCTTTCATTTCTTGTATTTTGTTCCGTTAAATTTAGCTGCTTTGGCCTCACCAGATCTCTTAAATTTTGGGAGTAACCTGGGCTTGGCCTCAGTTTCTCTCTGTGTCTTGGCCTGGAAGAACTCTCAAGACATTAAGCTGGGGAAACCAATGGCTTATCTATTTGTTTCTTGTGTCTCTGGGATTGCTATCCTTCTTGACCTGATTTCCATTGTCTTAAAAACCATTGTTTCAGTTATTTTGTCCATTTTTTTGGAGTGGCGATATGCATTGTTTCATGCTGGAGGCTACATTTGGTTCCTATTATTCTATCTGAACCAGAAATAGAAGATTTCTACAGTCCCTTCTTAACTTTGGTCATTTTTCTTATTGTTCCTCTGTTTCCTCTTTTCTTATTTGTGATTATATGAACATTTTTAGCATTGATTTTAATCAGTTTAATAATGCAGTCAATTAGTATTGCACTTAAATTTAATGTCGTTAAATTTAATTAATGACATTAATTATGTAAATAACCTTTTTTGGCTATATCTCTTTACATATATACAAATATTAATATGTATGTAGTGATTTGGGAATTACAGTTTTATACCAGTAAATTCAGTCTACTGTGCGTAGCACTTTCTACAAAATAGAAACCTTGAAACCTTATAGATGTCTTTTAACTGCTCTTTCTCCAATCTTCCTAATAATTTTAGTATGTATTAAACTTATGTACATTGAAAACTTTACCCAACAGCATTTAATTTTTGATGTAAAGCAGTCATATGTATTTTTTTAAGTGAAAGAAGGCATTATTGTTTTATCCAGTCAATCCGTTGAAAGTATCTACATGTTTATCATGCTTTATTTTTTTCTTCATCTTGGATCTTCCTTCTTGGCTCATTTTGTTGTTGTTGTTGTTGCCTGAGGAAAATTGTTCGGTGCTCCATTCAATGGAAATTTGTTGAAAGATATTTTGGGGCTTTATTTATCGAGTTGTTCTTTTGATGATAACTTGCCTTTTGGTGGTTTAAGATTTTTCTCTCTTTCTTTCAGTTTTTCTATAGTTTTACCTATGTGCCTAGGTATAGATTTATTTTTATTTACTTTGGGATTTGTTATGATTTTTCAGTTTATGACCTGTCATCTTTCTTCTGTTTGGAAAGCTTTTAGGTATTACCATTTCAGATGTTGCTTTTGTGTCATTTTCTCTTGTATTTCTCTGTGACTTATGTGTGAGGCTTGTTAATACTGTTCATGTCTTCTGTCTTTCTGTATTTTTCATTCTTTGGTGTTTTGTGCTAACATTCTGTATATTTTTTTCTGAGCTGTTTTCGTGTTGCCCTCTTAATTCTGTTTTCATCTATGTCTAAACCATTGTCAATACTACTCACTGATTAAAAAAAATTTTTTTTTACTTATGAAATTTTTATTTGGTTTATTACTATAGTTTTCCATTGTTTGAATACATTTTCAATTTTGTGTTGTATTTATTTGAACTTAATAAGCATAGTTATTTTAATGCTTATATCTAAAACTACAAAAATACAGATCTGTTTTCATTTTCTTGTTTCTGTGTGTTTTCATTTATGCAGTTCTGACTCCTGTGTGTTTGGTACTTTTTATTGTGCTGAAAATGCTAATGAACTAATAGTAGACATTATTTGTAGTCAAGATGACATTGTTTTCCTCCAGAGAGGATGTATATTTACTTCTGTCTGGTGCCGGAGGCTCTTGTAATTTAGGATTACATGAATCAGATTTCAGAGTTTGAGATGATCAAAGACCAGCTGCAGTCTTTTTGCGGATGTATTTTTAGTTTATTGTTACTCCTGGCTTGCAGCCCTTCATTCAGTCTTGTAGCTGAAAGAGGGTGAGAGGTTTACTAGTTCCCATTCTCCCTTGGTTTTCTGTGGACATACATCCCTGTACTTCCAGCCTTCTTTGTTTGTCAAAAGTATCATTCACCCTCTCAGCTCCTTTCTCTGAAATAGGCAAATATCCCCTGGGTGGCAAAAGTGGCCGAAGCTGTACTCACCACCCTGGACTTTCATCCTTTTTCAGTTTTGGATTAGTAATTCCTCACTGTCATTTCAGCTCTTTAATATCTTCAGGCACATTTTGAAAATTAAAAGAAACATTAACATTCAACATAAATTATTAAAGTATTTTAAGTGAAATATTAAAATGAATATTAGTATTGGTAAAAATATCAAATTAAAAATGGACATTAATGTAAAAGTAAAAACATTTAATATTGACATTTAAGATTTAGTATTAAATTATTTTTTTACAGTGATTCTCAGTGTTGGTTTGAATTGTTTTTAAGAAGTGTCAGTCATTATCAGAATCTGAATTTTAAGATGTTTCGCTTTTTTTGTGTTTCTGTGCATAATAACTAGAGAAATGCTTAAGAGTGCTTTATCAGTAGCAGTTTGACTAGTCAATAATGAGAATTTGTTAATGTTTTTATTGTGTATTTGCTTAAGTAGGAATTTAGGGAATCTTTTTAGAAAGTTAATGATTTTATTTATCTTTGAAAAAGCTTTATTGAAAATTGGAAAATGACATTATTTTCATTTATTTGTTTTTAGGTTGGGCTCATGTTGTTTGTGCCCTGTATATTCCAGAGGTACAGTTTGCCAATGTTTCCACAATGGAACCAATCGTTTTACAGTCTGTTCCACATGATCGTTATAATAAGGTACAGTCGATATTATTTTATTGATGTTTGAATATAATTCTTTTAAGACTGGGAAGTACAAATGAATTTTTTTGCATTTGTTTTATTATAAGCCTACATTACAAATTTTAAATTATAGGCCTTCATCAAGTTCCAGAGATTTACAAAAAGTATAATTACTATGGTAAACTACAATTATTAAAATGTTACTAAGATTACAGGAATACAAGACAAATAAACAAAAATGTATTACCAATTTAACTCATGTAGGTATTTAGTATTCTAACATTTACATAACATTTTAATCCTTATAGATTTGTCCTTTAAGAATTACTGACCTTTTATGCTCTTTCAGACATCAAAGTTCTATTAAATTTGAATTAATCATTATTTGATATAATAGTCATTATGGTATTACACATCCTTTCTTAAAAAATAATCCTGTTACAGAATATTACTTGCTCCTTTCCCTTCGTCAAACTAATTCCTGTCCCAAAGATAGAATTTTTGTTAGCTTTTTGAAAACCTTAATGTTTGATTTTTTCCTATATTTTTTCTTTATTTTGTACATGTATATTGTTGTTTAATTTTTTTTGCATGTTACTTTTTGCTTGCCCATTGTGCCTTTCAGTATAGCGTTACCATTTATTTGAGGCACCTGTTGATTTATTCCATCTGTGAGAGAAAGTTACACTGCAGCCAATTCTAAGTTTTAATATTTTTGTATTAAATATTTTAAATAAATATTAATATTAAATAAATGTTTTACATTAAAATGTTTTCATATTTATAATGCAAATTATTAGTATTTTTTAAATTTGAAAACACAAAAATAAATAGAAAAATGCAAGACAGAAATCATCCTAAATCTTCTCATTCATGTTATTCTAGATTTTGTGTGCACTTTTACATATATTCTATACTTGTAAAAGATTTGGATACTATTCCTTATATTGCTTTGTCTGTGTTTGAAAATTAATGAACCTGAACATCTTTTTGTGTCAATAAATGATATTTTTGCCATTATTTTTAGGGCTACCTAGCATATAATACAGAATTTATTAGTTCCGATATATGGTAATTTAATTAAAGAACACCTTATTATTGAAGTGCCTCATTTGATATTTGGCATGTATATACCAACAGAATCTCTATGTAAAAGGGTATGAACATTTTGGAAGCTTCAGTAAGTATATTGTGTCTAGAATGCAGTTTCCCATTTATACTACATTAGTGATATGTGAGATTGCTCATAATCATGCCTTTTGTTATACTCATATCTTTTTATACATTATTATCACTGTATTACCATTAAAACAATCTTTGCTGTTCTTTTTAGTGAATGAGTATGGATAAGGTTAAATATTTAAAAAAAATTTTAAGGTTATTCATACTTGTCATTGACCTTGACTATCTCTTTGTTCACTTTAATATTGCAATGATTTTTTTATTACAAAGCATTCTTTATATTAGAGATACTAGTTTTTTCTTATATTCTTGCTATGTATGCTTTTGATTATAATGTAACATTTGCTTTTTTAACTTTTGTTATATCTTCATGGTTTTACTGTTATTCTAGCAGGTCAATTTTTTCTAGTCAGAAGTTAAAATTTTTTATATAATTTACAAAATATCCTATTGTTTCTGCTTTTGATTCCATGCAAAGAAAATCAATGCATGTTTTTAGTACTTTCAAAGTTCATATTTAAAATATTTGTTTTTCCTTTTAATTTTGAAATAATTTCAAACTTACATAAAGGTTGCATTAATAGTACAAAGAGCTCTGCCTTCCCTAAACCAATTGAGAGTAATTTATCAATATAATACTGACCACTCCTGTGTATTTCCCGTAAAGAAGGACTTTCTCCTACATGACTAGAATACAGCCATTAAAATCAAGGTAATTAGCATTTATGCATTATTACTATCTACTCCACAGACCTCATCATTATTTCTCTAATTTCTACATTTTTTTCCCAGTAATGTCTTTCATAGCCAAAAGATCACAGAATATATTTTGTCTCTTAAGTTTTCTTTAATCTGAAATAGTAACTCAATTTTCTCCTGGCTTTTATAATTTGATACTTCTAGAGATTACAGGCCCAGTATTTTGTAGAGTGTCCCCCTGTTTGGATTTTTCTAATGTTTCCTCATGATTAAATTCAGATTATGTGTTTTGGCAGGAATATCACAGAGGTGATGCTGAGTTGTTCTCATTGCCTCTTATCAGGTGGTACATAATTTCAGTTTTTCCCATTACTGGTGATGTTACATTGATCACTTGGTTAAGGTGCTGCCTGCAGGGTTTCTCCACTGGGAGGTTAATCTTTTTTCCCTTTATGATCAATAAATATTTTGTTGGGGAGGTACTTTGTATGTGAATATATTGTTCCTTGTGCCTTTTACCCACTAATTTTTGCATCCATTGTTATTTCTTGACTTATTAGTTACTATGATTGAGGACAAATGGTGCTTTTCTAATTCCATCAAATCTTTTACATTCATCAGTTGGCATTACGCTTTAAGAGAAAGCTTTCTACACTCCCAAATTCTTTTTATTAGTATGGAGTAACATGGACTGTGTTACTATTTTATTTTAAGGGGTCATTCCTCAGTACTCTCATTTATTTTGATACTTATATTATCTCAAGTTTGGCTACTGGAACCCCTTCAGGTTGGCTTTTGTATCTTTAAAAATGTTTCTACCATTCTGTGAGCACTTCTTTACTTCTCACACAGTTGTGTATTCTAGGCTCACCTTGTATCATTCCTGCTGTAGCCCTGAACTCACCATTTCTTCAAAAAAGCCTTGATTCCTTTTAGGTGAGAATGGTATTTAGAAACCAAAGTGCACATTAAGTGTGCTCACTGTCACTGAGATATTGCTACCCCTAGGCCTTCTTAGTTAAGATAAGTAGGAAATAGATGTTTGTATGTAGATACAGAGATAGACACACATTCACGTCTATATTTTTTATACTTATCTCTATATGTTGAAGACGGTGCAGTTATAATAATAATTCTGATTCAGTATGTGGATATATATACACACACACACATATATATATGTATACATACATATAGATAGATAGATAGATAGATATGCACACATATCTATATATATTTCTTTATCTGTTGATCTGTATATAGAGAACCATAAACTTTTAGTAACTTCTCCACATCTGCACTGGATTCATTCTTTTTCCACCCCCCCCCCATATTTATGACTGTCATTCCAGACAGTGAGAAACCAGATTCCCATTTTCCTCAATATATTTACTTATTTGATTAATTTTTCTTGTGTTAACAAATCTTCTGTTACTGACATCCCTTAATGCAGAGCCCATTCTAACCTCATTCAGGCTCCACACCTCACTCTGGGCTGGTGCTGCTTCCCTGCACAGCCGCCCTTTTCACCACTGCTTCCCCACCCCACGCTCTGTCCCCCTCCATGGTCGGTCTCACCTTGTTCATGTTTTGGCACCTCACTCTGACACCGCCTACTCTCAGAATGCTACCATACTTGGCCCCACTTCATGGCTTTAAGACTAAAGAATTCCAGGCATAATGGAGGCGGAAGGTAGAAGGAAGAATGAATTATTTAGATTTAAATCTTCTATATATTTAGAGTTAATTTAGAATATGATAAGATACACGTCTAATTTTTCCCTTCCCACATGGATAGACAACTTTTTCAATATTACTATTAAATAGTATGTGTTTTTCACAGTGACTTGAAATACTGTTTGAATAATTATTACATTCTTGGGTATTCTTGACATTTTTTCTGTTCTATTGATGCATGTGTGTGTTCTAATCCTCGTATTACACTATTTTGAATTATTATGGCTTTATATACATCTTAGTACATGACAGAACAAATATTGTCATGTATTTCTCCAGATGAACGTTAGTACTAACAAAATACAATTTTGATTATGCTGGAATTATAACCATGTATTATTTGGGGGAATAATTTATCTTTTTACAATATTGAATCTTCTTTTCCAGAAACACAGTGTATCTCTCCATTCATCAAGTGTTTCTTTTTTTCTTGTAGTTTTTCTTATTATGTGGTTGTTATATACATTCTCATATTTTTATGGTTGTTGATTTATTTTGCATAGTTAACCTTAAAAACTTCTGTTTAGGAATATTTAATATGGTTAAATAAGGGGGCATGTAAATTCCTACTTGATAGGCACAATTGGAAAATGGATTATTGAGCTTTGGGAGACATCAGTTCTTAATGGGTGGTAGTAAAGAATAATTTGGAGAGCATTTATTAAGATATTGGGCATATACTATGGACCTGCTTTGTATCAAGCATTGTGCTGGACACTAGGAATTCAAGATACATAAAATATAGAGTTTTTCTCAATATGACACTCAATTAGAAAGACAATTAAGTCAGTATATAATTACAGTGTGTGAACTGAATCATAACGTATATTATGAATAATTAAAAGTCTGAATGAAATGTTATGGGACATAATGAAAGAATGGATTATTTTTGCCTAAAGAATTGAATAAAACATACAAAGAGATTATAAAGGCTTTGTAGGATAACTAGGAATTTGACCTGTGGAAAAAAGGATCAAATAACAATTCCAGAAAGAGTAAGTAAAATAAAAGGTTGGTAGGCACAAAGAGCAAATGGCAGGCAGCTCAGAGAATAATAAATAATTTTTTTGTGGCTGGAACATTCTGGGATTTAGGAAATTTTCTGACAAATAGGAAAGGAAAATATGCATAGACTATATGTATAGCATATCTAAATTGTAGAGAATTCACTGCGTTGACCTATTATGTTAAATCTTCTACAGTTTTTGTACCATTTGTCATCAGATTTGTTTTTATTTTTTGACCTCTTATATTTTCTTGTATCAGTTCCTCATTTCACTGACGTATACATTTTGTTAGTAAACATGAGTGGCATATATTACCTTTAAGTTACCTTTTAATAATTTTTAAGAAATGTGGACGATTGAGGCAACATAGAGATTCATGAACTTTTTTAAGGTGGAGGCTTGTGTTCTTCAAAGTCAAGGAAGCGTTTATTTTAGAAAGCTACAATTTCCATAGAGAATAGTTGGTAGGTGATATATATGTCTAATTTATATCCTTTTGAGTAATCTTTATTTATTGAGTGGCCATGAGGGAATGAACATTTATATGTATAGGAAGGATCATAATAGACCAAATAAAGAAGCAAATCAAAAACACCATAAAACATGATGTCATTGAATTGTAAAAGCTTAAACATAGAGGAAAACTTAGAAATTGCTAGTCCAAATTCCTTTTTTTTTTTTCCCCAGAAGGAATAGTGGATACCTATTAAGAGAAGTTTTTATCAATATATTTAGCATTTGGGCGAATAAATTTGAAAGTTCTAAATATTCTCTCCTATTTTTTATGACTCCTGTTAGTGCCATTTAAAAAACTAGGTTTAAGATTGTGGAGCTAAACATTTCACCCATCCATCCATCTAGCCAGCATTTATGGCATGTCCTATTATATGTACCAGGCACTGCTGGAAGAGTGAGGAATATATAGCCCAATTGGTAGGATAGACACGCACAAATCAGTGGTTGTGAAACAGTGTGGTATGTGCAAAGATTCTAGAATAGAGACTGTTTATTTAACCTAGTCTAACAGGGATGAAGAAAGAGAGGGGAGGTGTCTTAGAAAAGGTGCAGCTTCTCTAAATTTTAAAGAGGCCTTAGGTACTGGCTGTGAGGGGCAGAGATGGGAGGGAGCACATGAGTGGCTATTAATTTTACAAACTGAAGGAGCAAAAGCTTTGAAGTGAGAAATAGCAGGGAGGGTGGTGGGGAGGAGGGAAGAGGGGATGATAGTAAGGGAGAAGGGCGGTATAGTTAAGACTTTGAATGCAATATGTGGAATGCTGAGAGAGGTTGACAGGACCAGAGTTTCGAGGGCCTCACATATCATGTTAAGGAGCTTGAACTTTGTCTCTATTGAAGGTTTTTTTTAATTGGGAGGAATATGCCTAGGTCTATTTACTATTCTAATGGATAGTGAAAGGAGGATTGTGGCGGCGGGGGGGGGGGCGAGAAAGAGACAAAGAGTAGTTACATAGAAACTCATCAGACATTCACAGTGTTCACAGGTATGAAGTAGGAGAGTGGTAGGAATGAAGAAGGGACAGAGACATTTAGATAATGTGTAAGATGTTTGACCAAGCTTGATGATCAGTTTAGTGTGACAGAACATAAGGGAGGAATCAAAATCAGAATAGATTTTCAGTTTCCAAAAGGTAACTTGTACTAGGCCCATCACCACCACCTGAGATAGAGTACATATAGGAGTCAAGCTAACTGACCCATTCCTTAGAATAGACACTAAGTTTTAAATTCTTGGTGTATATTGGTGGGTTTTATTACCTTGTTTGTAAAACAAGTCTTGTGTCTACAAGTTGTGCATATAATAACAAGATAATAAGGTCCCAAGATATAATTCACATTTCTGCCAAAATATCAAACATTTGTCTTTGTATGTATGTAATATATGCTTGTTTTTGCCTTGCACTTTATCCTAGTTACTTAAATGAACACTTAAGTTTTTCTTTTCTAGACAGTTGAATCATTTGGAAAAGCAAAACAGTCTTTGCAACTGTATCTGTAAAAATCCCCTTTTACCCTTTTTGGTATCTCAGCTCATTCTCAATTTAAATTTTCCTATTTGACTTCTCTCTGTTGTCTTTGTCCCCTCCCCCCAATTCATACATGTACTCATTCTGTTGTATTTGCTATTGTTTTTTTTTCCTCCTCAGGGAATAGTAAATTATTTTTTTATTAAATTGTTCTTTGTGTGTTTTATGCTTCTCTGTTCAGCTTCACTTCTAATTGCCTTCTTTTTCTCAATTCCAAGGCTCAGAGGTTGTTTTATTAAATAGAGTTTACTAAGGACTGTGGAAGAATGGCACTATAATTTCCTTCACTGTTATTTCTTTCCTTCCTTCCAAAGGCAGCACTCCAGTCTAAACTTCTGGAAGCAGCAGTACACAGTGGTTAACTGAAAATATTTCATGGGATTAAAATCTTACCAACATACAAATTGCCTGTATCAGTGTTTTTCATGTTCGTTTGGTGTCTTGGGTACTCATGGAAAATAGATGTTCATATAATATGATCTTCTAAGTATAATTGATTGAGAGATAAGATTTTAGAAAAACATATTAAAACAAGGCAAGTCAAATTTGACAAATTTTTCTACAGAAACTATTAAAACTGGGTTAGATTTAATACTAATGACTTAATTATAGTCAGAAATTCGATTACTGAAACTAGCTAAAGTATAGATGGGATTGGTTAAAGGCTACGATAGGTCATCCCACAATATGCATGGGAAGTTGCACTTGGAACTAGAAAGTCAGAGACAATATTGTCCATTCCATCTTTGGTGAGGGACCTATAGTCTTTTTTCTCTTATGTCTATAGTCTGTTTCTGCTTTCACATAGTAATCTCTAATTCTGCTTTCTATTTTATCTGAGTTGACTATAGGTAACTGACGTAGTGTCCTATTTCTAAATTTTTCATGAAGCAACTCTGGTCTAGGCACTTGGGCTTGGACTAAGGCATTTTTATCTAGGAAAAACATGGGTACTTAGATACCACTCCAACATTAGAAACTGAGTGAACATAGAGGACAATTTCTACAAAAGAGATGTGAGTTGTCTAGGTATTCTTCTTTACCTTCCTGTCCCATAAAAGTTCTATTTAAAACAAATAAAAGAACCTGTAAACTGTTCCTGATGTAAATATGCCAAATCACATATGCTGATTCTTTAATTTTAATAAATTAGTTTAGTGTTCTGTACAAACTTCCTGAATTTCTTTTTTTCTTAATAACTGTAAAGTATTTAATAATTTACAAAAGAGTTTTGGGGCACTTTTAAAAGAGGTTATTTAAGTTACTTGATGACTTAATAAGAAACAGTATTGGGACTTCTATTTTTCTCACCACATAAAACCAGCACATTCAGTATACATTTTTATTTCGTCTTCTCTAAGGTTGGAATCATTCTGGATAAAATCAAGTAAATGGATCTGTGTGAGTTGTTTGTTTTAAAGGAGTAAGTCTCAGGTGTGTCAGTTTGTTGGGGAGATGGACTTATATGTCAGATTTTTCTAAACTAGTGGTTCTTTACTGTTTTGGGGTCTTCAAGATTCTGATAAAGTATAAGGAATCTATTCTCAGAATAAAGTATACCCCAAATATGATATAACATAAAATATTTTACATATGCTTTCTTAAAGATTATAAAAATACCCCTCAGTGGGTCCTCAAACTCTGTACTTCCTGTCATGTTAAGGATTACCAGATTTAGATTGCATCAAATGATACTTAAATAATTTAATAGTTTATGTATTTAAAAATAATACATTTTAAATTAGATATATAAACATTTTTACTATTTTGGCATTTTTCTAATAGTTTTTCATATGTAAATAAGAAAAGTTATAATTATGCCAAATATACAGATTTTATTCTTGGCTCTATACTTAAGGCTCTGAATGACTCTAACTGTAATGTTTGTGCTATAATTTGTAAACCATTCCCATATTACTGAACACTGAGGTTTTGTTGAGCTATTTTTCTGTTATAAATAAAAGCATGACAAAAATCTTGCTTCACCAAGCCCTTTTTCCTATATTTTGGATTATTCCCTTTGGCTAGAAATTTAGAATTCATAACATTATAAGACTATATCTTATTATGTTACCTCATTGTTTTTAAAACTTTTATAGTTAATAATTTATGAAAATGCCAGGTTTATCACACCATTGCCTATGCTGTTTTTAAAAATCATTTTTAATATTTGTTAACTTGATAATTGAAAATAATATCCAATTACTTTTTCATTTGATTACTTGTCAGGCTTTCAGTGGTATTTCTTCTTATGAATTCTCTATGTTTTTGCCCATCTCTCTCTTGAACTGTTAGGTTTTCTGAAGTTATGAGCTCTTTAAATAGTGATATTAAATTTGTGTCTTTATATATACACCACGGGTACTTTTTTGCTTTGCTTTTTAGTTGTAACTTAAGGAAAATACTCATACACACAATTATACTTTATAGTTTCTTTTGGGGAGAGTCAGATATACAGAGTGCTTAGAAACTTAAATATTTTGAAAGTAATTAGGTTCTATATGATTATGGGATTGTGCTGTCCTTATTTTTCTGCACATCAATGCCGAGATCATTCTTTGTGTGAACATATCTTTACACTTAAGCACAGAACCGCGTTGTAGGACTCAGGAAGTTATATATCATATTTGCATTACCATTCAGCAAAATCTTAGGAAATGGACAGGGAACGCTTACTCTGGTTCATTCTCCACAGGTGGCTAATATCTGAAATTTTTTGCTGTAAGTGATATAAATAAAGCAAAATGGTATGACTTCTGTAGTTTTCAAAGTCACATGGAAGATGAAAATGACTCTGTTCATTGTCAAAGGCTATCTTGTAAGGAGGAAAGTCCAGTTGCCATAATGGTTACATCTGTAAACCTCAAATGCCGAAATTAAATATGTGAGGATTGCTACAAGTCAGTGTCTTTTGTGCTATAATACAGACATGGTCCATTCTATTTTGATGAAAAAAAATAGTGGTTGAATTATATATCTGGATATATTGACAGAGTGGTTTTTCTCACAACTGTGGGGAGACGCTGACAACATACTGCAGCAGGCTAGGGCTCTGCTGTCATCTGTCCTGCAGCATGGAGGTTCACGGTCATCTCCCATGCTGCTGATGTAGGCATTCTGTTCTGTCATGTTTTTTTCTTAGATAAATTTATGTTGAATTCAAGTCAAAATTGATTAACTTGTTATAAAGGGAAATGATCAGGTAAACCTGGAATGTGCAGATTCAGAGAGGAGATGGAAATGGAGGGGTTAAGTAGGCTGGGGGACAGAGCTTACATTAGTGTTTTAAAAGGAAGAAGATACGAAGTTTTATTTTACAGGGCCGTATAATATCATGTCTAAATTTGTAATTACAAGGAGTAATAATAGGATGATCTATCTGGCGATAGAAGACAAAACAAGACATCTAAGAAGAAAATGACAAGGATATATTTTGGGTCATCCCCCATTAGTAATTTTCAGCAGTGCTAGGTAGTAGAAAAACATGAAATAGTGTCAAATAGAAGCAGAACACCTAACAGCAGCGTATAATATTGATCAGATACTATTGCTGGTAAGGATTTTCCTCAAATTGTAGAATATAATTTGCTTTTTTTTTTTTTTGGCCCATTATAGGTCTAATTTTTTTCCTTTGAAAGTTAAAAGCATTGACCTGCTCTGAAATCATACCCACCAAATTCCCAGAAATTAGACTATGTGATCCCTTTTTTAGGGTATAAGTCAAGTACCTTTTGTGTCTGCCACCTCTTCCCCACAGGGATTAGGAAATAAAAGAATGCATCTTACCTGCAAAAATGTCTGGTTGAAGTGTAGGCTACTAGATTGGCGTGCTGTGTGACGCTAGGGGCATATAGATCTTTATAAGAATATAAAAATAACTTTAATTTTTTTTTTAACAAATTGGTTTTATTTTTCGAAAGTGCTGAACGCCTGGAACAGACTCTCCTTCAGAGTTCTCAGAAGGAAACAGCCATGCCAGTACCTCATCTCTGTTGGGTTTTCTTCACATAAACTTCACATAAATTTGATTGGGGTTTTTACCTTTATCTAAACTTTTGATTTCTTTTGTGCCTAAGATAAAGAACATTTTTAAGGTTTATTTCTAATTTTATTGTTCAAATGTTTTCTAATTTGTTAACTTCTGCTTTTCTAAAGGTTTTTTATCTTTATGTAACATCATTTCTTTTGTTAAAAAATATTTTTTAATTGACATATGTACACAATAATATGACCTTCACCCCTGTTGATCACTCAGCTCCAAAATATTACTGACTCATAGCCAGTTTTTTACACAGCCTCTGTATAAGTTTTTTAGGGCTGCTATAATAAAGTACCATAAACTGGTGCCTTAAAACAACAAATTTATTCTCTCTAAGTTATGGAAGCTAGAAGTCTGAAATCAAGGTATTGGCAGGTTTGGTTCCTTTTGAGAATTCTGAAGGAGAATCTCTTCCATGCCTCTCTCCTTGCTTCTGGTGATGGCTGGCCTTCCTAGACATTCCTGGGCTTGTAGATTTATCACTCTGATCTCTGCCTTCATGCACAAGGTGTTCTTTTGTCTCTGTGTTCTCATGTGGCCATTTTATAAGGTTGCTATTCATGTTGGATTAGTTGTTACACCTGCAATGACCCTATTTCCAAATAGGTCATGTTCTGAGGTACTGGGGCATTATTAGGATCTTACATAACTTTTTGAGGGCAATGTAGCCCAGCCCACAGTAATCTGCCCTCTTTCCTCATTCGTATTCTTACAAAATGCAAAATACTTTTATTCTATGCCAACATCTCTCAAAGTCTTAATCCCTTCCAGCATCAACTCTTAAGTTCAAAATTTTATCTAAATAGAAAAACTCAGATGTTCCAAATCTAATCTTCTGAATCATCTAAAATTAGGCATGGTTGAAACTCTGGGTATGGTCCATCCTGAGACAAAGTTTCTATCCATCTGTGAACCTGTGAAATACAGAAAAGTTATCCTTCCAAGATACAATGGCAGGACAGGTATAGTATAGACATTACTACTCCAAAAGGGAGAAGCTCCTTGTAAAAGTTCATAGAATAGAGTCTTTGAGTAGGTGTGAACTTTTCTTCTTTCTGTGGTTCTACTATCATATTAGCCCACAATCAACCTTTAGCAAATTGTTAAAATTTTAGGTGATTTCTTCTTATTTGCATGTCTTCTTCCATGTCTTCTTTCCCTGCTTTCTCATTGTTAGAAAGTCTGAGCATCTTGTGGTTTGTAGAGGGTTGTGGGGGAGAGTGCATCTCTCCTTTGAGTTTAGTCTACTTGGTTTCCTTGCATCTGCAGAAATCTTTTATAGTTGCGATTGTGTAGTTTAAATGGCTTTTTCTTGCTAGGTTTGGCATGATGGTCCCTAAGCTTTCTACATCTTAGATAGGATTAGAATTTGGCCCCTCAATCTTTTGATGTGTGTTATTTAAAATATTCAGTAAAAGTTCACTCTTTTCTTGAAAAGTGAAAAATTTCAGGCTATGAATTTGCCTGTAAGTATAGCTTTATTCACATACTCTTCACATTTTATTTGGTGTGAATTGTATTTTGATGACATTTTCTCAATAAACCTCAATTACCGTACAGTTTTTCTTGGTCTGGTAACTATTTAATAAGAATTTTAAAATTATTAAATTATTTTTTTCTGCCTTGATTTGTGTGTCTTAGGGCTCTGTCGTTAGATGCATATGTACGTATGCTTATAATTGTTATATCTTCTTGAGGAATTGACCTGTTTTTAATTCAAAACTATTCCTCTTTATCTTTTTGTTTCAAAGTCTTTTTTTGGGGGGATTCTGAAATAATGATAGTCATTTTAGACGCTTTGTGCTTGCCTTTTGCAGGGTAAAATTTTTCATCCTTTTACTTTTAACTTATTTGTACTTTTAAATTTAAAGTATGCCTCCTGTAGACAGTGTATGGAACTTGTTTTTTTAATCCAGTGTATCAGTCTCTGCCTTTTGATTGGCATCCTTTCACATTCACTGATGTTATTAATATTTTTGGATTTATGTTGTCATTTTTTTGGTTTCTTTGTCTTGCGACTACTTTGTTCCTCTTTTTCTTTTATTGTACCTTCTTTTATCTTAAGTGGATATGTCTAGTGTACCATTTTTATTCCTTTCATGATTTTTAAATTATATTTTCTTGGATTATATAATTGATTGCTCTATAACTGACAATATTCATCTTAATTTAGCAGAATCTACTTCAATAAGATGTAGAAAGTCCATTTCTGTATAATCCCTTTCCTCCTTTAGGTGTCATTATTATGGATATTATGTCTATATATACTATACTCCAATAATACATTGTCAAAATTATTGCTTTATATACTCTTGTTGGGGGGAGGTAGAGGTAGGGAGGGAGAGAGAGAGAGAGAGAAAAGAATGAAAAGAGAGAGAAAAGGGAGAAAATGTTTGTTCTTATTTACTGTTTTTGTTTCTTTTCATTTCTTCCTGTCAATTCCAGTCACCATATATTATTATTTTTTTATTTCAGCATAGCTTTATTTGCACCTTTTTTCATTGTGTTGTCATTGTCAGATATATCACATTTCTGTATGTTATAGTCCTGACAGTAAAACTTATGGACATTGTTTTATGCAATTACTTTTTAAATTAAGATAAGAATGAGAAAGGAATATCTAATTATATTTAAAAAAATCATTTCCTACATAATTACCTTTGTCGGAGCTCTGCATTTTTTAATTGGTCTGTTTTACTTATTTATATTTCAGCTTTATTGAGGTATAATTGACTGGAGCTCTTTGTTTTTTTTAGAGTGTGAATTGCAGTCACTGTCTAGGATCACTTGATTTTAGAGTAAAGAATTTCCCTTATTATTTCTTCTTAGTTGAATCTGGATCAAGAAAGTATCTCAGGTTTTGTCTGAGAGTGTCTTTATTTCACCTTAGTTTTGTAATATATCTTTGCTGGATATAGAATTCTGAGTTGATAGTTTTGTTCTTTCAGCATTTTGAATATATTTTTCTACTGCCTTGTGTCCTCCATTGTTTTTGTTGAGACCTCAGGTGTTAATTTTATTGTAGTATGTGATGAGCCATTTTTCTCATGTTATTTTCTTAGTTTTAGCTTTTATCATTTGGAATATGGATCTCTTTGTGTTTATCCTGCTTGGAGTTTGTTGAGCTTTTTAGATTATTGGTTTTCATCAGTTTGTAAAGTTTTCAGCCATTATTTCCTCAGAGACAGTTTCTGTCTATTCCCTTCAGTTCTGGTTTTCTCATTATACATATGTTGGTGCACTTAATGGTATCCTATGTTTCTCTGAAACGGTTCTTTAGGTAGAGAAGACATAAAAAAAGTCTTCTTTAAAATGCATAATATCTGTGGATCCTATTTTTAAGTTTGTTAAATTTTTTTTTCTACTGTCAACTCAAATCTTTTGCACTCCTTTAGTGAATTTTAAACTCCTCTTTTCTATTTGGTTGAAATCTAAGTCCCACATCTGGGCCCTCCTCAAAGGCAGTTTTGAACACCTACTTTTTTTCTTGTGTATGGGTCACATTTTCCTGTGTCTTTGTACATCTCATAACTTGTATTTGCTGAAAACTGGACATTTTAGATAACATATTATAGCCACTCTGGAGAATGGTTCTTTCTTCCCTTTGTGGGTTCTATCGTTGTTTGTTTGCTCACTTACTTGTTTAATGACTTGGCTGGACTAATTCTCTGATACCTGTTTCCCAGTACCACATAGCCTGAGATGGCCCAGCCTTTCCTTTTTTTTTTTCCTTTTTTTAAAGCCTGACTTCTTAGGTTGCATTTGGGTTGACATAAGCCACATAGTAGTAGCCAAAAGATTGTGCTTAAGCCTCCTTAGCTAGTTAGATTTTAATCTTTTGCCATTTGATATGTGTGTGACTTAGAGAGTATTTTCCAGGAATCCGTGATTCTCTTTCCAGTCATTTCTGAGAGCATGCGGCCTTGAGCATGCATACAGGCTTTATGACTCTTAGGTATGCGTGTGATTTTATTTTCAATTCTGGATTCTTAGGAGTTGCCCCTGGGTCAAAGTAGTTTATTTTTGAGTCAGTTTTTGATCATAGGTGTACTAAAGCACCTTGAGTCTTATTGGTCGATGGCTTTGTGTTTGGCTTTGGGGAATGCTTTTTAGTCTGTCCCAAATCCCACTTCTCTTTTTTACCGGTTGGGTGCAAAGAGAAGTGTGAGGGCCCTTATTTTCTTTCTTCTGGCTGACCTACTCTTTCGCTGTTTCCACTGGTATCTTGGAACTACTAGCCCTGTGTTAAATGCTCACCACCAAAGTATTTTGACATTGCTCTTAGGCATGACCTTTTCCAAGCCCTGTTCCAAATCAGGTCAGTCTTGTCAGGTAGAGCTGCTGAGTTTTTAAGGCCCACCTCTGTACTAGTACTACTTTGGAGCTGAGGATGGGGACAGCACCCTGCTTCTCCAGAAGAGACTCTGACAGGGTGCTAGGAGGAGGGATGGGTATATTATATCCTAGCTATCTGTCCTTCCTAGCCTGAAACTTCTTGCATTTTACTAGCAAACTTGGAAAGGAATGATAGGGCCCCAGGGTTCTTGGCCTGTTGTTAGAGTGGGAGTCTATGAGTGGGAGCTACCAGGTATGAGCAGGATGAGAATTACTAGAGACCTGGCCCTGTAGCCTTGTGACTAGGAGCTGGCAGGAGAGGGGTCCTGCATTTTCTTGACCATGAAGTTTTCCAGAGGGAAACTTGATCAGAGGGAGAAGTATGTCTGTATGTGGTGGTGGGAGTGTTGGGAGCATACCATAGCTCAAATGTCACAGACTCACTGTTCACATGGAGATTTAGTAGATTTTCTTGAATAAAATTTCCTCTATTTGCTGCATATCTTTAGGACAATTTTTAGACTTTAAATTGTTTTTCACCTGTGAAGTGGCTAATTCACTGGGGAGAAGAATCATGGAGCTCTTTACCTTGTCATATAGTCTGAAAATTCTAACTCCTCTCTCTCTTTTTTAAAAAAATAAATATGTATAGTAATTTTTAGTTTTCATTGAATGGTCAAATGATGATATTGTTTCACTGTCAGCTTTTTGGAAGTTACTGATATATTCTTTGAGGCCAATTGCTATTTCCTCACAATATAAAATGTTATTGTTTCAGTTACTTGTTTTTTTTTTTTAATTTCTTGATCATTTGTAGGCTAAAAATGTATGTTAAATTCATAATTGTTTTTTCTTGTGATTTGAACAATTAGAGATGCTCTTATTCAGAGTGTCTAGATTGATTTGGTTGTAACTTGGGGTTCACTTTTTGTAGGTATAACATAATTTTTGTAATTCATTTCAGTTTGAAGCCTTATTTATCAACAAAAGAGTTGAAATTCATTTACCTGACTAGGTTTTAGGCGTTTTTTGGTAAATATCGTTATATGGTATTATTTGGTTCCACAGTGCAGAGTGGGGGAAATCTCTCTGGGTTTAAAAATTCATGTGATCCTGTTGAAATTGTCTAGTTTATATATTATTACTGTTCAGAAATTTGTTTCTTTTTAAAAATATATCACCTGATTATATGTAGACATTAAATTTTGTATACTCAGCTTCTAGTCAGCTGATAATTTTATTTATTACGTAGTGATACTCGTAGATTGCCATTTATAGATTGTTATTCAGTTGTTCATGGAAGAAGTTATTATCGGCTGTTTTCATCTAGGAAAAGGACTAAGGTAAATGTTAGTCAGAGTTGTTGGAAGTATTCATTGGCTCTAATACCTTTTAGGGGCATCTCTTCTTCTTTACCTGAAGTGTCTTCCTCTCATGCCTAGTATGTTGGGTTGGGAAGGCTCAATGAACCCCTATGAGATTCTTCTTGTGGACAGCTGGAATGGCCTAAACCTTGCGCATTCACATAGGACTGTCCTTTATCTCTTAGCTCTCAGCTCCCTATATCAAACTCCTTTAGGTATGCTCACTTCAAGAAGAAAGATAAACATCCTGTTACAGGCATCCGCTGAATATTGGTGAGGAGGTTTTAAGACCAAGGTGTGGCAGGTTATGTCCTGGCTTCTAGCCTCAGTGCCTGTGGAGATTCTTTTTACCTTACAGGGTTTTTGAGTCGAAGGAAGACAGTGCCTTCCAGAAATCCTATTTGGTCTATATTATATGTCCTCGTTTATATTTTCATGTTTGTATTGTTTGTGAAAATTAGATTACTGTCAAAAAATGAATTGAAGTAGATTGAATTGTAAACCTGATCTTAACTTCAGAAGATAAGTATAAAGCTCAGATTCCTGTAAAGCACTTGCAAGGGTTTATTTTATTTTTCTTTTCATTTCTCTACCCTAAGACTTGCTACATTTGTGATGAACAAGGAAGAGAAAGCAAAGCAGCCACTGGTGCGTGCATGACATGTAATAAACACGGATGTAGACAGGCTTTCCATGTGACATGGTAAGTATATTTCCATTATTGTACAGAACTGAAATTGGGAATACCTCGTAAATTAAAGACTTAGGTACCCAAGTATTGGTTATAGTAAATTTTATTGGGATAGTTTTTTGTTTAGGTTTACTTATTTGTAATAAAGATAATTCTAATGATTGAACATATTTACCAGAATTTTCACTCTGGTTCTTACGTCTTTATTCAGTTTCATTTTGATGTTTACCTACCCTTTGATTTGTTAACAAGATTAAAAAGCTGATGTAGGTAAATTTAGTGCAGTGTATGAAATATTAGTAAGGATATAATGAATGATAGTGTTAATTTGCTGTTTGTTTCAAGGGGGAAAAACAGCAATCACCATTAAAAAGTTACTTAGATATTTTTTCAGCATAAAATTTCAAGAGCAAAAATTATCCCCCCAAAATTCAACACAATAGACAATAGTTCAAAACAAAAGTCTGGGAATAATCTGTTTACATGTTTTAAAGAATCAGTTCTATACCTAATAGCTCTCACTGTGTGGATTTATAAAGTCCATTTTAAATTACTTTTGGGGAATGGAAAAGATTTTCGTTTTTTGTAAATTCTCTTAATATATTACTTAATTTTCCAGAGATGAAAGTCCCTTTTTTGGGTATGAGATATATGTTAATACTGTAATTTTGGAATGTTAAAAGTGGAAGATCAGATTGAGAAGATGATGATTATTAACTTTAGCACTTGGTGTTTTTAAAAAATATGAGTACCATAACTTTAGATTTCAGTTCCATTTCTTGCATTATTTTTGACGGAAAAACACAGCTTGTGTTTTCTTACTTTGCTGTGCTGTGCTGTGACTTGAAACATTGTCCTTCTAATAGTATGTAATCTGCATCCATGGGCAAATACGTCATTCAGCCCTTTAGAGGCCTGGCCTTTCTATTTGCATCTCTGGTATAGACTGAAAAAAGTAAAATGAAATGTTAATTATTGGTGGGTGTCTCTTAAAGAAATCCAGCATCTCCTTTGTGATATAAAACATGTATAAAATAAAACATGTATAAATCTTTATCCTTGTTAGAAATGGATGAAAAGTTTATATTAAATCATAAATGTAACTTTAAAAACATATCAGTCACAGATTGGGGTGAAACATACTGGTCACAGCCAGAAAAGAACCTTGCATACTTGGAAATGAATTTCAGTTCACACACACACACACACACACACACACACACACACACACACACTCTCTCTCTCTCTCTCTCTCTCTCTCTCTCTCTCTCTCTCTCTCTCTCTCTTTCTCTTTCTCTTTCTCTCTCTCTCTCTCTCTGGATTGAAATTTTGTTGACATAATTGGCTTTTATTTTCAGTGCTCAATTTGCCGGACTACTTTGTGAAGAAGAAGGTAATGGCGCAGATAACGTCCAATACTGTGGCTACTGTAAATACCATTTTAGTAAGCTGGTAAGAATTTTATATTAAAATAAGTGATTAGTTTTTACAGTAGAGGTGACTCTTATAAAAAGGCATAATAGCTATTCTTTTTCCTTTGAATTTTTGCTTGGGACTGTTTGCTTAGCATGTTTTTTGTTAGGCATTAAAACTCTAGTAATTTTTAAAGATTTTGCTTTGCTTCAGTTCATTTATAAAGGTGAATATTCTAAAATGTTCTAATTTAGAATATATCTTAATAGTTAATAGTAAATATTGGTATATATTTTGTAGGGAAAACAAATGTTTAAAGAACTTTATAATCAATACTACATTTAATTTGATTTTTGACATTTGATATATATTTTGTGATTATCATTTGTTTCTCATCTTTTTGCTTTATTATTACTCATTTATTTCTTTATTTTTATTTACTAGGAGATAATAAAACTGAAATAGGGCAATTCTTTAACTTAAAGATTTAGATAAGATATTTAAATATAACTTCAGAAATATTTTAGATTTGGTCGGTCTTTACTGTAATATAGCAACATGGGTGATTGAGTTAGTAATATTTGATTAGCTGTTACATTTTTTGTGTCTGTATTCCTCAAGGAGCTATATTTTTTTAATGTCCCATTTGTGTTTCTCAGGTATCATTGATAACAATCAGATTTGTATACTGCAAGTTTAAGGATTGTTTTTCTTTAGTGTCTTTAAAAAATTATATTTAAATTTTTTGTTAACTTTTTCTTGTGGATGGGGCTCGCCCTCGCTCCCTCCATCTCTTTCTTCATTTCTTCTTTCATTTTTTAAAAAAATAATATCATTAGCAGCCCCTTTCTCTTGAAATGAATAGCCTATAACTCCAATATTCTGATTCATACAAATAAATATTTATATATATTGTTTGATAGTGAAGACTGAAGTGTTTTAAGAGAAATTTTGAGGTAGTAAAATTGAAAAATTTGATTCTTAGATGTTCAAAGCATATTGGAATTTTTATTTTCTAAGTGATATAGATAAACTATAGAAATAATAAAATGGATTTTTTTGAAGTTTATGTAAATAGAATTTTCTCATTGCTAGTTATTGACATGCTGTTCTCCCATTTATTAGTTGGGGGAAAAATTCTTTTTAGTAATTTAATAAGATTGTATAAGCTCAACATTTACATGAGTTTGAGTGTCTTTTATAGTCATTTTTGTCTAGTTCAAATTAATTAGTTATGGTACCACGAAGTTTTAAACCCCTCAAGTAACTGTCGCCTTCATACTTTATTATGAAATTGTGTAAGTATTTTAAATGTGTAATACTTTTAATAATGCTTTGAAAAATGCATGGGTCTAATACTGACATTTCCTTTAATTTTTTTCTTACCTGCAGAAACAAGTTTTTAGAAATCTATGCCTTAATACTGTTTGAGATTTAAAGGCTTCTTGCTTTTCCTAGTAGCATAAAGTAACTCTTTAAATATTTTCTTTTCTTTTCTTCTAGTCTTGGCATCCTTTTTCAATATGGCAGTCTCTATTTTGTTTGAAACTTCTTTTTTAAACCAACCATTGAAAATTATAGTTGATTTCTTTAATCGATGGTTTTGTGATAAAGTGACAAATAAGCTACTGCTTGTTTGGAAATATAGTCTCTCTTCACACATTTCAATAAATGTACGAAAATATGGCATTAATGTTAAATTTAGAGTTAGCTTTTTCTTTATAATGCAATAGACAATGTATGGATGGTGTCTAAAATGGATTATATAGTTTAAAATAGTGAAGCTTTTTTTTTAACTTTAGTAACATTTTAAAGTACTTCACTCTTGAATTGGTTTAAGCCTAACAAAAAGATGATTTAAAAAGTTTTATATACATATACATATATGTATATATATTTTCTTTTTTAGAAAAAGAGCAAACGGGGATCTAATAGGTCATATGATCAAAGTTTAAGTGATTCTTCCTCTCACTCTCAGGATAAACATCATGAGAAAGAGAAAAAAGTAAGTGGATTTGTTGTTGCTAAATATGTAGCACATCGACTTAATAGATTTTTTTCTTTTTTTTAAAGATAAAATTAAGTTCTTGATAGCTGGATGGAGACATTGAAATACTGAAAATTTTTGACTAGTAAAGAGTATTAAGTCAAATAGTAGGTCTAAAATAATGCCATATTTGTGATTATGATTGTACCCATTTCAACTGAAAATTTGAAATACAACTTGACTGAAAACATGAGAGATTTCTTGCATGTGTTACTGTGGTCATCTTGTGAAATCTTTAGGTGACTTCAGCAGTAATAGTTCGTTGCTATATATTATTAACTGATTATTTCACATGTAAGTAAAAATCTCGTCCGTTCTTTTTCTTTATAATAAACAACTTGGAAGTACTATATATTCTTGACTTTTTTTTCTCCCAGTAGTGCTAATGGGTTATTATTTTTTTAATTGCCAAATATCACACCATTTGTTTGAGAGTATTTTGTCTTTTAATTAAAACACTAAAAGCTTGCCTAATACTAATCTTTCATATTCTGACTTACCTGTTTTCTGCTTACATTTTTACTTAATTTAAAGGATATGAGTAATTTTTAGGAAACTAATAGTAAGTACTGTGGAAACATTCATAGGACATATTGCTGACATAAAAAAGAGTGAATTGCTTTTAAACAAAGTGAGGATACAAAGTACATTTTCAATCAGAAAAGAATATTATATAAACCAGTTTGTAAAATATTTCTACAGATTCTGTTAAAAACTAAATTACCTAACATTTTCATATTTATAAATACTCAGGATTTGGGAAGGTGATTGAAATACTGATGTTATTTAAAAACAAATTTGGTTTGAATTTATGTTTGTGACTTTTTTTCAAGGTAAATATTTTAAAAGCTTACGTTTTTAATTTTGAGATTAATTTGTCAATTATGAGTAAAATAATAATTAGAACTGTATATTCACCTTTAGAACACTGGTTAGATTTATATAATTCTTTTGTAGATTTTAGGCAGCAAGTACACATATTTATTTTGGTTTCTTTAATTGAGGTGGTTTTGTAATAATGACAATTGTAGGGTTCTGTTGTGAGTCTATTATTTGGATTGCTGATTCAAGAATGGCAGATTTGGTTTAATTAGTACTTTTAGTAAGAAGCACTGTGAGATTTTATTTAAGCTTTTTAATCTAGGAACAAAGGATTCTTAGGTAGGGCTCATTATAAATTGTAAAGGGGGTAGTCTTACCAATGATGTTCTTCTGATAGTCATTTCTTGTGTAAAGAAATGTTTATTATATTATCATATTTATCTTAATATATGCCCCATCATGTTGTTTTTAAAGGATAATTATTAAGTGTAGTATGATGTTTTATAAATAAACAATGCTGATAACTTTATTTTTTTACCTAAGAATGAATTGGATTTTTAGAGTTTTTCACTCTTGTTGAATATTAGATTAGAAAACATTGTATTAAGTTAAATTTATTTAGCTTTAAATTTTAGCAATTGGCATTTTCATTAATGTGTAAGTATTATTTGATTTTTACTTTTAGCATGCATAAGTTTCATTCAGCTTGATTTTGTTATCAAACTTAAAATTCATGTGTTTATTTTTTGTAATTAAGATTTTCTGATAATATGTAAAAGCTGTAAACATACTCTAAATTCATTGTTACTGTTAGACTTGTTTGCTTGCCATGGTAAAATTTGGGAAGGGACTTTTTTATCATACTATGATGTTAAGTGATGGTATAACTGAAAAGATTGGGTATTATAGCTTATTTTATCTCTATCCTTCCTCTTTTTAAAAAAAAATATTTTAACTTCCAGAATGGCTGTCTCAAAAATAATACATACTTATGTTATAAATGTTGCATTGAAATATAGCATTCATAATTGAGATTTTAGTATTTTAAAATGCAGTATATTATGAGCTAAATTTTTGTCATATTGTTCATAAGAGGTTAAAGGGACTTTTCTTCTGAATTCTTTTATCTGCCTTCATTCTGGCACATAATTGAAAATAGCATTTAAACCATAAGTAAGCGATGATAAGGAATATTTAATGCTTAATACTGTGCTATTCAAATCACTTATTTAAAAATGAAATCAATAATTTATAAGTTAACTTTTTAAATAATGAAAAGAAAAAATACATAGCTTTTTGCTTTTCAGAGAATTTCTGTGTGGCCTAAAATATATTAATATTGGTTAGATATTAACTGCAAAATGCCAGCAAGGAGAGGAGAAAAGTTAATGGTGAGATATGACTTTGAATAAGGGACAGTTTCTATAAAAATGGAAAAAATTGGCATATATTTTCAAAGGAACCAAAGTATGTGTTTGAAGTACATGTTAAAGCTATGTATAGGAGAAGTTTAATTCAATGATGAAACAGTTTGAATAATAAATTATTTAAGAAGATTATCTTCTAAAACTATTACTTTTAATTTTCATTGTATAATAGAATTTTCTTTCAAGTCTAGTGTTCTTATGTTTACAGAAACACTGCCATAGAGTGAGATGTTAGGGCAAGGGTTAGGAAATGCAGAGGTGTGTTGTGTGTTAACATGTGGTTGTATTGGGAGGCTCCCAGTTCAGAAAGGATTTTCTTCTAAAGGCTAAGTTGTACATCGTTTATTTAGAAATCCTTGGTTCTTTTATTGAATTGAAGTACTCTTGTGCCAATTCATTCGATCCTTAGACTCATTCTCTTCCTGCTCATCAGTACTAACTAATCTGTAATGTATCAAAAGCATGGTACTATGCTTATAATACTTTGCAGTGTCCAAGTCACCATTAGTGACAATGTTATATGGAAATGCATTCAATTCCATTTAGGTGTGCCAGGAATCCATCTGTCCCCTAGTACAGCTAGAGGGGCTCGTTCCCCTCCCTCTTCCCTCAGCCTCCTCACTAGCCCTTAGTTCTATTCTGTTATTAATAGCTGGCAAGAGATAGAGGCTGTTGCCAATATGAACACTCTTAATGTATGGCAGGCTTTGTGGGAGATAGGCTTTTCGTTAGTGTTTTGTGAACCTCAGAGATCAACTGGAATTCCCTTTTGTTTAGGACTACTCAACTAGGAGAGAACTGGGCTACTTCTGTGGCCCTCAGAGGAATAAAACTCAGTCACAGAGTTGTCATTACTTCTCTATATCTTTTTAAAAGTTTTTAGCATTGAGAGTTACCTCTCATCCTCTTCCCTTTTTTGTGTACTCTGCTTTTGGAAATCTTCCACTCAAGTTAAAGCTTAAGCCTTTACATGTGCATAGAGTTAAGAAACAGCAGGGCTTTTTAGGAACAATTTAGAATGTCTGGGATGTGTGTTTGGTGGGGCTGAAGAGTGACATGAGATGAGACTATTTACTTAAGAAGGGGCCAGTTCGTGAGTAGTTTTATAAGTGATGCTAGTTTTACCCTTCATCTGGCAGCCAGCCAGAGGGATTGAAATTTTTAACTTTTGATTTTGCAGTAATTTTAGACTTGGAGAAAAGTTAACAAAATACTGCACATTGTTTTTCTTATACTGTTAAACCAGATTCCCAAAATGTTAACATTTTGTCATGTTAGCTAATTTATCATGTCTTCTCTACCCCCTTGCTGTCTTTCCATCTCTCCTTACCTTCTTTCCCTCATCTTTTCTAAACCATTAGAAAGTAAATTACAAATATAAGGCCTTTTACTTTAGCCTAAGTACTTTAGTGTGTAATAAAATAAAAATAGTTTTAATAAATATGATTAAAATCCTATATTTTTACAGTATAATTATCAAAATCAGTAAATTAACATTGTTACCGTATTATTAGCTAATCTACATGTCATATTCAAATTTCACCTACTAATGTCCTCCATACTAAAAGGGGGAACCTTTTTACTGGTTCAGGATCCAACCCAGGATCATACTTTGCATTTAGTCGTTGTCCTGTCTCTTCAGTTGTTTCTGGTCTGGATTGCTTCCTCATTCATGTCTTTCATGGCCTTGACATCTCTGAACCCCTGTTTCAGGTTCTCTTAGTCTTTGGCTTAGATCTTAACAATGGGTCTGACAGCCACACCTTTGTTTTACTATTTGCACAGTGGTTTCTGACAGTGGCCTAGCTCTTACCTTCATCTGAAAACCACTTCTTACTGTTAGTGTCTGTTGATCTCTGGAGAGACTAGGAATTCTAAAACCAGCAAGTCTTGGTCCCTTTTTGTCAATAATTCTAATTTGTTTATCTGTATTCATGCTTTATACTATAAATAGCAAAAACTCAGACTGCACCTTCAACATATTACCTAGAAAATCTCTTTAGTTAAATCATGTAGTTCATTAAATATATTTTCTATTTTTTGTGTCATTATAAGCAACAATGTTACTAAACTTTCAGTTACATAAGAACCCCCTTTCCTCTAATTTTTAATTATTTTTTTCAGTTTTCTTTTATGATTTCATAGCAGCCTCCTGAAAGTCTATAAGGTTTCGAGTAACAGTCTCTTCAGTGCTAAGTAGGTTTAAAGTCATATTCTGAAAGTCCTTCCAGCTTCTGCCCACTGCTTAATTCCAAGCAACTCTCTCATTTTAATTTTGTTGTTGTTGTTATGGTAGCATCTTACTTCTCAAAACAAAATCTGTATCTGTTACCTATTTGTATTTGTTAGCATAACAAATTACCCCAAAATTTAGGGGCTTAACACTATAGTAAATATTTTTGATTCATAGTTTCTATAGGTCAGGAATTTGGATTTAGCTGGGTATTTGTAGCTCTGGTTTCTCATCAGATTGCAGTCAATGTGTCGGCTGGACTATGGTTATTGAGGGTGTAAGTAAGACCTGAGAGAGAGAGAATATGCTTCCAAGATGGCTTATTCACAAAGCTGTCAAGATGGTACTGGCTGAGCAAGAACCTTAGTTTCTTTCTGCATGGACCTTTCCAAGGACTGCTTGAGTGTCCTTTTGACATGGCACCTGCCTTTTCCCACAGTGAGTACTATTAGAGAGAGCAAGGTGAAAGCTGCAATATTTTTTGTGATCGTAACTTAAGATGTCACATGTTCTTTTTTCCCCTACTTGAATGCTTTTTTTTTCCCTAAACTTTTTTTGGTGGTAAAATATACGTAAAATATCATTTGCCATTTTAACTACACCATCATTTTTGCAATATTCTATTGGTTATATAGTGTAGCCTGTTCAGTACGATTGGATACTACTACGTAGGGGCAGATATCATCAGGAACTATCACACCCTGAGATTTGGGCAAATATACTGTTCCTTAACACATTTTCACTCACAAGTCTTAGCATTCATTAAAGAGTCTACCTGAGAGAGTATTTGACTCAATGTGATTTTCTAATTCCATCATTCTTTCTATATCTATTAGTTGGTATTCTACTGTAAATTAGGGCTTCCCTCCCTTTCTCCCTTTCTTACTTTATCATTAATGGGGAAGAGGAGAATCTACAGAGGAAGTCAAAAGCAGCAGATACAGGAGGAAATTAGGAGAGACTGGTATTTTGGAATCTAGGTGAAGTGAATATTTCAGTAAGGGAGGGTCAGTGGTCAGCAGTGTTAATGCATATGAAAGATCAAACCATAGTAGGGTAAATGCATGTCTTTTGGATTTATTAATTGGAAATTAAAAACCAGACACGAGAGGCAACAAGCATATTTTTTTGGGGGTGGGGGAGGGGCACGGGTAAAAAAAAATGAAATTTGGAGAGCAGATTTAGGCAGAAACCCAAATAGTGGCCCAGGTACAGGGTTCGTCAGGGAGGGCAGTCAGAAGAGCCAGCCTCAGTCACAATTTTCTTCCTACCCTCAAACCTGGAAAGCTCATCATGAACCTTGGCAGTTGCAGAGTTTGGGAGACTGCTGTGAGGTATGTTAGGCCCGCTAGAAAAAGCAGGCTCCATCCTGCTAAGCCAAGGCGTTGTGCGCCATGAGGGGAAGGAGTTTTTGTGAGTAAAGGAAAGGAGTAATTACAAGACTAGAGGAAAGAAATTCCTCTTGGTGCTAATAAAGAAAGTTACTCTTTAGCTATACACGATTGTTTACTAATTCTCTCTTCAGATGGAGTCCATATTTATCAGTCCTTGTGGTCAGGTATCTGCTTTTCTGCTGGCTTTAGAAACAGTGGTTTGTAAGACAGTGTTGATTTGGCCAAGTCTAAAGGTCTGGCCCAGTTCAAGTAGTTCATAACACACAGACGGCATTTGGCTCCTCTGGGATGGCAGCTCCTACTCTATTTTGAAATGGCTCTACTTATGTCAACTTTTACAGATTTTAATGCTAAAGAAGTTTTTGAGGGGGAATTTCAGTGTAAAAGTGTGAGGAAAAGCTAATTGAAGTAGCCAGCATCACTACTCCTGTGGGTTGGAGCCATTATTAAGTAAAATAAGGGTTACTTGAACATAAGTACTGTGATACCTTGATAGTCAGTATGCTAATCTCGACAGGTACTAAATGACTGGGGCAGGAGCATATACAGTGTGGAGATGCTCTCCAAAGAGTTGATTCATATATTCTGTGCAGAACAGCAGGATGGAGTGAGATTTTATTATTATTTTTTGGGGGGGAGTGGAGAATTTTCCATTTATATTTTTGGACTGTGGTTGGCCTTGGGAAACTGAAATCATAGTAAATTGCAGATAAAGAGCAGAAGTACTGTATTAAGAAAAGAACATGGTGCACAATGGCTTGGCTTTGGATAGAGCCTGCTTTTTCTAGTGGGCTCAACAAACCTTACAACAGTCTCCCAAACTCTGCAACTGCCAAGATCCATGGTGCACTTTCCAGATTTGCAGGGTAGGAAGCAAAAGCTTGACCGAGGCTGGCTCCTCTGACTGCCCTCCCTGCCTAACTCTTGTAGTATCAGGTGCTCCCACCTCTTCTGTTTTACTGAGCCCCCCAACCTCTTCTCCCCACTCCAAAGGCCACTGTTACCAAATCCAGTCATAACAACTACTTGAAAAGCAAGTGATTTTTTCTGTTTTTTTTTTTTTCCACTTTAAGAATGGGCAGTAACAGAAACAAACCAATCTCCAACTTTAGTTGTAGCATTTCAATTAAGTGGGGGAATGGATGAAGAAAAGTATGTAGTATATAGGCAGTATATTATTAAACAATTTGAGATAGGTCTCCATCCACTAACACTCCTCTGAGCTTGTTGTAGTTTTCTTATGAAGATGATAATGACATGGGCCCCGAGGTTCTCTCTATAGTAGTTTCAAAAATTATCTTAAACACTTGTAAGTGTACAGTTTAGTGGCATTAAATACATTCATATTGTTGTGCACCCATCACCACAATCCATCTGCAGAATTCTTTTCATCTTGCAAAACACAAAATATGTGGTGACAGAAAGAAATCTAACTGGGAGGGGAACACACAATGCAATATATATATGTGCCTTACTGTTAAATTGTACACCTGAAACTTACTGGATTTCATTAACCAGTGTCACCAAAAAAAAATAATTAATTAAAAATAAATAAAAAAATTTTTCTATAAAAGAAAAAAATAGCTTAACTCAGCAATGCACAAAGAACTAATACTTGCTAACACAGTTATTAATGATCTTTCTGTTCATTGGATGGCAAATAAAAAAGCATGGGTATTTTTTAGGATTGGTTTTACAAATGTTTTGCTGTAGAAGCTGAAAATTATATGAAGGAAAAATGTCTTCCTTTTACAGTACTTTTACTTTTAGATAATGCACATGGTCTTCCAAATATAAAAGTTTTGTATTTGCCACTAAATACAACTTTCTTGATCCAGCCTCTATATCAAGGCATTATTTCCACCTTTAAGATGAATTATATTAAATGGACTTTTAATGATTTTTTAATAAACTTGAAGATAATGAATAACTTACAGTTACAGAAGCCTATAATAAATACACAGTATTGTGAGTGCACATGTGCCAAATAAATAAATAAATAAATAAATAAATAAATATTTTACTTAATGAGTGACTGAAATAGGAGACCAGTTTGTAGAATGATGATGACGACAACCATGATGACAACTAAGCAATAATAACTAACGTGTGTAGTATTTACTAGGTGTTAGACACTGTGCCAAGTACTTTACATGTAATAACCCATATACTTTTCAACAGAGAACTTTTAAGATAGATGCTAATATTATTTTCCTTTTTACAGATGTGAAAATGTGACATACAAGTTTAACAACTTGCACAAACTAATATAGTTAGTAAAATAGAGCTGAACGTGAACCCATGTAATCTGGCTATTGAGTCCATGCTTTTAACCATGATACTGTGCTGCTTAAGCTTGTTAGCCTGAATCAGATTAGAAATAATGAAGTCTGGAAGAATATGGGAAATGATATTCAAGGTGCTGATGGAATAAAATCAAGGTGTCTGTGGAAAAACATGGCCTGAGATCTGGTGGGTAGTGGTAGGCAAGGAACAAAAGGTGCATTGTAGATGTAATGGATGGTTTATAGGCTGTCTTAACTAGGAACATGGTACCATAAGTACAAGTAGGGACTCGAGGAAAAGCTGGCTTGTGAACATTATCAAAAAGAGGGGCAGATGAGTTTGATTTTAGTCACATAAGATTTAAGGTATGGTGGAATGGGAAACATTTAAAGCCAATTAGAAATGTGAATTTAGAATTTGAGATGGGTCAGGCAAGATATATATTGGTTTCAAATAAATGAAATTTTTAATATTTTAAAAGCTTGCAAAATAGTACTGTATTGATAGTAAAGACCAGAAAAGTTGTCAGATAGATTTAAGTGGTGAGACTTTATGTGGACTAGGGTATTGGCATATTAGACATAACAAAAGGGAAAAACAATTTGTTTGAATCATATTCGACCCATTGCCTCCAAACAAGCTTTGTTTTCCTTGCCCCGCCCCCCACCCTTGCCTAGGCAACCCTTGGTTGACCTCACAGAATGCAAGGACCTTGTCACTTTATAATCCCTTATTTTACTTTGTTATTATTTTTTACGCCTACAGCACCTGGTCTTCCTAGGTGGTCTCCCATCCAAGTACTAACCAGGCCCGATTCTACTTAGCTTCTGAGATCAGATGGGATCGGGCTTGTTCAGGGTAGCATGGCCATAGACAAAGCTTTGTTTTTTTGTTGTTGATTTTTTTTTTAACAAACAAAAAAATACACATTACTCTGTTTACTCCAGTTAATCTGTCAACTAATGATCTTCTTGATCATTATTGTCTTTAATTTTCTCTTTTCTTTCTTCCATCTCAATTCAAACCCAGCACTTAGTTTTGGCTTTATAATGAAAGTAGACTTCCTTTGTCTTATATGACTCACACTGTATCTCTTGCTTTGGTTACTTTTTACATGATGTTCTTATTTTTTTCATTTTATTTTTATACTACTAGTTGTCATCATTATATATCTTACGCCAGGCTCCTTTGTGTCACAAAGTTATCGCTATCTTTTGTACTTTACTGTTCTTCCCATGATGGCTAATATGGTTTCTTGAATACAGCAAAACCATGTGAAATGCTTACATTTTTTTTTCCGAACCCAGAGTTTTAAATGTGGGGGTAATGGAATAAAGATAGTATTGTTGACAACTTGTGGGTAATTAAAAACTGATTTGAGAGAAATTCTAATTTTTAGGAGAAGGTGTAATATTAAATATTGAAAATGGGTATACTTGTTAATCAGGCAGAGAAGTTATAATGAGCATTAAGTCAGTTATTGTTAATTAGCTGATACAGAGACCAAGTGGAATGCCAGAGTAGGTCACATAGAATCTCTGATACCTGAGAAGGTCAGCATCCTTTTTGATGGTGGGGGTCTGAAAAGAGAGGTTCAACAGTGTAATCTACTCACATAGTTCCCTGATTTCTTTGGGGGTTTTCAGCCAGCCCTGTGGGGAGAGGTGTGAGCATATTTGAGAGCTGTTGAGACTGATGCTACTGACTTACCAGCTGATCGTGAAGGCTTTAGAAATCAGCTGAGAGACACTTGTACTAAATCGTGACTTGCCTACCAGTGACAACATGGCAAGAGAATTCAAATTCTCCTGGGAAGCGTTAACAACTTGTATTATTGCAGGCCTTGCCACATACATATGAACTGACGTGGATCCTTAGGTGTGAGTGGTATGGCAAGGAAGGCATTGGTAGTGTCCAGGACTATCTACTAAGTGCCATCTGTGTGTGTAATGGAATTAGTCTGTAATAGCTGTGGCTATAACTAAACTCAGTTAATAATAATTCACTATAAGACTCTAACTTTCTTTAACCTCTCTTCACTGCCCTTACAGGGTTTTTGCGTTTAGGTGTTTCATCTCTTACCCCTGGTACTTTTTTAAGTTCTTAATCAAGGTTGTGGTTTCCCTTTGAACTTCTGTAATTCTCTTCTGTTTCTGTTGGACCACCAAGGAAAAGGAAGTGATTTGGGGAACAATTTGTATGTTCCATTAGAACCTCCTGATTGGGAGAATACCCTTTGGCACTTACAGGTTTAGTAATGATAAGCATACCACACAGGGTTTTGCAAATCTTTTCTGTAAAGAACCAGATAATTAATCTTTTAGTCTTTGCAGACCTCACACACACTCTGTCAAATATTCTTCCTTTATTTTTTTTTGCAACTCTTTGAATATTTGAAAATTGTTAGCTTGGGTGCTATAGTTTGCTGACTCCTGATATATCAATTGCTGCTATACCTTGAGATGTTTAAGCAATAACAAAAGTACAGTTACTCACTGAAATGCCTGGCCTACAAAGTCATGTTAGCTTTCTGTGTGCTTTTTTCTTCCGTGAATCCAGATAGGACAGGGATTGGGGTATTTCATTGTTACAGAGTCTTACAAATTTGTGTCTCTCCTCTCTCTAGATTCTCCAGCACACTTGGGTAGGTGCATACCATAGATTGATTCCTCCCCAGGGTCAAGGAACCCTCATTGCTATCTCCAGTCATTTTTCTTAAAGTAAGTGAGGAGGCCCTAAAGGGTGAGGAGTCTGAGAAAGTTGAGGATTGTGGGAGTAGAGAATGGCTCCATACCATTAAATATGCCTTTGCATTTATTTTCAGTTTTGAAAGGCATGATGGCTGCTTGTGGGTCAACTAAATTTTTATGTTTTAGCACTCATAATGCTCTATATTGTGACGTCCTTTTGGGTGACACCATTTGTTTCAGCCCTGGGAACCCCTTGGCTCAGGAGTCAGTTTGCATCTCTGTCTGACTGAATCTTAGCTCACAGAGCAGACCTGTTTTGGAGACCTTTCCTTAATCTGGGACATCTGCTAACTCCATTACTCAGATAATGTCTCAAGTTTTCACCCAGTTTCAATTAGGTGCTAGTTTCTTAAGGGCTGGGAGGAGTTTTCAGGGTGGCAGTGGTGATTGTGAGAATTCATCTAGATTTCTCATTTTACCGTGGATCACCATTATCACACTGTAAATGCTTTTATTAGTATTGTAAACCCAATCTGGGGCATTAAAAGGCTAAGTCTTAGGGTCTCCACTGTAATTTCCTATGGGAGTTGGCCTATCTCTGGGAAATATCCCTGAGAGGACCAAAGCTGCCATATAATAACCAGGAGCCACTGGAAAAACAAACAAACAAACAAACAAACAAAAAACTTCTGCTGACATCTTTTAATGTGCTGAGCAGTAAGACAGCCCACCAGCTGCCATTATCGATTCACACGCTGGGCATGGCCCCCTCCTCATTTCCCAAGAAAACCAGAGTTCTTGGATTTACCTGACCTAAGTCCATAGTGGCTGCTTGTTAGTTTCCTCTTTTCATGTTCAGTATAGATGAGCATCTTTGTAATTCATCTAAAAAGGCTTGTAACCTTCTGTCCATTGAAGATGAATCCTTGTACTGGTTATTATTATTGTGGGGTGGAACTGAAGCCAAATGCCAGATTAGTGAGAAGTCCTCCATGGAGGAGGTTTAGCTATCACCATAACATCCTTTGGGCAGCCCTCTTTGAATGTACAGTAAGTATTTACCTAACGCTGTTTATAGATTTTGTGACTTTAAGTGAAACGATGTTAATGAAAACAGTTTTTATGATAGGCTAATTGATGTAAATAAATTAAATTTGTATAGCATCTCATCAATGTTATATTGAAACAACATTGAATGAAACAGCATTATTTCTGTTTCATGCTGTGTTTTGCAGTAAAACAAAGGACCTCTTACTGCCGAATGGACCATAAGATAAACTCACTATGTTTGTTACTCATTCCCGTAGACTTCCCTCAAGTTGCATTAATTGGTGTGGGAGGCCCTTATCTTTCCTTTGCAGTAAGCCACGTCTCTAACAGCATCATGTTCTCATCACCAAACTGTCAAGAGCTATGAAAGCGGTTTATGATTTTACTCTATGTATGTGGTAACTAGTTTGGAAACAGAATTCTGAGTTAGAGATGAAGGATAGTTTACTACTTACAGCAATAGCAGTATTCAGAGTATCAGTATTTTTGCACCAATTCCCTAGACCCAGTTTTCATAGGACAACCAGAGAGGGCCAGATGGCATCTGCATATACAGTCTGTTGCATTGCAATAGAGGAAATCTGAGTTTAGGACACCTGAATCTTTTGTAATGGGCAGTAAGCATGGCTACCCTTTGCACTTTAGATAGACACTGTGATAGTCCAGAACCACGGCCAAGTCATGACCTCACTCATAAAACCTGCAGAAATAGTAGAGACATAGCACTGTCTCCCAACACATAACAATGCTCAGATTGTGTGTTGTTTAATACAATATTTTTTATTCATAGCTAAGTCCAAAACAGGTGTTTATTGACAGGTGGCTTTCTTTCCAGCCATGAAACAGGAACTTAGGTACTTTCCATCTTGTGACTCAGCCTTCTTTTCAGTGTTGTCTGTGGCTTCCATGCTCATTTGCATTAATGTCTGGAAGAGGAAGAAACACGGACACTAAATAGTTAGGGCTATTAAAAACCAGACTTAGAGTGGACATACATTATTTTTCTTTCAGCTTGCATTTGGCTAGAATCCAGATAAATGGCCACATCTTAACTGACAGAGAAACTGGGAAATGTCTAGTTATAGTTCAAGTAAGAAAAAGAAATGGATTCGGTGAATAGCTAGCTGAATGTCTCTACCTCATTTAAGTTCATTCTTTTTGTTAAGCCATGTAATTACAAAAAATTCAAACAAGGCAGAGCATTTTAAAAAACACAAGTTAAATTTTTAAGACCTACTCTAGAATCTACCATCTAGAAATAGCCATCAATACTACTGAGTAAACATTTCAGATGTCTTTTATATACAAAGATAAAAGGGATGGTTTGAGTGATAAAAATTACCTTGTTAAAATGATATAATACTATTAATTTAAAAAATATTAAAGTCAGATTTACTTGGCTATATAGAAGAAAAAGAAAATGAAGTAAAATACATAGATTTATTGAACTTAAGTAAAATTTTCTTACCATAAGACATTACTTTCTTTAAAACATTTAAGTTTAATAATAGAAATTACAGAGCAAACAGAAAACATTGAGAAGATTGTCTTTCTAGATTTTCGCTGTAACAATATTGCTAAAGCAATAGGAAATTTATTGTTTTGCATAAGAAGTTCAGAGGCGAGGCTTTTCTAAGATTGGTTAATTTACCGATAGCCAGTTCAACAGTGGTAGGGCATTGTCTTTTTTGTGGTTCTCTTGGCTTTTCTAGGCTTTATTGCCAGGTCTTTGCAGTTGTTCCAAGGGTGTGACCTAAATTATAAGCATCTAAAGGCAGGAAGGGGAGTACCTTTTAAAGAGAGAACAGAAAAGTTCTCTTCCTATTTTATTATCCTGACCTAAATCCATCTCAGACCTAAAGCAGTCAATGTCTAAGGAGAATAGATTTATGTTAATTGACTTAGATACACCCATGCTTGCCTATGGGCTGGAGTATGGGACCACTTTTATGTGGATATGAGAAGGTGATTAGACAAAACCGGGGACTTGTCTACAAGGAAGAGATTTATGTTAATTACAGATGTTTTGGTAGCAAACTATTATGTTTTCTCATAACTACATGCTTCGAAATCTATATTGTGCTCCTGCTATGAAAGGCTAATAGTTTCCCTGTGCTCCTCTCATTCATTCCCTGCTATCCAATTTGTTTGTTTGTTTGTAGACATGTTGTATTTTTCAGGTCTGTGACATTATCTTGGGTAAACATAATCCTCAGAATTATTTAGATATTTGTTCTGTATTTAATTTTAGTTTGTTAGATGGTCATTGTCACTACCAAACCTTTTATCACACCCTCTCTAGTAAGTTCTTTATATCATCTCCTAAATTGGCTTAGTTTTATTGTTAAGTATCTTTTTTCCATAAGTTCTTAGGACCTGTGTTCTCTGAGTCTTTTTCATAATAGTACATTTCCTTCTTGCCTTAATTTTTGAACTATATCTTGGCTGTATATGATATCATTGTATCATACCTTCTCAACCCTAGAATTTAAACAGTGGGCTGGAATATTGCTGTTGAGAGGACTAAAGACAACCCGCCCCTATCACAACCCTGACACACATTTTTTTTAACAATGTATATTTTCTTTGCTGTTTCTATTTTATTTACTAATTCTGTTTCAGCTTTCAAATTACTTTAGTTTTGCATTCCCTGAGTTGCTTTTTTCTGTTTTAACTTTTTTTCCTGTTTATCATCTCATTCTTGAGCTTTGTTTGAACTTATATTCAAATTAAATTTTACAATGGGACAGTTTTGAGAAATACCTTTATGCTGAGTTATATTTACTCCTAGGTTGAGATTTCTGGTTATCTTATACATGTTATGCTTTTATATTGTTTATTTTTGAGTTGTAGTCTCTGCCATATAACCTTTTGTCATCTGGCTCATGCTCTGGAGGCTTTTTTAGGCATTGGCTCTACTATAAAATAGGTAATGTTTTGAATAAACTTGTGTGGGGAGGAAGAAACTCTTCTGCTCTCAAGGTTCTTTAGGCTGGTCTAATAATCAAATATTTATTAGACAGATTAGCAAGAGATAATAAGCAAGTTTAATACATACTTAGGTATGCGAACCCCTTATGAGAGTCAGAGACCCAAAAGAATGAGAAGTTCAGAGATAGAGAAAATGGTTATAAAAGACATTCAGAGCTAGGGATGAGGTAAGATGTCTTAGGGTCTTCAAAGAGTTATTGATGATAAGAGCAAATGTTTAGTAAACAGAAGATTACCCTGCCCTATAGATAGGCTAAAAGAGTTATCTCTGATAATCTCTTATTATGGGCAAGGCCCCTAATTCAAATTACTCTAGGTAGTTAAGGCAAGGGCAGAAGTTTCTCTTGAGCCCTTGGCTAAAGTTGCCTTAAGCACAAAACTGTTCACATACTATACAGGGATATCTTGGAATGACTTGTTCTTAACCCCCATATCTGCTCCCCCCCATCCTTCCCCACCACCCCGCTTTGTTCTGATTTTTCACTTTGTTTTTACGCTTAAAAAGATTTTCTTTCCTTAAAGTTAAATATTTAAAAAATATTTTCAGCTTTTTAGATTATTTTAATATTTATTTAACTATTTAAAATAATTCATCTGTATTTTATTTTGTATAGATCCTTTCCCCCAAATTACTAACCAGTTTTTCTAGTACCATTATTAAATAATTTCAGTCTTTCCTTGACGATTTGGAATCTCTTCATTATCATATGCTAAATATTTATATATAATTGAGTCTTTTTCTGGAATTTTTGTTTTACTCATCTGTTAAAATCAGCCTGTCTCTTTAGTGATTGTCATTAGACTGCTTTGATTCATATTTTACAGATCAAGTTACATTTCTTGATATATCACATGATGACTTACACATACTTAACATTCTCACACATGCACATGTGCATACGTTGCCTTTTACTCTCATGTGCTTGCCAAGTTTTTAGAATTTGTTTACCTTGTTTTCAGAGTGATTCACTATTAAATCATCTCAGCTCTTGTGCCCTTTAAGAATAAAGTCCAATATGGGAAGTAGAATAGGAAAAAACAGAGAAAGCCTTCTTTATTATTTTTATGGGAGAAAGTATTGACTAGAACTTATAGACCAGGATCATTTGAATCCCATATTTATAAATTAGATTGTATAATTATATTTGGTATTCTGGTATATACAAAAAAAGCCTAATATGTGTTACTTTTAATTTTTACTTTTTTTTAACTCCCATGACCCAGTTATGAGTTCTAGTCTTGTTGTGGTTATCTGCTCTTGCTTGATAAACTTCCCCATAACTTTTAGTGGTTTAGAACAGGCAGAATTCAGCAGGAACAATTCATCATTCTTTTAATGGTATCAGCTGGATTTATTCATGAAGCTACATTTAGCTGGTGGCTGGCTGCATGGCCCAAGGTTGTCTTATTCACACATGTGGGCCGAGATGGTGCTGATTCTAGGCTGGGGTACCTCAGGTCTTCTCCACAGGGTCTCGTTCTCCACCTGACTTATCAGGAGCGTATGAACCGATTCTTTACATGGTGGATGAGACCTAAGAGGGCAAAGGTGGAAGCCATGTAAGACTTCTTAAAGCACTTCTGCTACATCCCTTGGCCAGAGCAAGTCCTAAGGCTAACCTAGGTTAATGGGAGTGGAGAAGAGGACATCTTATGATGGGAGGAAGAATGACATCCTATTACAAAGAAATGTAGGTGTAATTCCTTGGTGGTCATTATTATGATCTATGACAATTAAGATAACTTTAGAATAAGAAAGTTTACTTAAAAAGTCTGAATAAAAGCTGTAATTGAGGTGTCTTACCTTCTCTGTTGCTAAAGTGTTAACATCACAGTCAAAAAATGTTTTATGTAATTACATCAGGAACTAAAGGCAAAAAGTAGCAGTACTTGGATATTGTAGTAAAATATCTACCCTTAATGTTTTATGATTTTTATTGTGATAGTATGTAATCACTTTTAGGGCAGGGCCAGGGATATTAATCTTTCATGCCTTGAACAGATTAAGTGCTCTGAATGCTTAGTGCTATGAGAAAAAAAAATAATTGAGTTAACTCATTAAATAGTAAACTTCACACCCAGTTCTAATTCTTACCTACTGATTCAAACAATTGATAACAATTTGGTTAAAATTTTATGACATTAAATAAAATTGGGCTTCTAATATCTAATTAATTTCTCATTTAATTGAATTCCTTCATAAAGTCATTTAATCAGTTTTAGGACTTCATAGCAAAGCAGCATACCATAACTTTAAATTATTTTTGTTAATGACAGTGGAAATCATCCAGTTTCTCAATAAACGTAGGAGAGAGTTTCTTGTCCTGGTTTCTAGTTTGTGGGCCATAGAATTTAATGCATGTTTTTGGAGAATCTGACACTATTTTGATGTGATAGTGCGTGTCAAAGTGTTATGTAAATTTTAAAGTGCTGTTTATATAATATACACAGAAGTGTTTTGTGTTTAATGAGAAAAAATATGTAGTTTGCCAGATATAAATGTAGCAAATAATTATAGGCTTCAGTTATTTATATATTATGTTATTCAAGGGTTAAGGAGCTGAAATCACTTTTAAAATAACTTATACTAGTATTATTATATATATCTGTAAGTATATGACTAGTATTGTTTTACATAAAATAATATGATTAGAAGTGATTTTTGTTATTTCTTGGCTATTTGTTAACATTTTAAATTACTAAACACAATTATAAAAGAATCTCATCTTTATTGTGTGTATATGTTATGATTTAAATTGGTTGTTACATCTGTTCCTTTTTAGAAATATAAAGAAAAGGACAAACACAAACAAAAACACAAAAAACAACCAGAACCATCACCTGCATTGGTTCCTTCCTTGACTGTTACTACAGAAAAAGTAAGTTTTAAGTGCCATATTTTGTTTTCTATAATAACCAGTTATGTTCTGAGTTTTATTGTTAAGTATTTTATTCCCAGTGTCCTCGTTCCCTCTCACTCTTCAACCTTCTCTAACCCTCCATCAAGCACTTTGGCATTCCCATTTCTAGGCCCTTGATCTACCTTCTGTTTAGTCTATACTTGTTCCTGAAGAATGTTAAGTAAAGATAACCAGTGGGACACATCTTTGAGGTTAGAATTTGGGCTGTGGAGTGGGCTTTTCACTCTTGTGATTTTGAATTTGGCTTTATTTATTGATTGAGCTCTAAGACAGGTTAACTAACCTCTTTGTAACTCAATTTCATCATCCATAAAGTAAGGGGAATAATTATTGGAATTAAATGAGATAATATGTGTAAAGCAATTAGAACAATGTCTGGGACAGAGTAAGCAAGGGTTGGGGGTGGGGTGCAATTGGAAATGAGGCCAGGTGAAGGGCCAGTCATGTAGGACTGTGTAAGCCAGTGGCAGGACTTTGTTTTCAGTTTGAGTGAAAAGTGAGCCATTAGAGGTTCTGAATGGAGACAGAACAGAACAGGCTCTGACTTGGGTTTTGTGAGGACCTCTCTCTGGCTGCTGCCTTGTAGGTAGACTGAAGAGAGTCAAGGAAGACAGCAGGAAGGCATTAGGAAGTTACTGCAACAATCCAGAGAGAGATGGGGGTGACATGAGGCTGGTGAGGTGATTAGACTGAATGAATACATTTTAATGTTTTTTAAATTGATGAAGTATTGATTTGAGAAATTAAACCTGTCTTTCCTCTTTCTGATTTTTACTTTGTTTTAGGCTTAGAAAAGTCTTTCCTTAAAGTTAAAGATTTTCAAAATATTTTCTTCTACCTTTTTATATTTTAAAATTGTATTTAACTCTTTAAAATGATCCATCTGGATTTTGTTTTATTTTATATAGATCCTTTTCCCCAAATCACTAATCACTTTTTCTAGTATCATTAAATAATTTGTCTTTTCTTGCTGATTTGGAATCCCTTCATTATCATATGCTAAATATTTATATATAATTGAGTCTTTTCCTGGAATTTCCTTTTGTTCTACTCATCTATTAAAATCAGCTTCTCTCTTTAGCGATTGTCATCAGACTGCTTTGATTCATATTTTACAGGCTAATAATATGACCATAATTTATTCATAGTCCATTCCCCTGGACATTAATAATCCTCATCTCAAGATACATTTCTTGATGTATCACACAGAACCAGAGTTTCGTATTATTCCAGGATGATGTACATATTACTTACATTCTCCCACGTGTACATGTGCATATTGTTGCCTTTTACTCTCATGTGCTTTCTAAGTTCCAGAATCTGATCAGCTTTTACTCTTCGTTCTTTGCCTATATTACTCAGCAACACAACACGTTTGAATGCTAACCTTTAAACATTTTTTTTAGTAAACTTAATATTTGAGGAAACACACACACACAATAATCTTAGGACAATACAGGTATTCAAAAGTTGATTATGTCAGTGGAATGTTACTTAGCCATAAGAAAAGATGAAATACTGCCATTTGTGACAACATAGATGGATCTTGAGATAGGTTAAATGAAATAAGTCAAACAGAAAAAGTTGAGAACCCTGTGATTTTACTCATGTGGGTTATAAAGCTTACAGCAACAAATGAACAATCAAAAACTCAGACACAGTTAATAGTTTAGTGGTTACTAGAGGGAAAGAGGAGAACAGAGAGGTAGATAAAGGAAAAGGGGTCACATTTTTGGTGATGGAAGATTTGACTTTGGGTGGTTAACGCACAGTGCAATATACAGATGATATATTACAAAATTGTACACTTGAAACCTATATAATTTTATTAGCCAATATTACCCCAATAAGTTTAATTTAAAAATTGATTATAGTAAATACATTAGACCTTTTGTTAAGCTTTCTTGAGGTACAGTTAACATATGGTAAGTTGCACATATTTAAAGTGGAAAATTTGATAAATTTATGAAACCATTGCCAGAATCACTAGGGAAAGTTTCCTTGTGACTGGGTATAATTCCCTTCTCATTGTCTTTTTACCCATGGCCCTGCCCAGGCAATTACTCTTCTGCTTTCTGTCATTGTAAATTGGTTTGAATTTTCTATATATTTTAAAAGTGGAAACATAAAATATTTACACTTTTTTATCTGACTTCTTTCACTTTGAGAGAGTTCATTCCTTTTTATTGCTACTGTTCTATTGTATGGACATATCATAATTTGTTTATCCACTTAATAACTGTTGGACATTAAGGTTGTTTCCAGTTAGGGTCTGTTGTAAATAAAGCTGCTAGAACATTGTACAAATCTTTGTATGGACATACATTTTTCTTTCTCTTGCATAGATACTAAGGAATAGAATAGCCGGGTCACAATTTTTAAGACACTGTCAAACTATTTTTAAAGTGATTGTGCCATTTAACAATTCTACCAACCGTATACAGGAGTTCGTGTTTCTCTACGTTCTTGGTATGATTAGTTGTTGTTATTTTAGTCTTGTGGACATGTTGTTGGTTTCTCATTGTGGTTCCAATTTGCATTCTTTTAATGACGCTTTTATGTTGAACATCTTTCCATATACTTATTTGCTGTTTCTCTATTTTTCTTTGGAAAGTGTCTGTTCAGACCTGTCCACCTCCTGCCCTTTTTTATTGGCTTGTTTTCTTCTTGAGTTTTGTGAGACATTATATCTTCTGGATGCAGGTTCTTTATCAGATATGTTATTTGCAGATATGTTCCCCTCTCAGTGGCTTGAGCAGACATTCTTAATTATGTTCAGTTTGTGGTTTTTAAAAATGTTTTCTTCTAGCAGTTTTATATTTCTATGTTTTACATTTAGGTCTATGATCCATTTTAAGTTAATTTTTGCATATGATGTGAGTTATACATCAAAGTCCACTTATGAATATAAATATCTAGTGTTTCCAGAGCCATTTGCAAAACACTGTTCTTTATAGATTTGCCTTTACCCCCCATTTGTTGAAAACCATTTGACCATATTTGTATAAGTCTATTCCTAGACTTTATTCTGGTCCATTGATCTGTTTGTCTGCCCGCACTATCTTAATTACTGTAGCTTTATAATAACCTTTAGATCAGTTATTGTCCATCTCCATATCTTTTACAGTCATTTTGGCTATTCTAGGTTCTTTGCATTTTATGTGAATTTGAGAATCAGATTGTCATTTTGTTGAAATAAGTCTGCTAGTATTTTGATTTGAACTGCATTCAGTATACAGGTCATTGGTGCGGGGAGAGTTGACTAGTCTTTTGATCCATAAACACAGTTTATTTCTTGGTTTCTTTGTCTTGATCTCAGCAATGAGCCTGTAGGTTTTGTATATCTTTTTTCAGCTTTACTTCTGAATATCTGATGTTGTTGATACTGTTATAGTCCTTTTTAAAGTGTCATATTATGATTGTGCCTTACTAGTATATAGACATTTTTATAGCTTTGTATGTTGATCTGGTACTCTGTAACCTTACTGATCATTTCTTATTTCTAGTAGCTTATTGATTCCATAGGATTTTCTTTATAGACGATCATGCCAACTCTGAATTAGACAATTTTACTTCATCCTTTTTAATCTGGTTGCTTTTTATTTTCTATTACACCTGCTAGAACTCTCAGTGCATTATTGAATGGAAGTGGTCAGAGTGAGCATCTTTGCTTTGTTCTTGATCTTCAGGGGTAATGTATTTAATCTTTTAACATTACACATGATATTGAGGAGGTTTCCTTCTATTTCTGAGAGTTTTTATTAGCATTGGATATTACATTTTTCAAATGTTTTTCTGTATATTTTTATATAAGTATATTGATACTATTTTTTTTTTAATCTGTGATGAAGTACATTGGTTGGTTTTCCAATTGTTAAACCAGACTTTCATTCCTGGGATAAATTCTACTTGATATCGATGCATTACCATTTTTAGATATTGTTGAATTCAGCTATTTGAAATTAAAAAGGAATTTTTGCATCTGCATTTATGAGGAATATTGGCCTGTAGTTTTCCTTTCCTAGAATGCCTTTGTTTGGTTTTAGTGTTAGAAGTAATGCTGGTCTCATAGAATGAGCTGCAAGCATTCACTCTTATTCACTTTTCTGTAAGTTTGTCTAAATTTGATATTATTAATGTGCGATAGAATTTACTTCTAAAGTTATCTGTGCCTAGATTTTCTTTTTTATGGCAAGGGTTTAAAACTATAATTCCATTTCTTTAATAGATATAGGGCTGTTCAGGTTATCTGTTTCTTGAATGAGTTTTGACAATTTGTATTTTTTCTCTTTTTTCCTAATTAGGTTGTCTAGAGGTTTATGAATTTTATCAATCTTCTTAAATTATTAGCTTTTCATCTTATTGATTTTTCTCTATTGTTTTTGTGTTTTGTATTTTAATGATTCTGCTCTGATTTTATTTTTCCTTTTTTACTACTTTGGGTTTCCTTTATAGTCCTTTTCTAATTTCTTAAAGTATAAGATGATGAAATTTATTTGAAACCTTTTTTTTTTCTAATATAGGCAGTTAATAAGACTAAGAAACTTTAATTTTTAGAAGTTTTAGATTCACAGCTAAATTGAGTGGATAGTACAGAGATATCCTGTATATGGCATCCTCATACCATCCGCATCCTCATACCCTCACGGTTATCAGCATAACACACCAGATTGGTACATTTGTTACAAGCTATGAATCTCCATTGATACATCATTCTTAAGTCCTTAGTTGACATTAGAGTTTGCTCATGGTGTTGTACATTCTGTTTTTTGGATTTTGACAAATGTATAAATAACATGTATCCATCATTGCAGTATTCTACAGGATAGTTTCACTACCCTAAATTATCTGTGTTCTGCCTGTTTATTTCTCCTCCTTCCCAGACCCTGACAACCGTTATATTTTTTACTCTCTCCATTGTTTCTGCCTTTTCCAGAATGTCATAAAGTTGAAATCGTATAGTATGTAGCCTGTTGAGATTTAGAGCAGTTTTAGTTTCACAGAAAAATTGAAAGGAAAGCCCTGAGATTTCTCATATACTCCCTGTTACAGCACACGTAGTCTCCTCGGTTATCAACATTTCTCACCAGAATAATAAATTTGTTAGTCAGTGAACCTACATTGATATGTCATTATTACCTAATGTTCATAATTCACATTATAGAGTTCACTTTTGGTGCTTGTGTGTTCTATGGGTTTGGACATAGAATATATAATGACATGTATCCACCATTATAGTAAAATACAGAATAGTTTCACTGCCCTAAAAATCCCGTTTTAACTCTTCATTCTTGCCCACTCCCAGCTCCTGGCGACTACTGATCTTTTTACTGTTTCCATAGTTTTGCCTTTTCTGGAATGTCATATAGTTAGATTCATATTGGATGTAGTTTTTTCAGACTAACTTTTTTTCACTTAATAATATGCATTTAAGATTTCTCTAAGTTTTTTCAAGGCTTGATAGCTGATTTCTTTTTAGAACTGAATTATATTCCATTGTCTGCATGTACCACAGTTTATTTATCCATTCACCTACAGAAGTACATCTTTGTTGCTTCCTAGTTTTGGCAGTATGAATAAAGCTACTGTAAGCATTGTAGGCAGGTTTCTGTGTGGACATAATTTTTCAACTCCTTTGGGTAAATACCAAGAAGTGTGATTTCTGGTTCATATGGTATGTTTAGTTAGTAAGAAATTGTTAAACTGTCTTCCAAAATGGTTGAATCAGCTTGCATTCTCATCAATAGTAGATGACAGTTCCTTTTTCTCTGCATCCTTACCAGCATTCGGTGTCGTATTGGCCATCCTCATAGGTATGTGGTGGTATGTATCTCATCATTTAAATTTGTATTTCCCTGCTGACGAAGGATGTGGAGCATCTTTTCTTATGCTTATTTGCCATCTGTATATCTTCTTTGGTGAGGCTTTTAGCTTTCTAAACATCAGGTTGTTTATTTTCTTAGTGTTGACTTAAGAATTCTTAATATTTTTTTAAATAAGTCTTTGTCAGATTTGTATCGGCTTACTAATTCTTTGTTCTATGGAGTATGCCTTTGGTATTACATCTGAAAAGTCATTGCCAAACCCAAGTTATTCATTTTTCTCTTCTGTTATCGTTTAGTTTTATAATTTTGTATTTTACATTTAGATCTGTGATCCATTTTGACTTAATTTTTTTGAAGGGTATAAGTTCTGTGTTTGGGTTCATGTTTTTGCATGTGGACATCTAGTTCTAGCACTGTTTGTTGAAAAGCCTGTCTTTCTTCCATTATATTGCTTTTGTACCTTTGTTAAACATCAGATGACTATATTTATGTGGGTCTGTTTCTGGGCTTTCTGTTCTGTTTCATTAACCTGTTTGTCTGTTCTTTTGCCATTACTACACTGTCTTATTTACTGTAGCTTATACTAAATCTGAAGTCGAGTAATGTCAGTACTCTAACTATGTTCTTGTCCTTCAATATTGTGTTAGCTATGCTGTATCTTTGTCTCCATATAAACTTTAGAGTCAGTTTGTCAATATCCGCAAAATAATTTTCTGGAATTTTGATTAAGATTGTACTGAATCTGTAGATGAAGTTGAGAGGAACTGACTTCTTGATGATATTAAGTCTTCCTATCTATATGAAGTTGGAGTATCTCTCCATTTATTTAGTTCTTCCTTGATCTTATTAATCACTTTTGTTTTCCTCAGGTAGACCTTATCCATATTCTGTTAGATTTAAAACTAAGTAATTTTGCAGGGTGCTATGTACATGGTATTGTGTTTTTAATTTCCAGTTTCTGCAACCTTGATGTAATAGCTCGTTTCCAGAGTTTCTTTGTTAATAATTTTTTGGATTTTTTGCATTGACGACCATGTCATTTGTGAAAAAGTTTAATTTCCTCCTTCCTGAACAGTATACGTTTATTTCCTTGTTTTATTATATGAGTTAGGACTTCCAGTATGATGTTGAAAAGAAGTGGTGAGAAAGAGAGACATCCTTACTTTGTTGCTGATAGTGGTAAACCTTGTTCTCACCATTAAGTATGATGTTAGCTGTAAGGATTTTTGTGCGTGCAGTCAGCCTTCTGTACCCACTGGTTCCACCTCTGTGGATTCAACTAACTAGATCAAAAATATTCCGGAAAAGTTACGTCATTGGTGACGTGTACTCTCTAGTTAGGCCTGTGATGGTTGAATCTACTGAACATGGTACAGACTTTTCTCTTGTTGTTATTTCCTAAATAATTTAGTATAACAACTATTTACATAGTATTTACATTATATTAGGTATTGTAAGTAATCTAGAGATGATTTAAAGTGCTTGGGAGGATATGCATACATTATATGCAAATACTACAGCATTTACATAAGAGAATTGAGCATCCTTGGATTTTGGTATTCTTGGGGGTCTTGCAACCAATCCCCTTGGGATACTGGGGATGACTGTATACTTTATCAAGGTGAGCAAGTTCCCCCTGTTTCTACTTTACTGGGAGTTTTTATTGTGAATCGATGTTGGAGTGTGTCAAATGCTTTTTCTGCATCTATTGATATAATGTGTAGTTTTTCATCTCACCTTGTTGATATGATAGATTACATTAATTGATTTTCAAATGCTGACCCAGCCTTGCATTCCTGGGATAAATAGCACTTGGTCGTGGCATATAATTATTTTTATATTGTTGGATTTGATTTGCTAACATTTTGTAGAGAATTTTTGCATATGTTTCATGAGAGATAATGTTCTATAGTTTTTTTTTTTTCTTGTAACATTTTCATTTTAATTATTAGAGTAATACTGGCCTCATGGAAAGAATTACAAAGTATTCCTTCTGCTTACACCATCTGAAAGAGATTGTAGAGCATTGGTATGATTTCTTTTCATACCAATCTGATTATGGTGCTTTCTGTTTTTGGGGGGTTATAAATTATTCAGTTTTTAAAAATAGATATAGGCCTATTTACATTGTTTCTTGTGCGAGTTTTGGTAGCTGTGTCTTTCAACCTACCAAATTGGTCCATTCATATAGATGTCTAAATGTGTAGGCCCAGAGTTGTTAATAATATTCCTTGATTAGTCTTTTAATGTCCAGAGGATCTGTAGTTATATCCCTATTTCTATCAGAAATTCATGTACTCTCTTTTATCTTTAGTTGTCCTGGCTAGAGGTTTATCAATCTTAGTTATTGTCTCAAAGAACCAGCTTTTGGCTCTGTTGATTTCCTATTTCCATTTCATTGATTTCTGTTTTAATTTTTATTATTTCTTTTCTTCTGACTATTTTGGTTTAATTTCTTTTCAGTTTCTAGATTCCTAAAGAGGAAGATTACATTATTGATTTAAGGTTTTCTTCTTTTCTAACATACGCATTCAATGCTACACATTTCCCTCTGAGCCCTGCTTTTGCTACATCTCACAAATTTTAATAAGTCGTATTCTCATTGTCATTTAGTTAATAATATTTTAAAGTTTCTCTTGAGCTTTCTTCTTTGTGTGTTGTTTTTCTGCCAAGATCATGCCATTTTGATTATTGTTGCTTTGTAGTATAATTTGAAGTCGGGCAGAGTGATGCCTCCAGCCTTGTTCTTTTTTCTCAGGATGCCTTTGGCAATTTAGGATCATTTGTGCTTCTATACAAATGTGTTCTACTTATTTAAAAAATACCGATGAGATTTTGATGGGGATTTGCGGTGTGTATTTATAGCTAATTAAAGTCCACTTTCAAATAACAGTATACTGCTGTATGGTACAATTAAATAATTATGTACCATGATTAAATAATATGTCTAATTCCTCCCTTCCATCCCTTCTTGCCAATGCTATCATTCATTTCTCTCATTTATAAGAGAAATAAGCATTCATAAGCATTCATATGCATGTCTTTATACTCAAATACATTATTACTATTATTTTGAATAAACACCAATTAAGAATAAGAAAAATCAAAGCTTTTATTCATTGATACATTCTTATGTTCTTCTTTTCTTTATGTAAATCCATGGTTTTGACTGTATCATTTCCCTTCTGCCTGTAGATCTTCTTTTCACATTTCTTGTAAGCCAGGCCTACTGAGAACAAATTGCTCCATTTTTATTTCTATGAGAAAGTCTAAGGCTTTCCGTTTTGAAGGATAATTTTGCAGTGTACAGAATTCTAGGATTTTTTTTTCCTCTCAACAGTTTTAAATATGTCATATCACTCCCTTCTTGCTTGCATTTCTAAGAAGTCAGATGTAATTTTCTTTGTTTAAGACTTTTTCCCCATAGGCTTCTTTGAGGACTTTAAAAAAAAATTTTTCAGGATGTTTTTCTTTTATTTTTTGTTTTCTGCAGTTTGAATATGATATGCCTAGGTGTTGTTTTTTTTGTTTGTTTCTTTTGCATTTATCTTTCTTGATATTCACAGAACTTTCTTGATGTGTACTTTGGTTTCTGACATTAATTTGGGGTTAATTCTTAGTCGTTATTGCTTCAATTATTGCATTTCTTCTTTTTTCTTCTGGTATTCACATTACACCTTTGTTACACCATTTATAATCGTCCTCTGTTCCTTGGATGTAGTGTTCTATCTTTTTTCTTTGCTTTCGTTTTTGGAAGTTTCTGTTTTGTTTTAATTTTTTTTTTTTTACTATAGTGCTTCATGGTACATACCCAAGCTCTGAGTTGAGTATGTCCTTCCTCCAGGTGTTTCAGGCTCTGATATCACCCTAGCAGGTTATGGTCTGGTAAATAGTTTATCCTGTGGGCAGGCCTTGTTAAGAAGGACAGAATACCTTGGCAGAAGCATGAGTGTACTTTTTCTGTTGATATTCACTGTGAAGACCTGGTAGAGCTCCTGGAGGTGAACTCATAGAAGTCTGAGGGCACCCCTATAAAAACTCCTAAGTTTTTAACTCTCAAATTTGTCCATACTAAGCCTTTAGCAATTTGTCAGTTGTACTTGAGGTTTTTCTACTCTGACACTGGTTCCCATGGAGATTACTTCTGGGATGCATTATGATTTTGTACTATTTCCATCTGCCTGTCTCTCCGATTTGAGGGCTGTGGTTTGCCCTACGATCTTACTGCTGTTCAGTTTTCAGTTTGTTCAGCCTTTTACTTGTTCAGCCAGAATCCAGAAGTGCTAATATAGGCATTTAATGCTGTAAACATTGTTGTAAACACCACTTAGGAATTTTGACATGTTGTATTTTCATTTTCATTTAGTTGAAACAATACTTTGTGATTTCCTTTGGATTTTGACTTTTTTGATTACTTAGAAGTGTGTTATTTACTTTTAAAACATTTTAGGATTTTTCTCATATCTTGTTATGATTTCTAATTTAATATCTTTGTAATAGATAATTACTTTTTAATTTTTTGAGATTAAAAAAATGACACTGGATTATCTTGTTTAATGTTCTTTGTGCTTTTCAAAAGACTTCTTTCTGCTCTTGTGTGGAGTTTTTCTATAAGTGTAAGTTAAGTCAGCTTAATTGCTATTTTTAAGTTCTCTGTATACTTTCTGATTTTGTTCAGTTGGTTATTGAGAAGTGGTTATGGGCCTTTCTTACTGTAGTTATGGGTTTTGCTATTTTACCATTTTCTCTATTCTCTCAGATTTTCGCTTTATTTATTTTGAAGGTCTCTTATAAGGTGTGGAAACATTTAGGATTTTTATATCCTCTTTGATGAATAGATCTCTTTATCTTGATAATATTCCTTGTCTCAAGTGTACTTTGATATTACTATTATGAATTCAGCTTTCTTTTGATTATTGTTAGCTTTATATTTCTTTCCCATACTTTTAATAGTATCGTATCTTTTATTTAAAATGAGTTCCTTGTAGGCAGCATGTAGTCCTGAGTTTACTATTTTAATGTAATTATCTCTGCCTTACAATGACCGTTTAGGTAATTTACATATAATGTGATTATTGACATGATTGTATTTAAATGTGTCATTTGCTAATCCTTTTTTATTCATTTTTCTTTTTTTATTCATTGAATAATTTTTGTGTTTCCTTTTCGGCTCATTAGTAATAATTCTTTATTTTATTGGCTGTTTTAGAATTTATAGTATACATCTTTAATTTGTCAGTCTGCCTTCAAGTGATATTACACCATTTTCAGATATTGTATAAGAACCTTGTAGCTATATACTTCCATTCCTGGTTTTTGTGTTATTTCTGTCGTATTTTAATTTGTTTTCATATTTTCTAAACCTTACAATTATTATTTCTGTTCTAAATCATAAGTTATCTTATGAAGAGATTTAAATAATTAAAAATTCTGTATTTACCCTTATAAACACTATTTCTAGTGTTCTTAATTACTTGGTATAGTTCCACGTTTCCTTTTTTTGTTTTCTTTCTGCCTAGAAGACAGTCTTTGGCATTTATTGCAGTGTTGATAATTAGTTCTTCCAGCTTTATTATCTGAAGAACAATTATTTTGCTTTTGTTTTTTAAAAGATAGTTTAGCTCACTATGGAATTCTAGGTTAATAGTTTGGTTTTTTTTTTAGTACTTTAAAGATTTTTACTTTTCTGTTTTCTAGCTTGCATTGTTTCCTTGAGAAATCTGTTTTCATCTTTATCTTTGTTTCTTAACACATAGGCATCTTTTAAAAAAATTTTATTTTAACCTCCTGGCAGCTTTTATCATTTTCTCTATATTGTTGTTTTTTAGTGATAAGCAGTTTGATTATGATGGGCATTCATGGAGTTTTCTTCAGGCTTCTTTTGTGTTTAGGGTTAGTTGATATATATAGGTTTATAGTTTTCATCAAATTCTGTAATTTTTCTGCTGTTATTTCTTTTAATAACTCTTCTTTGGGATACTCCAATAACATGTGAATTAGGCTGCTTAACGCTGTCCCACAGCTCACTGCTCCTGCTCCCTCAGAGTTGTCTTTCTGTGCTTCATGTTTGACATATCGTTTCAATGCTGTGTTCTTAGAATTGGGCTAGTGAAAAATCATTGCCTTTATGGGATATTTGACTTATACATCATTAAAGAAGTTTTTTAGCTAGCACTAAAATACTGTGTTTCACCATGTTGGTGGAAGGTACAGCCATTGGTTATTTCCTTTCCCTCTGCTGCATTCTCCCAAATGTGGGTTACAGAGCCTTATGGAATACTGTAAGGACTTCTTCTTTTTCTTTGTTTTAAATAACTGTTGTTTCTTTGGTTATGTATTAAAGAGTAATTGTTGAACTGAGCCTAAATTTTTTGTTTGAAGTAGGAAGTATTTTTTTGTTCCTGATCAATAATATATATTGGCATTTTATCTTATCTGAGGACTAATAATTTCAGTTAGCCATAAAACAAAAATCATTCATATTCCACATGTCTATCTTAAAGGATTTATTAAATTGCCTGTAAATCACAGTGTAGACCAAAGTAGTTATGTACTTCTTTAGAGACTCTTAGTATGGCCAAATATCCAGTTTTGGATATTTGGATATTTGGAAGAGAAAAAGAAAGGCTATATTTTATTCAGTTGAATACCAGTTGAAATCGTGAGTTTGCATTTTATGAGTCAATTTACATGAAACATATGCATTTTTAAGCACTGCAGTTACTTTTAGAGCAAGGAGATGCTCATAAAATGAGTTATATAGATTGAGAAACTGAGGAAACAACAGATTTGTGATGACAGGCTTACTCATTGCTTGTCTTTCAGAGTTCCCCCACCCCCACCACTACCCTCTCCTTTTTCTTTCTACACCTTGATCTTGAGTTGACTGTAGGTTTATAATGTAATTCCACAGTACCATATTATATAGACAGCATATTATGGAACAAATACTCTCAAATTACTTTACAAACATGGAGTTTAAGATAGAGGTCTTTGAGTTAAACCTATGTCCCCTTAATTAAGTATACTTTTTTATTTTAACTGTTAGAATCTTCAGCCAAAATTTTATTTTCTTTTTTGAAAGAAATCTGTGGTATATTTTGAAACTTACAAGATGTCAAAGTTTTAAAAAATGTCATAAGTATATGTGTCTAATCAGTATGTTATACAGCTGAAACACATAATAGTGTATATCAACTTTTGTCACTGAAATTTACTTAATTTTCATTCATTGCTTTTTTTGTGATACCTTCCAAATATCATGTTTTCATTAGACTTATGGACATATTTGTACTTTAGGGGTAAACAAGGATATTAAATGAATGAGAAAATTGACCAACCCTAATTTAGATTACTGTGTGGAAGCAAATTTTGTATTTCTGTTTTTGGTACCCCACTCAGTTTTCTCTCCTTATTTGATACATGGACAAAGTACTATACATGAATGAAGAACACCACTGTGTTTTCTTTGGATGACTTTTAAACTTCACTTGGGTCAGATGTGAGATGGAGAACCTCAGGAGCAACTTGAGTTATTGGGAAAATTATTTGAAAAGTGGAGTGGGTGGTTTCCAAAGTGATCTGCCCAGCATGAAAAAGGTTCATGTTTCTGAAATAATCCATCAAGTTTAATCAGCTTAAATATGATTGGTTTGTTAAATAGGAATGTTGTTTTCTCCTGCAGTTTACATTGAAACCTTTGTTTTTACTTATGGATTATAATTTGTTAGATTAGTGATTATAGTTTGTTTTTATGATATAATGTCTCATATTTGATGATGAATATCTGTTATTTGCAGCAAGATGTCTTTTCTTACTCTTCTTTTTAAACATTGATTTTGCTAAAAATGCCAACTATTTTGAAACCTGATTTTATTGTCACTTTTTTATTTTTCTAATTTATCTGATGGCTTGTAATTAATGAGTGGTAGTTATATGTAGGAAATTTCAGTTTTCTACATTTTTAGATTTCACTTGTATTGTGTCAGAGATTTTAGATATATGTATTAGAAAAATATTTATTAATTCATTTAACAGAAATTTAAGGCTGTTTATGTTCCAGGTACTTAGAGAACTTAACAATAGCATCAAAAAGCTCTGACCCTGTGAACCTTACAAACCTTTAATTTTGAAATATGTTAATTTATGTGCTCTGGTTAAATACATTTTCACACTTTTATAGTCATTTATTTGCTGTTACTTGTACACACCTTGTATTAAAAAGATTAATAAAAACTGGAAACTAAAAATCAAACCCTGGAAACTAAATGTTTAAGTAAATCTTTACCTAGCTCTTTTCACTGCCATACCTAGATCAAGGGGATGATTGAGAATCAATTTTAGGGCATAATAATATTTTTAACTCTAAAAAATTTTATCTGCAAAATATATCTGTTTCCTCAACTTATTACTTGGAAGAAATGATTTCTGTTTCAAAGGCTTTAATCTTTCTGTTTTGAAAAGCAGCCTTCACATGAATTTAAAAATTCTTGCCCTGACCTGTTCTCAATCCTTATAATCTCATGGATATATTCCTCTAATGAATTTGTAGCACCTCACTTCACTAATTGTTGCCTTCCTGTGCTGAACACTAAAGCTGATTTTAATTTCATGTCTAGGAAGTAGTACGTTCTTGTTGAGAATGGTGTTGCTTGAGAAACAAGTGCCTTCACTATTATTTACTATGTGTCACTGAATAAATATGACTAATATGCACTTTACTAAGGCTGCAGTTTGGTGCTCAAACAGCTATACTATAAGTTATCTACATTTTTAAAAATAGTGTTTGTAAGAGATTTTAATATAAGTCTTTAGAAAATTTACGTAGGTGTACTGACTTATTTTTATAACAGAAACTTTTATACATTTATCTTACAAGTCCAATAGTTATTATTAATGTGCCATCTTTTTTTATCTGTAGCCAAAATATAATCATTTGTTTTTTCCCTTTTACTTCCTTTCTCAATCAAAATGTTAGACTTACACGAGCACTAGCAGCAACTCTATATCTGGATCATTGAAGCGCTTGGAAGATACTGCAGCGCGATTTACAAATGCAAATTTCCAGGAAGTCTCTGCGCATACACCTAGTGGAAAAGATGTTTCCGAGACTAGAGGGTCAGAGGGCAAAGGAAAGAAATCTTCAGCGCACAGCTCAGGTCAAAGGGGAAGAAAGCCTGGTGGAAGAAATCCAGGAACGACTGTGTCAGCAGCTAGTCCTTTCCAGCAAGGTATTAATTATGATGTTTAAATTTAAAAACTTGTTTTTATGATATGATAAATGATAGTAGTTAAGTTTTGTAAAATAGTTTATTTTTTACTTATAACTAATGGGTCATTGAAGATTATTTATGATTAGTTGCTGTAGTAAGATTCCTTCAAAGACTGGTATTTCTTGTTAAAGTTTCTGGGTCCTTTGCTTTCATTTTATGTTATGATATGTGCTTCCAAAGTGGAATTGTAATTTTAATGTTTAAGTAGATGTGGAATTAAGTTTAAGTTTGGGGAGAAAAACAATAGAAGCTGGAGTTTTCCTTCTACTCTATAGAGGTCATTCTGTTTTACAAATTATTTGTATTTACTTTTCCTAATTAAACACTGAAATAGTGAAGATATGTTTATAGTAAATAAATTTTAGAGGAACTAAATAGCTCTCAGTAAATAGTAGTTGTTGATTATTAATGCATTTATTATAAAATTTAAAGTTTAAAGTAGAATTTTGCTCAGACTACACATCTTTTAGTAAGGCTGCTATATTTACAGGATGCCTAGTTAATTTTGAATTTTAGTTAAACAACAGATTACTTTTTCACTAGAAATATGGCCCATGCATTTATATGAGACATGTTTATACTGAAAAATAATTTGTTGTTTAAGTGAAATTTAAAATACACTGGGCGTCTGTGTTTGACTCAGCAGTCCTGTTTTATGGAGGACAGAATAACTCAGTTAAACTTTAGAATACATTAACCCTATGTTCTAAGTTTTTACTTTTGTAATTTTTAACATGAACACAATATTTTGAGAAATATAAATGTTAAAACTGTTTGAGATAAATACTTTAGTAAAATATACAATAAATGCCACTCCCCTCCCCCCACCCCTTGCCCTGTATCCAAAATTTACCAGGGTATATAATTTGAATATATAGAGAGATTGCTTAGTTTACTGACTTCTCATTAAAAGCTATATTTATTTATTTTAGATTAATAGTTATGTTGAGCTTCGAGACCTCAAGTTCCAGATTTTTTTTGCCTTATAATACAAAAAAATTAGATGAATAGAAAAGAAATAAAATGCCAAATTTGTTGTTTTTTAATTTAATAAAATTACTTTATATCTGTCTTTTAAATATCACTGGAAAATAAATAGTAAAACCTTAATTAAATTTTAATGTAACTTTATTCACATTGTAAATGTGATATTAGCAAAATTCAGTCATCTCTACAATTAAGACCTTATTTTCCGCTGTTAAAACTGCATTTTTTAGTTTTAAATATATCTTTGAAATACTGATCTATTTAGAAAAGAAATCTCTCATTTTCTTAAGTTTCACAACATTGCAGTCTTTTCTGGCCTTTGTTAAGACATGGTAGAGAATATGTGTATTTTTTATATCTGAGATGATAGTCTATAAACGTTTTAAAAGTTGAAATATAAAGTTAGGATATTTAAAAAAATATATATATATATATTTTTTCATTGCAGGTAGTATGTGAATTTTAGAAAATACACATTTAAAGTATTGTGTCTACTAAATGTTTTAAAGTATTTGCTGCACTGTAGTGAGCTTTTAACACCAGCTGTAAAAACAAAAAATGTGTAGGAAAAAAGACAGATGGTGACAGAGCAGAATGGATAATAAAGAACTTCTTTATAGCTGCTAATTAAGTGGCAAATTACAGTTATCCTTAAATAATTGATGGTAATGTAAATGGCTTCTTAATATGTATAGTTTTCTATACAGAGAAAGCCTGAAACTGCTTACATAGGTACAAATATTTTTTTAAATGAATAAGACATTTATTGTCTTGGAAAGAGTTGAAATTTAAAACAATGTTATTTTTTTAAAAAGCTATTTCAGAAGAGTTTAAAATTTAAAGTCAAAACCTTGAAACTTTAGTTAAAAAGAAATTCTTGAGTGTGAGGAAAAAATATCTTTGTAAATATTTAGGCGGATTTATGTGTGTTGCTTATGAATGTGATTTGCAATAAAATTTAACACGTAGCTTGAAATTTTCTTTCCACTCCAATAAAACATTTTATTTTGAGCTTTTGTTTCTAAATATATTAGTTAAAATATTATGTAGTTAGGTTTTATGAAATGTGATAGATGTGTGGTCCCAATGGAGTCTAAATCCTTTTTTCATTTGATGAGCACGAAGAGAGGGTTTAGTGAAATGGGATGATGGATCAAACCATTGTTTCACCCCAGCCTTATTGTTTTTCTACCAGATAAATAAGACTTGAGGTTCTCATAGCTCATGATGATATGGTAGACTACTAACGTTCTTTATCTAAAGAGTATGGAAAGAATAAGCAGTTGTGAAAGAGATTTATGAGAGGAGCCTCTCCTATGATTTTACCTTCATAAAAGCAATACAGTGTTAGTGGCTATGATTTCTTTTCTTAATGCAGCTCCTTTGGAATTGGTCTGGGAGAATATAAGGTTATATAGATTAGGTTCCATGTGATCATTATTATTTGATTAAATCCATGTTTTGGTGGTGTAGCTTTAACTGAATAACACTAACATTATTCTAAGTTAAATCTCAGAACTTATAACCTAAGTAGCACCTTTGGTTCTTACTGTATGTTGGGAACATTTATAATCATATCTTAAGTAATTGAAAAAGAGGAAGTTCCCAAAGCCATTCAGAGTCCAATTTAGTCTTGTCAAACAAAGTTTCCTTGAGACTTTGCAATTCTTCAATCTTAAGCATATACAAGGTATTTGAGAGAGAATTGAAGAATGCTGCCATGGTACAAGGTAGGTTAAATAAAGCACATCTTGGTAATTGTATAAGTAATGGCTTGTAACCCAATTTAATAACTATAAAATGAAAAGTATTTTTTAAAGGTAATTTTGTAGATAAACTTGATTTCAGTTATAACCCTTTAAAAAAATCTAGCTTTGTTACATGGTGATGTCCTAAGTTTTATAGTTAGTTTTTCCACCCTCTCTTTTTGATGATTGTGTCATTTCTACTGCTTATTGGAACTTTTTGCATCCAATATTTTCTTTTCCTATCCTTTTTTTTTTTTTTTTTAATACTACAGGCAGTTTTTCAGGAACTCCAGGCAGTGTAAAATCATCTTCGGGAAGTTCAGTACAGTCTCCCCAGGATTTCTTGAGCTTTACAGACTCAGATCTACGTAATGACAGTTACACTCACTCCCAACAGTCATCATCAACCAAAGATGTACATAAAGGAGAGTCTGGAAGCCAGGAAGGGGGTGTAAATAGCTTTAGTTCCATAATTGGTCTCCCTTCGACCTCAGCTGTTATTTCACAGCCTAAAAGCTTTGAAAATTCACCTGGAGATTTGGGTAATTCAAGCCTTCCTACAGCAGGATATAAGCGGGCTCAAACTTCTGGCATAGAGGAAGAAACTGTAAAGGAAAAGAAAAGAAAAGGAAATAAACAAAGTAAGCATGGGCCTGGTAGACCCAAAGGAAACAAAAATCAAGAGAATGTTTCTCATCTCTCAGTTTCTTCTGCTTCACCAACATCATCTGTAGCATCAGCTGCAGGAAGTATAACAAGCTCTAGTCTTCAGAAATCTCCTACATTGCTCAGGAATGGAAGTTTACAAAGTCTTAGTGTTGGCTCATCTCCAGTTGGTTCAGGTAGGGATTTGCCGGTTGTTTTTCTCCCTTACTTCCACAGCTATCACCTTTCCTTTACCCCAAAAAGTAAATTTATTTTAACTACTGTTATGATAATACTTGAGTTGCTGACATTTGATTATTGCAATGAAAAAAAAAATGTGTTAAGATCTTAGACAATTTGAGAAGACACTAATCTGATACAAATATAAATGAAATAGTTTATTGGTCATTTCTTATGAGAGACTTAGAATTAATTTCCCATTTTTATTTTTGCTTCACTTCCATAGTATTTTAAAAACCAACTCAGAATTCACATTTAAGGTGCGAAAGTTTTTACACTATGTTTTTGATTGGTATTTGTTTTTGAGTTTCTTCCTTTCTCTGAATTTCAGTCAGTCTTTATTTACTCAACAGTTTCCCACACAAATTTTACTTGGATTACTCCATCTGGAATAATTTCAATCAGTGATAAATAATTTAAATTTATGGACCTTTTTAACAATCACATTTTAGGAGGATCTGAAATGATTTATATTTTTGTTTTCAAGTATGTTTAACAGGGGTTTTTTTTTTTTACCATTATCTTTATTATAGAATGAATAAATTTGTGTCTGTTGTTATACCATTGGAGTGCTTCTTTAACCTGCACTTCATATTTTTTCAACTTTTATAAAACTTTAAGATGCATGTTTTTAGACAAAACTTTTAGATATTAGTTAAGTTTTCACATTTATATTTTAAATTATATCTTGAATTTAAAGTAAATGAGTTTAAATAAATGTTTATTGTAAACCTTACCCTTTTTTTGATTTTTAGATTTGACTGTAGAAATAAGGAGATTTTGGCTAAAATAAATTTATAGATTTTATCCGTTCTATTAGTTGGTTGTGAGGATAGCTAGGAAATCGTATGGAAAAGTAAAAAATATAATTTAATGAAGAATGTTCACATACATTTTGTAAATATAGATTTGGGGATTGTTTTTATAGTTGTACAGGTAATAATTTCAGTAAACATGAGAAAGACTATTCTGAGGGAGAAAAGAGCATGTTTAAAGGTCATATGTGAAAAATAGTAACTATAACTACCATTTGCTTTGTGCCAGGACCTGTTAACTACATTATAGTTATTGTCTTGTTTAATCCTCACAACAGTTTCATGAAGTAAATACTATTAATGCCTCTATTTTACAGCTGATAAAACTGAGGCTTAGACAGATAAAATACGATGCCTAAATTCACACACCAGGGATTTCTTTGTTTCTCATAGCTAGCTTCAGTGCCTGTGGTGCACTTGTTTGTCACGTTTTTAAGAAGTGAGTGGAAACTATGGAAGTATTGTTTCATTAGCAGCTTTAAAGATGGTTCTAGATCAGGATTTCTCAGTCTTGGTACTGTTGGTCAGGATTATTCTTTGTTATACTGTGCTGTCCTGTGCATTGTAGGATGTTTATCAGGATCCCTAGGCCCTACCCTCTAGACAGCACCCAAGACCCTCCCCCCACCCCCAATCAAAAAACTCATCTGCCTGGGGTGGGAAACAAAAATTTCCCTTGGTTGAGAACCACTGTTTTAGTGGAGGGAAATATAAATTACACTGAGAAATAAGTTCATTGAAAAGATTGAAATATATTACACACTCGAATATACATTTTATTTATATAATACGTTTCATTTGAGACCAGAATGGCGTAAAAATTAACCTCAGCCTCTGGTTACAAAAAGTAAATTTAGATAAATTGACAAAGATAAAAATGAGTTCATATTTATTTTTAGTGAGAGGCACAGTAATCAGATGAGCAACTTAGAAAATTTAGCCTAAGTTTGCTTTTGTGAAGAGATGCTCACTGACTTCCTATACATAGAAGCATCATCTAATAATTACTGAATTTCAGAAATTGCATTTAAATGCCATTTGAAACACATATCCTCTAATGGAGTCAAATAATTGATTGACATCCCTAAAGACATTTACCTACCTGTTTTATATTTAGGGAGATTTTAGAGTTCTTTACACAATGATTACTTTCAGAGGGCAGTGTTGGTGGTACATCTATGGAAGAAGTTTCATCTCACCTTTAGGTAAAGTGAAATTCTCATAAATATTTAAATAATAATGGAATAAAATTAGTTACTTAAAACTGAGATAATACATTCTTTAATTTTGCACATTTTAATATAAGTTTTAGGATTAAATCAGGGCACTCTCTTACTGATAAACTTAGTACTCTTTGTACCTAGAAGAAGCTGGCTAAATGCCATGAATATTTAGAAATTATGCCTTCTTAGCTTAAGTTAAGAATTACAAACTGCTTTTGAAACTTAGTATGCGCTGCACAATTTTAAGCACTTGACAAGCATCAAGTATTATTACTCACATAGAAGAAGAAACAGACAATTCTCACAGCTCTTGTCATGGAACTATGCATTTTCCTTGATTTTAGAGATGCTTAATATAAAGTTCAAGGGATGTTTGCTGAGGGTCTAAAACCACACTAGTATAATGTCAGCCCTACTTTAAGGAACAAGATTAGTGAGAGAATTTAAGCCAGCATTTTAAATTGCAACAGTAGTGTCTCCTACTAGTATGAAAATATAAATTTTTCTTTGGACTAATTTTAGATTGAGAAATGGTTTAGTACTTGTAAAAGCATGAAACTTTCTCCCTGTATAAATCAGTAGGAAGGAGAAAATATATACTGTGCACTGCGTTATGTGAAGAGCTGGTTTTTCATGATGCTTTTTAAAAAAGATTCATTTGGTTTAATGACAGGTTGATAATTTAGTAATGATGAAGGTGACCTTTGTAAGCACCTGTTGACTGTGATGTTATACTATCACATGTACTACGATCCTAGGTCCATGAGGTTAGGGGCTGCGTTTGTCATGTTCACCACTGTCTGCTCACATCAGCACAGTGTTCTGAACATAATAAATGTTAAACATCTTTTTAAAAATGAATACTATAGTAATCACTGAGAACATAACGTATGATTAGTCGCATCCGGTACTTGCCTTTAAGTTGTTTATAACCAACCAGGTTGCAAATTAAATTATTTATTTGTAAAGCTTCTCATGCAGTATTACAGGCCAGTTTAGGATGTATAATTAAGTTGGTGGAGATGAAATTTGAGTTATACTTTTGACTAGGCAGAAAAAGAAGACCAACAATGTCATCAGAAAAGAAAGTTAAGATATATTCAAAAGATAAACCTAATAGAAACAAGAAATTTGTCCTTGTGCGATAGTTGATTAAATAGGGCAGGATGGGTTTATGGAGAGTTGAATGCCAGGCTGAATGAAGAAATCAGAATTATAGGCTAGTGGTCTTTCTACTAGAATAAACATCCTGGACTTAATTCTGGCAATTTACTGTTGAAAGAATTTAATTAATGGAAAAAATTGCTTCTGTCAGCTTGTAATAATGGTAATATCTTATGTTTGAAAGCACCTAATGGTTTCTAAAGAACTCTTTAACTACTGTCTCATTTGATCCTTGGAACAACTTTGTGAAGTCAGCAGGACAACTACTACTATTGCTGTTGTTGTTTCTCCTGTTTTACCACAACTGAGATATAAAGCAGTAGAAATTAGGTTCCTTATGATGTGGTTCTCTTAAAATGGTTATTTAGAAGCATCAATTTTAACAGTAATCAAAATTATGTCATGAAATATTCAAATTACAATATAGTGTATGTAGCAAGATAGTTATTCTAGGATCCCTACGTCCAATCAGAATAGAAACTCAGAAAATACCTATAAACTCTTTGTCTGATCAAAAGTTTGGATTGCAAGATTTTTATTATAAGTTGAAGGACACCCTGATAAATGACCTGTTGTATTATACAGTGACTTGTACAAAATGGAAATGTGTGTTACGTGACTACTAAGGGTTATAAGTTTTGGTTTATAGATTATGTTAAGCCTTTGATTAAGTTCTTTCCTACATATATTCTTTTGATACCTTAACAGGTGGGCACCTAGTCCTTTGAGACATTGAAAATTAGGATAGCATTTGATAGAGTCAATATGCTGTTTGTCCTTTTTCTTTTCCTATTTCTCTTAACCGCATTATGAGAGTTAATGATTTACCATAGTGAAAAATTTATTGAGATAAGATTGGTTAATAACTATGTAAATTTCAAGTTTACAACTTTATAATACAACATCTGCATACTTCACTGTGTGCTCACTCCCAAAGAAAGTTATTTTTTTTTACATTTTTCTTCACAAAAAGCAATATCTTGTTTTCTCTGAGAAAAGACTGGTATTCATTAATAAATGATAATGATAAGGAGTAGATGTTTTAACATTAACTTTTTTCCATTGGGTATATTATGTCTTTCAAAGTATATGGTTCTGTTTTTAGAGATCTTAGTCACTAGTTCTTTAATATAGTGCTGTACCTTTCTAAGTTAAGACACTCAAAATCTCTTTCAGTGATGGAATTTAGTGGTAATAAATGCTGCAAAAGGAGATTCTGGAAAGGCATTCCTTTGGTTGTCATCCTATGTACTTATTCTTAAATAAGTCGTAAAGATTTCATGGAGAGGAGTATTAATATGAACAGATCAAGAGAAGTTTGTTCTGCTTTCTACTGAAACATAAAGGTTACGAAAGTTTAACTGGAGCCCATATAACTATGAAAAGATTCTTGTTAAATATATCCATATTTATGTCATATCTCCTTAGGTTGGTAAAATGAAACTGGGAAGTCTCGCCCTAGTAAAATATTTTAGTTAGGAATAGGCTGATTCTGTAAACAAATAAGGGAATCACAAAGATGCAGATATTAATCTAATAAACTCACAGGAGTAGAGTTACTGATACAGTATTGTAAATCATGGGTAGATATTATTGAACATAATTTGAACCTATCTTAATGACTCAGGTTCATGATTTTATATGTATTGATTATACTGGATGCTGCTAAAAATTTGCTTTCTTGGAAAATTCCCTGATTTTGTTTTGGTCTTTGATGAGTAGAAAATGTGAGCCTATACAATGGCTACCTTTTTACAAAAATATTAAATCAAAGGCAAGAATAGCCATATTGTAATCCCCCCCCCCAATTGAGAAAGTTCTTTGGCTATTATGAATGTCCTTTGATTATTTTTTAGCACCATTCCAAACAGCTACCATTTCTCTATAATGTACCTTGTTAGTCTCTTTAGTAGCCCTCACTCCCTTTTTAAATCTCAGTTGTATTGGGAAGCATTAAGGTGGCAAATTCTTCTACCATGTCTCATTTTCATGTGTCATCTGGAAAAGACTTATACTGAAGCGGTCTAAATGTTTGATTTTTTAACAGCATCGAAGGTAAAGTTCTTTTAACATTACAGTCATTGAAAGTGAACACTAGCTTTTTCTACCATGCTTTGTCTTTCTTATTATTTCAAGCTATTCAGAGTGGTTCCATGATTAGACTCAACTTCTGAGGTACATATATGGGTAGATGTGTGAATGATGGTTGCCTGGAAGGCTCTGTCGTATACATAGTTCCTAGAGGTCACATTTTTGGCTAAGTAATATCCAGAGAATTCCCAGATATCCCTCTTGAAAAGCACTTGGCCAACAATGTTAGCCACAAGAGAATACCAGTTGTTTCCAGGATTAGCAGACCAGGTTCTGTGAGTCACAGTGGCCTTAGTCCTGGTGTTATCAACTGTTTTTGCCTTTGCAGTGTGATAAAGAAATTTATTTCCCATTTTCTGAGCAGATTTTTGCTTTCACCGCTGTTTTATTGCTTCATGTCACCCTCTGCTTGTTCTTATTTGGATGGAATAAAAAAGAGTAATGGTTTTTTCATTCCTTATCATCATCAAAAATGAAAGGTTACAAGAAAGTAAGCTGAGTGTAGTTTAATGAATTTTATACTGTTCTATAAATTATAATGGATTTCTGCTCAGAAATAAACTAAATAATTTTCATACTTAAATTGTAATTTCTAATTGACTACTGCATTCAGGTGTTCTTGATAAACTGTTTACATCTAATGGATTATTTAAAACACATTAATTTATCATGTTGCCTAACTGTAGTTTCTCTTAGTAGTGAATTCATTTTATTTTTAGGTATTTGTCATGCAAATTTACTTGTAAGCTGTTATGTGTTTTCCTCATTCTTGGCACACACCTGCACACACATTTCCACACTGTCCCATTAAGATTTGTGAAAATTCCATCACGTTTGGTCCTCCCACCCCTCATGTCCCAGTTACTGGCTTATAATTTCTCTTCCTGCAGTTCTGGTTGCCCTTCTCAGCTAGACTTTTAAGTGAATGTTTTCCTGTTTTTCCGGCCTGTTTTCTTTTTCTGTTCTTGAGTCACTGGCAACTTCTTTGCTGATTTCCTTTCTCCTCCCTCCCAACAGAAATTTCCATGCAGTATCGGCATGATGGAGCTTGTCCAACAACTAGTAAGTTGTCGAACTGGGTTGGTACCCAGGCTTTTTGACTTCTAATATAGTGCTTTTTCTAGTATATTATGCCATCTCTGAACCTCTAAATTTTAATTTTACCAAAATGCAATTTGTTGTTAATTGAATAGATTTTCTTCTTCTACAAAGATACCGTACTTCAGTTAGTGCTTTGTCCTGTGTTCAGGATCCACATTATAGTCAAATTATGAACAAATTTTAATTATTGTTGGCCTTTTAATATGGTACTTCCATTATAGAATTATGACTTCTGTTTCCTAATCAAGTAATATTTTCAGTATTTCAGTTTCCACTAATCTTAATACAGATTTTTCAGTATTTGTGTAGTGGCATTAGATACCTTTCTTGCTTAGACTGCTACATATTTTGAGACTGTTATACTGAATTCTAGGAAATGAGAATGTTTGATCTGGTTAGTTTATTACTAAGGAAATTTGTCATCATTATGACAATATATCTAACATTTAAATTTAGTAGGTAATATATTGGCAAATGAAATACACTATTTAGAAATTTATACCATGTAAAAAACGAGCCGAGCTTGCAGTTTTAATGAATCACGCAATGATACATGATAGACTTATTGAGATTTTTATTGTACTGATTCAGTCTATGCCTGTGTATTTCTTTTGTGTGTTTGAAAATGATCTTAACCTGAAGTCCTTTTTTCCTTACTTAAAAGCTTTCTCAGAGTTGCTGAATGCAATACACAATGGTAAGTTTTATTAGAATCTTCTCTGGTGGTTCATTTATCACAAAGGTTGCCTTTTATAGAGAATCCCAATTGAAAGCTTGCATGTTCTATTGATGAGATGAAATCCAGCTCTGCAGTGAGGCAATTGTTCAGCACCTTAGTGAAAATTTTTGTAGACTGCCTACAGGAGGATAACAGGTCAATATAGTTCATCAGTTTGTCTTTTATTGTCTCTTTGTAAGGCAAAATGATAATAGTGTTGTTCTAACTTTATGAAAGTCTTTTCTCTTTTATGTTTTTGCAAGTGGTTTTTGTAGTTCCTTTGAGCTCTCTCTTGCCAGCAGTTAGTAATTGGTACCTACATCAGGAATTTGCTGCTGCTTCCACAACTTGAAATGTGAATTTTGTTTTTAGTATTTTAAATTAATGTATAGAATATTTTTATTATTTTACCCCTATATTCCATATAATGAATAAAAGGAAGATAGCCTTTTAAATTATGCCTAATTTGGGACCTAGTTTTCTTAAAAGGAAGTTGTACCTTCTGTAGCATTGGGTTCTGAACTAAGGCTATCAGGCAAATGCTGCTATCATTTCTCACCTCTTCAATATTATTATAATGAAGGTTATTTTTGCAAAAATTTCAAGAGTTTCTTTTGTTTCCAATAACCTTCCTTAATCCTTTGATGTTCAAAAAAACTTTTTTGAACCTACTATCATTTTTATTGATTTTCTTTTTTCATTTTAACTCACATAACTCTTATTTGTTTAACTGTATATTATTCCAAGCAGTTTTTAAACACAATTTATTAACTTTATGAAATCTTGCATATTTTGCTAATGTAGTTTAATTTGTAGTCAGTTTGCATCGTGTTTTGATCGTGCCAGGTATTTACAAATCTACAGCCAGCAAAATGGCATGATGAGCAGGCATAGACACTCATGTTGATTAGAAGGTGGGGTGGTTGGAACATGATTTTATAAATGGTCATTTTATTAATGAGTGCATTTATTTATAACTCCGGCTTTTCTGTGTAACTTGCAACTGCATAATCTTAGATAATGAATACTTCAGATAACAAGGAACTCTTGAACATTAGGTATTTAGAGGAAAAGGGTTTGGAAGCATTCTTGAGAATAAACATGTTACCCATCTTTGGCAGGGAAGTATAAGAAAGTGAAGAGGTTTAACTTCCTTTTCTGTTTGCATAGGTAAATTTAGACTTGCTGTTTGTTTTGGAATATAGAATTTGGAGACATGCTGGAAGTTTGAAAAGAGTATACTTGGGGTAAAAAGAAAGTAGATATCATGGGAAGCAGTTGTGACTGAATACCTACATAAGTCCTTTGCCATTATTAATTGACAAAGTACTGGGTTGTGTTAATTTAATTGGGTCACTTGTCATGTTTCTCTAGATGAATGAAATTACTGTCATGGGATTAATATAATAAACACAGGTTTTTAAATTTTTCAGTTTTACCAGTTCGTGTTTGAGAGAGAATTAAAAGTATAGTCAGATACTTGTGTATTCTTAGTCAGAAATAAACAAAATAAGCAATGGACTTATATATTTTTTCTTAACTGGAAATTTGTACCTTTTGACTCCCTTCATCCATTTTCCCCTCCCCCACTATTCTTATCCCTCCACTCCCTACCCTCTGCCTGAGACAACCACCAGTCTGTTCTCTATATCCATGAGCTTGTTTTTTTTTTTTCCAGTTTTTGTTAAGATTTCATGTATAAGTAAATGAGAACATACAGTATACATATTATATTTCTGTTTGACTTAAGTTCACTTAGCATTAAGCCCTCAGGATTCATCCATATTATCGCAAATGACAAGTTTCAATTCATTTTTATGGCTGAATAATTGTGTGTGTGTGGGTGTGTGTGTGTGTTTCTTTATTCATGCATCCATCAGTATACACTAACATTGTTTTCATGTCTTGGCTATTACAAATGATGCTACAATAAACATGGTTGCAGTCATACCTTGGTATCTCTAGGGGTTTGATTCTAGGATCCCCTGAGAATACCAGAATTTGTGGATGCTCCAGTCCCTAATATAAAATGGCATGATATTTGTATATAATCTACAGACATCTTCCATATACATTAAATTATCTCTAGATTACTTATAATACCCAATATAGTGTAAATGCCATGTAAATAATTGTATTGATTAGGGAATAATGATAAGGAAAAGAAGCCTGTACATGTTTAGCAACAACGTAACCTTTTCCCCCAATAGTCTCTGTAGTCGGTTGAACCTGCTAGTTTGTGCAAAACCCATGGATACAGAGGATGGACTGTCTTCTTTTCAAATTAGTGTTTTTGTTTCCTTCAGATAAATTCCCAGAAGTGGAATAGCTGAATTATATGGTAGTTTTATTTTTAATTTTTTGAGGAATCTCCAAACTGTTTTTCATACTTATTGGACCAATTCACATTACCACCAGCAGTGCACAAGATTTCCCTTTTCTCCACATCTTCACCAACACGTTATTTCTTCTCTTTTTGACGATAACTGTTTTAACAAATGTGAGATGATTATCTCATTGTGGTTTTGATTAACATATATTTCCTTGATGATTAGTGATGTCGGGCACCTTTGCATATATTTGTTAGCCAACTGTATGTCTTCTTTGGAAAAATGTCTGGTCAGATCCATTTTTTTAATCAGATTTTTTTGTTGTTCATTTCTTTTTGCTCTTTATATATTTTGGATATTAACCTCTTATCATTACTAGATATATATTACAATTATTTAGTCCCACTTGTTTATTTTTGCTTTTGTTGTCAGATCTAAGAAAATCATTGCCATGACCATGTCAAGGAGCTTACTATGTTTTCTTCTAGTGGTTTTATGATTTCAGGTATTACTTCAATTTCAGGTATTACTTTAATTGATTTTGAGTTAATTTTTGTGAGTGTCATAAGATAGTGGTTCAGTTTCATTCTTTGCATGTTGCTGTCCAGTTTTCCCAGCACCATTTATTGAAGAGACAGCCCTTTCTTTCTCGTTTGTATATATTCTTGCCTCTTTTGTCATAAATTAGTTGACCATATATGCATGGGTTTCTTTTTGGGCTCTCTATGGTGTTCCTTTGGTCCATGGGTCTGTTTTGATGACTCTAGCTTTGTAGTATAGTTTGAAATCAGGGAGTGTGGTGCCTCAGCTTTTTTTCCCCCCCTCAAGTTTGCTTTGGCCATTCGGGGTCTTTTGTGGTTCCATACAAATTTTAGGATTGTTTATTCTATTTCTGTGAAAAATGCCATTGGACTTTTGATAGGGATTGCATTGAATCTTTGATTGCTTTGAGCAGCATGAACATTCTAACAATATTAACTTTTTAAATCCGTGAGCATGAGCTGTCTTTTCATTTATTTGTGTCTTCAGACTTTTTCATTAATGTTTATAGTTTTCAGTGTACAGATTTTTTCACCTTCATGGTTAAATTTATTTCTAAGCTTTTTATTTTTTCGATGCATTTGTAAATGGGATTGTTTTCTTAAATTCTCATTCTGATAGTTCATTATTAGTGTAAAGAAATGCGACCCTTTTTTGTATATTGATTTTGTTTTCTGCATCTTTACTGACTTTGTTTATTCTAATAGTTTTTTGTTGGCACCTTTAGGATATTCTATATTTGCAAATAGTGACAATTTTAGTTCTTTCTTTCCAATTTATTTGCCTTTTATTTATTTTTCTTGCCTAAAAGCTCTGGACTATATTTTTAATTGCAAAGATAAGTGTAGGATTGGCACTTAATGAAGTGATATTTAGGCTGAGAGATTGAGGGAGAGTTGTTTGGACTTAGTTGGAAAAATCCATATGTTTGTATTTTCCCTTTTTTAACAAGTGTTAGCTATTAAAAATTTTTGGTAAAGTACACATAACATAAAATTTATCATTTTAACGTGTATAGTTCAGTAGTGTTAAGTATATTCACAACTAAAACGTACAACTAATCTTCACATCTTTTTCATTCTGTAAAACTGATACTCTAATATTAAACCACAGCTCCACCATTTCCTCCTCCCCTAGCCTCTGGCAACCACTTTTCTACTCTGTTTGTATGCATTTGACTCTCTAGATACCTCATGTGAGTAGAATCATACAGTATTTGTCTTTTCGTGACTGGCTTATTAGCATAAAGCCCTCAAGGTTCACCTATATGTTACAGCATGTTTCAGATTTTCCTTTTTTTTATGGATGAGTAATATCCCACTGTATGCATATACCATCATTTTGTGTATCTGTTAAGGGATACTTGGTCACTTCTACCTTATGGCTATCGTGAATAAGCTGCTGTAAATATGATAATGCAGATAAATATCTGTTGGAGTCTCCATTTTACCCAGAAGTGCAATTGCTGGATCATATGGTAGTTTTATTTTTAATTTTGAGGATGTACCATACATATCTCCAAAGTGGCTGCACCGGTTTACATTCCCACCAACAGTGCACAAGGGTTCCTGTTTCTCCGCATCCTTGCCAGCACTTACTACTTTATGAGTTTTTGATAGTAACCATCTTAACAGGTATGTGGTGTCAAATGTTAGCTTTACATTCTTTTCGTCACTATGTTGGGCATCAAGCAGTAAAAAGCTTAAGACTTGCTACTGGGGGAAGAAGGAAGAAGATGAATTGAGATTTCATCTTACTCTCCTTTGTTTTCTATGTTTCCTCTAACACATTATCACAAACTTAATATAAATATATTACCTTAAAGTTCTAGAGAAGTCTAATACGGACTTCACTTGGTTAAAATGAAGGTTTGGTATGTTTTGTTCCTTTTAAGGTTCTTGCCTTTTCTTGCTTCTAGAGGCTGCTGGCCTTTTTTTTTTTTTTTTTTTTGCCTTGTGGCCCCATCCTCTTCAAAGGCAGCAAAGCTGGGTTGAGTTTCTCTTAAGCTTTCATCTATCTGGTTCTCAGATTCAAAGTTTATAAAGAGTCTGATGATTCAATTGGGCCCATCCAGGCAATCCAGGATAACCTCTCCATCTCAGGGTCCTTATCTTAAACATTTTAGTGTAGTCTCTTTTGCCATTTAACATAATATATTCATAAGTTCTGAGCATTAAGGTATAGATGTTTTTTAGTGGATGTGGGAGTGGAGAGACACCATTCTCTCTACCATATCTGCTTTACTTTAAGAAGTTATTACTTAAATCAATTTCAGGGGTTAGGTTTTATTAGCAAACACATTTATTGAATGATTTTGTTAACCTTTTTGTTAACTCTTCTCCCTTAAATTACTAGTGACCAGTTCTTGTTGCCAGTTCCAGGAGACAGTCAGGTTTTTATCATACTTGATTTTATTGCAGAGACATTTTTGGTCACTCTCTGTTTCGAAGCTTTTTGAAAATGTGCTACATTTTCCTTTTTTTAATTCATAAAAAATTAAAAAACTACAGAGACTAATATAGGCATCGTGAATTCATTACAGATTTAACACCTGTTAATATTTTGCCATATATTCATAGATCCTTTTCCAACATTTACTACAAAATATTTGAGAAATTACAAGCAATATGTAGAAGTTATATAACATACACACAAAAAAAATGAACACTCAGGAACCCTACTATCAGTTTAAGAACCAGAATATTACCAGCACTGTTGAATCTAGCATGTGCTCTTCACCATTGCCTTCCCTATTGTTAACTACTATCTTGAATTTTAAATTTATTATTTCTCTGCTTTTACTTAGTTGTTTTGCATGTATATATGTATAAAATGACACCCCTTATGCATTTTCATATTTATTTTCTTTCTCAAGTAAATAATTCTCATTCTATTTCTCTAATATGTCATTATCTCTTCGTACTGCCTCCCCCCAATTTTTAATGAGATGAAATCCACGTAACATTAAAATGACCATTTTAACTATTTAAAAGTATACAGTTCAGAGGTTTTAAAAATTATATTCAGTGTTGTACAGTTGTCACCATTGTCTAATTCCAGAAACATTTTCATCAACCCCAAAAGAAACCACATAATCTCATTCCCTCCTCCCTGTTCACACCACCTGCTGGCAACCACTAATCTACTTTCTGTTTCTGTGGATTTGCCTATTTTAGACATTTAACATACAGAGATTATACAATATGTGGCCTTTTTTGTCTGGTTTCTTTTACTTAGCATAAAGTTTTCCATGTTTAAACGTAAGATTTATCCATTTTGTAATATCTATCAGTACTTCATTCTTTTTTTATGGCTGAATAATATACATTGTATGGATATACCACATTTTGTTTATCCATTTATTAGTTAATGGACATTTGGGTTTCACTTCTTGGCTAATATGAACGATGCCACTGTGGATATTCATATACAAGTTTTTGTGTGAACATATGTTTTTATTTTTCTTGGGTATATATGTAGAAGTAAAATTGCTGGATCATATCATAACTTTATATTTAACTTTTTGAGGAACTGCCAAACTGTTTTCTACAGAGGCTACACTATTTTACATTCCCATTAGCAATATGTAAGGGTTCCAACTTCTCCATATCTTCACCAATACTTGTTATTTTCTATTTTTATAACTCATAGCCATCCAAATGGATGTAAAGTGGTGTCTTCTTATGGTTTTGACTTGCATTTTTAATATTAGCATCTTTTCATGTTTTTATTGACCATTTGTGTATACCTTCTTTGGAGAAATATCTATCTGTATCTTCTTGAGTCAGTTTTCATAGTTTGTATGTTTCTAAGACTTTCCCCATTTCATTTGTATTTTTAAATTTATTGGTATATATAATTATTTATAGTATTTTATTTATAATTCTTTTTATTTTGTTAAGTTGGGTAGTAAGATTGCCTTGCATTCCTGATTTTGGTGATTTGGGTCTTCTTAACTCGTCTAGCTGAAAATTTGTCAATTTTGTTCACCTTTTAAATCAGTTTTTTATTTCACTCATTTTCTTTGCTGTTTTCCTGTTCTTTATTACATTTCTGCTCTGTTTATTATTTCCTTCTGTTTGCTTTGGCTTTATATTATCTTTTTTTCTAGTTTCTTAAGGTGGAAGTTTAGATTACTAATTTTAGATCTTTATCTTTTTTTTCTTAAGGTGGAAGGTTAGATTATTGATTTTAGATCTTTTTGTTTGCAAGTAGGCTCTTACAGCTATAAATTTCTTTCTGAGAGTATGTCAGTATTTTTTATGATTCTTTTCCCCAGTATTCTTTGTTTTATTCCCTGTATCCTCTCCTCTGTTTTTTTTTCTTCTCATCATGCATATTCCCTTGGAAAATATCTATGCCTGCAGATTCAACTATCATCTGTTTATACTCATTAGATTCTCAAATCCATACCTCCAATGTAGAATTTTCTCTTGAGTTCCAGACTCATTTACAACAACCTAATAAACCTCAGTCAGTTCTTATAGTCCCACTCTAAGCCTACTTTTCTTGTATTCTTTATTGGCATACGGTACTTAGCCACCCAAACCAGAGTTATGCAAAGGAGTTAAACTAAGCTCTCCCTCCTAATTTTCTTGGTCATCATTTGTTTTTAAAAGGGTTTTCCCATTATTCATTTAACTCGTCTTTTTCTCTATGTTTTAAACACTGCCTCTCCTTGGATAATCCTACACAATTTGTCATGTGAACTCTTTCAGTAACCTCCTAACCTTCGTTCCATTATCCACTTCATTCTCTAGGTGCTGCCAGAATTGATGGTCTATTTAAAATTGCAAATTAGACCATGTCACTATCTTACTTAAATCCTTTAAGAATTTTCGGGTATGTATGGGATAAAATTCATATTCCTTGGCATATGTTTTATAATTTGACATTTATCTGACTGTCCAGTCTCATCTCTTCCCTCCAGCTCTATGCTGCATCAGAATAATCTACTTGTAGTTTCCTGGTGTACTCTGCAAAATCTACGCTTTAGATTTTGGTTGTTTCTGCTATTATGGCCTTCTAATCCTTTCTTCAGCGAGAGTAGAATTTGAATCTAAGCATATTTTTATTTCCTGCAAAATATTTTCTGATACCTTTTAAAAGAATTATTACTTTTTAAAATAATACTTCTGGGTTTTTGTACTTTCTATTGCCTTTTTCATTCTACCTTCATTGCTCTTCCAGACAGTTGTTTTTATTTCTGTGATCTATATCTTAGTCATATTTGTCTCACATTTGCGAAAATTTGAAAAAACGTTTTTTTCCATTAGTTGAGATTCTGAAAAATTGAAAACTGAATTATTTTAATTATTTACTCTGTATCATCTGATTCATTTCAAAATGTTATATAGAACTTTATAAAATTAAAATTTCTTAGTTCATTGAGGCATTTTGAAATACTTTAAAGGACCAAGGAAATATTATATATTAATAATTGTAAACATTGAGTTTTGAGTGTATATCTTGATTTGGTATTTCTCAGAAAGATCTTGGGACTTAATGTTGGTTGTTCTTTTGGCTGTATGTGAAATATTCTATAAACTTTTGAAATTGGTGTTTTCTGATAAGGAAATAAGAATATCATCAATACAGAAAAATATATTTTTAGTAAAACACCTCACCAACCAATCTAAATGAGCAAATTAGGCCTGGTGGTATGAATTTTATGTGACCAGAGAAATTTAGGAAACTCAAGAGTTGAAGAAATATTATTAAAATTATTGTCCCAACAATGGAAAAAGAAAACAGAATAGGTGTGAGAAAGATATAATATAGAAATCTTTTAGTCAATTTTGGAAACTTTTAAGGTAATTTGAAAAGGCAGAATAGTCTTTTAAATATTTTAAAGAGCAATGTCTGGAGGGCAAACTTTAATAAGTAGATAACCATGAAGTGAAATGCTTTGCATTTTATGTTTGGTTTTATAGTGGAGTCTTGTAACTAGCCAGCTTGACTAAGAGAATATAGATTTCATGGTATTACTAAACTCTATGTAACTTTCTATTTTGTTTAGTAGGTGTATTTAAAATGCATATTATAAGGATGAGACAAGTTATATGCATGCTGGGATTATAGTTTAGGTTTTGCATGGTCCATTTGAAAATAGCATATCGTCAATATGGTTTTCATTGTCCTATTTCAGGTATGATTTTGCTCTTGTGCTTTCTGGGTTTAATAATCTATTGACAAGTTTTTTTCTCACTGGACTATAAACTCTTTTAGGGTAGGGATGAAGTTTTACTTCTCTTTATTTCATTTATATTTATCTCATCAGTTTGACTCTCAGTAAATGTTGGACAGATAAATTGTTGAACAGATAAATTGTTGTCAGTTGCTACACAGTGCTTGAATAGGTTTCGTATATTCTTGGTAATATGTTCATTTCCTTCGAGAATTAAACTTTGCATTAGGCGATCTTGTTTCTGCCAGCTGTAACTTGGTTCTTTGAAGTAATGCAGTTGCTTCATTTGTTTGTCTTGGCAATTTTCCCTTTTAATATAATTTTGAAATAGTAGATTAAAGTAGCTAAAGAGCTTAGATCTATTTTCATAGCAGCATATTATTGCTAATTGATTTCTGTGTCCCATTTACTATGCTTTTAAATTCCCTTTAATTATGATGCTTAGAGTTTGTCATGACCACGCTCATTAAACAAATCTCATTTGATAGAAGAAGCAAAGTAATGCCAACCAATTATTCATAGATATCTGCTATAGAATTGAGACTTAATGTGAGTGCTAATCGATTTTCGGGTGAAGATTCTTTGTTAAGAATGGAATCCTACTCAGGATTTTTGGAATAGTTTGTAGGAAAGTAGATCTAGGTTCTTTACATATGTCCCTTTTTGTTTTAGGGAAGCATTAAGAAGGTAGGGATTTAAGAACAGAGGTTGATAATTCTCAGGCATAACAGTTGCAGACTATCTGTCAATCATTTGAAATTGACTAAGTGTAATGAGATACTACTGGTGGGAGAAGTTGTCGTTATGACATTGTGGAGATTGAGAACCATTGATATAGGTCATTCTAGATCTAATTTATTTTTTATCACAATAGACTTGTTTTTCCTTCTTAACCTGATTAGTTGATGTGTTCTTATATTTTTATATAATAAATTATTACTTCTCAGGATACAACAAATGCTACTATTTGTTCCATTTGTTTGTTCCTGCGTAGGAACAAACTTTGACTAATACTATGCAACCTTGCTAAGTAGTAAAAGACATACACTATAGATAAGACAGACTTTTTCCATTTCATAGCATCCAGGCTACTTTGTTTCTTGAATCACCATAAGTTTCTAGAAGGAAGATAGATTTCAAAGACTCTTGAGTGATAAACGTAAGATTATTACCATCTGGATAGTGAGGCAGATACTGGGGAGAAAAATGCGTGTTAACTACTACAAAGCAAAATGAATTTATAAGGTTCTCATTGAAACTGCAGCAAAACCTGAAAAGTTCCTGTTGAGTGAAGGAATTAGTGTAAATGAAAATGAATGTGTAAGAATGACTTTTAAGTTAATTAAATAGTAATGCCATTAATAATCTAGAATGCTACCTTTTTAATTTTAGTGAAAACCAATTTATAATGACTTTTAAAATTTCCATAAGTTTTTGTTTTGGGACCTTAACCTTACTGATCTTTTTCCTCCCACTTGTCTATCATGGTGGTTTTTAGAGATTGGTTATTAAAAATCCAAAATTAAAGTGTGTCTTTTCTTTAGACAGAGATGACAGTTCTGCACTAACAAAGCAGGAACTTAAATTCATAGGTATGTACCAAACTTAAGCATGGTTCTAAAGGTAAAGCAATATTAGAGATCTATAGTCACAAAAATGATAACTGAAAAAAATTCTCCATAATCTTGGATGGTTGATGGGATGAACTGTGTTATCATGTTCTCACTGCTGTACTTGCTTGGATTTGTCATATTGCTTAAGACATGGTAGGGTGTTTTAGGATCCCAGGGTCTAAATGCCTAGGTTTTAATATTTAAGACCATTTTCTACATTTGAGACCCTGCTTTCTTACTGAGAGAAAGAAGAATTTGACACCATATCCTATGATCTATAATAATTCTTTAATTCTGTAATTAAAAGCTCTTAAATACTTCTGGATCAGTTGAGAGTGAACATGTGTATTCTGAATTCACCACTCTTAATTAATATATGCATCTACTCTACCCCCTGCCCTCCTCTAAAAACCTCAGTTTCACATATTAATAAAACTAATTTTGCAGGATATGAGTATCTGCAATATAGAACTTCTCAAGAGTGTCTTAACTTTTTTCATTTGACAAGTATACATTAAGTTCTTTCTATATCTAAGATCCCAGTTAGTTGCTTTGGGGAAATAAGTATATCATACTGCAAATGGGAGAGAAATATGTATATAAATAAAAATTTCAAGATACATAGTTAGAACTTCTCTAACGATCTATAATACAATAAGAGTTTAAGGTCAGGAAAATTACTTTAAAATGAGAGAATTAGATGCCCAGAAAATATAACATTTTACCTAATGCTTATAAAGGAAGTGTAGAATTTAGCTATTTGAAGATAGGAATCATAGCTGGACTCCCAACTCCAGGAATACAAATAACACCAGCAGTGGCACATAAATGAGAATACACAGGCTGTGTAAAGTGATGGTGATATTGATATTTGATGTGAAATATATGAGGAGTGACAGCCTTAGATATTAGACCTAGGAGTTGAAAGTTGTTGGTGTTCAAGTTGGGAAAAAAGATGAAACCCGGGTTCATCTGGTTGTAGCATATAAGATTAAAAGGAGCTAATGTTTCAGCAGAGAAACCAATCAGATTTTTGTACAATCTAGCCAAATAATATCGCGGGCCCAAATGAGGGTAATGGAAGTCAGACTGTTGGGACATATATTATACAAGAAGACCTGGCATTAATTGTCAATGAATTGTATGGCAGTAGCTGAGAGAGCATGGCTATTTATTTACCAACAAGATATTTAAGTAGAGAGATTTAGTGTGAAAATGAATAGATAAGATTAGAGTTTGGACATGAAGAAAAATTGAAAGTAGTCCATATAGGGGTAAATCACTGAAACTCTGAGGATGATCATAGCTTAGAAATGTTGATAGAGAGGGCAAAGAGATTAGATCCAATTTATTTTAAGCTCGGAAAGGCTTAGTAGGTGGAAAGGAAGACTCTAGAAAGATAAAGGATTAAGATGGAAGAGAGGAATATGTGATAGACCAAAGAATCTGGACAGATGAAAAGTAGTCAAGTGAACAAGTAGAAAAAGTCAGCTTGAAGGAAGACAGAGGTAATAGCTGTGGAAACATTCAATGGAAAAAGAAAAAAAATGAAAAAACAGAAACAAAACCTTAATTTAAAAAAATCTTCATCATTTTGGATTAATGAATGTTTAAATTAGAAATTTTAAAAATAGCCCTCCCCCAAGAGATTATTGTTTTCAGGTACAAACTAGAACCTTGGATGTGTTTATAAAAGTGTTGTCGGTTTAGTGTAGTTCAGACTAGTATTTTAATGATTATATAAAATAAATAGTAATGATACTTATATATGTAAAATTGTGTTTTTCTTTTGTAATGTCACAGTCTCCAGAGACTCCTCTCCTCTTGTATTCTTTGGCAGGAGTGTGTCTGTTTCTCATTCTATTCTTAACTGAATGTGTCAACAAGTGGTACCTTCTAAATCTTTTTCTCTAATTAATTAATTTGAATCTCCTAACATGACTTTTATATCTAATTTCATTATTATTTTCAAAATCCATCTTTCTTCCTCATGACTATGGATTGTTGGTTCAGATTATTACCATCTCTTTCACATATTATTATATTAGCCTTCTTTTGGTTTTGCCCATGATATCTAGATTTGACTAGGTGGGCTGACTCAAACCAGTATCTCTGAAGTGATGGTAGAGAAGAATGTCATTTAGTCATTTGTGATGAAGACATAACTGTCAAGAATACCAAATGTTGCTTGTGTTATTCTTCCTTAAAGTAATCTTGGAAAAAACAAATTTTAATTGGGAAGTTGCACGCTTAGTGAATCTGACCTCAGAGTATACACACTAAGTTAGATCATGTTTAAAGATTATCAGCTTGATATTTTTCTTTCTCTGTAATGCAGTTGATTGCTTTGCACCGTACTTTTGCATTATTTCCTAATCATGTATTAAAAGGAATTATGTCCCAGTTACCTTGATAAAACCTGGAGTTATAGACTATGTTTTATGGTGATCTGTTCCTATAAATGGCTGTTTCATACTCAGAGGGTCATTTTATTTTAGAGATTCTGGAGATGTATGCTTATTCCTGACAGAGTAGTATATTTACATAATAACAGCTAGGCATATGAATTTATGCTTCTCAGACTTTTCCCCATCAAATTTGTAATATTAGGAGCAAGTAATATTTTCATTCAAAAGGTATATTAGGAAGCTTATATTAAAAGTTGTTTCTGGCTATGTCAGTATTTAAGAAATCAAAAATCTTTATTTAACCCATGTTGGTAATAATAGAAAATCTGATTTTCTTCCTTCAGAGAACTGTAGAGAGAAAAGAAATTAGAGTAATAAATATATAAAAGGAGAAGATAATAATTTGAAACAAAGAAAATATTAAAAAGAAGTAGAAGTTTTAGGTATGGAAAACTAATAGTCAAAGTAAAGAAACACAATAAATGCGATAAATAGCACAATAGATGCAGCCAGGGAGCAAAATTAATTAACGGGTAGGTCAGATTAAGGAAGTCCCAGGAAATCCCTAGAAAGGAGGAGAGGACCAAGACAGACTGACCCCACACACACACACACACACACACACACACACACACACACACCCTCTACCAATGTAATATGAAGGATAGAAGTAGAATCCAGGTAACAGGAATCTCAGAAAAAGAGAGAGAAAAAGAGAGGAGGAAATAATATGAAGAAATAATGGAGGTAAACTTTCTTTAAAAAGTTGAGAGATCTTAGATTGAAACGGCTCTTAGAGTGCCAAAGAAAAAAGAGGGAAGGAAAAATCCTTTTCAGGACACATTATATCCCTATAATGTGATATCAAAGATAAAAGAATTCTAAAACATAAACTTTTGATAAAATGTGCTTCTTGGGGAGACATCTAAAAGGACTAAGTAGAAGTGACTTCTGTTGTAAGGAAATGATACACATATAAAAAGGCTAGACTTACAGAGATATTTATCATAGCAAAAAAAAATGGAAGTACTAACAATGTAAAAATTACACTCATATTTCTTATAGCATCTCCTGGATTTGATTATCAAGTGATATTTAAGAAGCTTACCTAGCAACTTGGAAATATATCCATGAAATATTTTCTTTAACACCAAACTGAGAAACAACAAATTGAATATGTATTGTGCTTAAAATATATATAAATGGCAAATGACTGTAAGTGTCTGGTTATGACTCTTGTTTTCATGGCGCCCAGATTCTAGTTGGGAGAGTCAGAAATATAAATGAATAATTACAAAATAAAATGTTAGATGAAATTATTATCATAGAGGTTATGTTAAAATGATAGGTTTTAGAGTAGTTTTTTTCTTGCCTTCATTTTCTAAAATTGAATGTGGTCATTTCTTTTATGTTTTTATTTAAATTATACAGAACTTTTAATGAAGAATGGCAAATTGTTTTAATCACTGCCACATCTAATAAGATTATATTTTTCATTTTAATTGACAGTTTTTCCCTAATAAACCTTCCTTTTAATTTTCTTAAGCTAAAGAAACAAACAAACAAAAAAAGCACTATGTAATGTGCCACATGATGTTTCTCATCTAGGCTTATGATTGATATTAATTTAGGTGTGTCTTATCTCATTAACCTGACCACCTATATTCTTATTCTTATGAGTGCTAAGTGTTACTAGAGAAAAAAAAATCACACCATGTACAAATTCATGTCATTATTAATTCATGATACTAGCCTTAACTGACATTTAAATTGGTTCACAGTGTTAATACACATCTCTAGGAAACCCTCCTTTCTTTTTTGCTGTGATTTTTAAAGTTCTTCCTCCTCCTTCCCCATTTGCTGTATATTAGATCTTTGTCTCTTACGCACAGAAAAAAAATTTCATCTTCTCAATACCCAGTTCTGCAAATCTACTTGATTTCTATCTATCCTTTTTCCTTCTCTCCAATTCTGCTTGCAGTCAAAGACTGGTCCTGGCACTCTGGCTCTCATCCTTTTCTGCCCCCGTCACAGACTGTATCATTTTAGTTTCCTCACTTTCTCTTTCACCATCACTTATCTTTATCTAAACATGCTCTGCTATCTCTCCTCTTGAAAAATCCCCAAACCAAGAGACCCAAACTCCTTTAATCCCACGTTCCTATTTGTGTGCCTACCCCTCAAACTGTTCAACCCCACTCATTTAAGATGTACTCTCTTTGTTTGGGATGGTATGTTTAGGTGTGACTTTTTTCTTCTTGGGACTTCTTGTGCTTCCTTTTTGAGAGAATTCATGTCTTTAATCAATTCTGGACACAATTATAGCCATTATATTTTAAAATATTGCCTCTCACTCTTTCTGTTTTTCAGGAACTTTTGGTAGACATATTTGGACTTTCATTTCGTTGTTTGTTTCTTGACCACTCTATAAATTTACACACGCATTTTTAACCACTCTTTTATAATTTCAATTTCTTAAACTTTCTGTGCTATATCTAGGAAATTTCTTTTGATCTTTTTTTGTTTACTCACCATCTATTTAGCTCAACTAAATTGATTGTTTCACCCAACTGGTGAGTAGAGTTTCAGTGAACGTTTATTTTGGAATTCTTCATGAACCTTTTAGGAATTCTTCATTAACCTTTTAGAAATGGACCTGGTCTGGTTTTGTTTCTCTTTTTCTTTTGTTTTTTAAAACGATGTATAGCTCTTTTCTCTCATCTAAACATTTTTTATCTTGAAACAGTCTCAAACTTACAGGAAAGTTGAGAGTATAGTCTAGAGAACTTTTATTTTCCTAAACTTTTAATTTCCTAAACAATTCAGGTCTGACAGGGCACAATGCAGACATAGTGCCCTGTCAGACCTGAATACCTAAGTGTTTGTAAGAAAACAGGGACACACTACCGAATCACACACAACTGTCAAGAGCAGGAAATTAACACTGCCATATTAGTCTTCAGATGCTATTGAAGTTTGTTTTTTTCATTATTCAATTCAGGTTGTTTTTTGGGAGCAGGATATCATAGACGTTATCTTTCCATTTCGTCTTTTAGATGGCACATAATCAGGCTTTTCCAATAAAAAGATTTTCTTTTCCTCCTTTATAATTAGTATTTTGTGGAATAAACTTTGAGACTATGTAAATATTTCATTCCTCGTCAAACTTGCAGTTTATATCAGTATGGATTTAGGGAATCTTATATATTATAATTCACTTATTGTGATGCTTAAATTGTTCTCACTTTAGCCTGTGAGAGCCCCTTTAAGTTGGCTCCATGTCCTTTTGATATGCCCTCATTATTCTTTGAACACTTCCTTATTTTCTGGCAGTGCAAGTATTTTAGTTTTCTATTGATGCCATAACAAGTTATCACAAAATTCACATCTTAAAGCCACACCAATTTATTAGCACACAGTCAGAAGCCTAGGTTGGGTTGGATAGTTTCTTGGCATAGAGTTTCACAAGACTGAAACCAGTGGAGGAGGCCTAACTTTCAACTTTCTCTCTCTCTCTCTCTCTCTTTTTTTTTTTTGGTGGGCATTAAAGCCAAAGCTCCTAGGTTACTGACACAGGCTGGCTCCTCTAGGACAGCCTGGTAAAGCTTTTTCCTTTTCATTTTTGACTCCTAAGGATTTCCCTTACTTTCTGTGGACTTAACTATTCATTCTTAGGTCATTTTAATTAGGACGGGTATTAGGTTATTTAGTCTCCCCCCATTGCTGGAAGCAGAAATTCTCTCATCGATTGGTATTTCAAACCACTTCATACTGCCTTCTGCAACTGCTGTTCCACTCAGGAATAGCTTTTACTTTGCTAAGTCTAGTAGATATTTTTTAGTCTTCATCTTAGATAACATCTTAGCATATTTATTTTTGTCGAGGACTTCCCATCTTGTCTCATCCCCTGTCCTGTCCCAGCATGATAAGTAACTTGGTTGGTTCAGGTGTACAGTTCAACAGTAAGGCATATATATTTTGCATTGTATGTTCACCGACCATAGTTAAAATTCTCTTTCTCTCACCACAAATTTGACCCCTTTGACTTCGTCTCTCCCCACCCGTAACCACTAGTCTATTGTCTATGGCCATTAGTTTCTTTGTTTGTCCTGTTCATTTGCTGCTTTTAGGTTTATATCACACATGCAAGTGATATCATGTGGTTTTCAACTTTTTCTGTCTGGCTTATTTCATTCAGCATTTTCTCAAGGTGCATCCATGTTGTCGTAAATGGCAGTGTTTCATCTCTTCTTATGTCTGAGTAATATTACATTGTATACATGTACCACAGCATCTTTAGTCATCTATTATAGGACACTTGGGTTGCTTCCATGTCCTGGCCGCTGTGAATAATGTGAACATCAGTTTGCCAAATATCTTTTTGGATATACGTTTTCAAGTCTTTGGGGTAAATACCCAGTAGAGGGATTTCTGGATCATATGGTAGATCCATTCTTAGTTTTTTGAGCAATGTATGAAGGTTCCTTGTTCTCATCCCCTCCAACATTTATTACTTGTTCTGTTGATAAGAGCTATTCTAATAGGTATGCGATGGTATCTCATTGTGGATTACTGGATTTTGTTAACCAATGTCACCATAAAAAAAAAATAAATAAAATAAGCAACTAGGTTGTCCTACTATTTTGACCATTTCTTTTTTTGTTTTCTTGTGGTTTCTCCTTTATCCTAATTATCCTAATTTAGTATTGAGATTCCTTGCGGCTAAATCCTGAGCCTCTGCTGTCACTCCATAATTCTCACTAAATTTAAGCTATTTAAAATCTTTCGTCTAAGGTATTACAATAGTTACTTGGTCATCTCCCTGATTCTGCTCTTCTTTTGTCTTTCAAGGCATTGTTCGCATTGTATCCAAAGTGATCTTTTAAAAATATAATTCTGGTCATGCCACTCTCTTGGTTAAAATGCTTTATGGCTTTTCATTAGGATGAAATAGAAAAGTCCTTTAGGGCCTATAAGGTTCTGTATGAGCTGGCTCTTGGGCTTCTAGCTTCATATTTAAGCACCTTATTTTTTTTCTCATTATGTCTTACTGGATATATCAGTTAGGGTCAGTTGTGCCTAAGCCACAGAAATGGATTGTGTCAAATTTAAGCAGAAAAAAAGAATTTATTGGGTATGTATGGTTATTTTAGAGAATTAAAGGAAAAATTTCATGCCAGACCTCTGAGAGAAATGAGGGTGTTTTAAAGGCTAGGTAAACAGGAATTAGTAAACTAATATTACTACCGTCAGACTAATTTAGTTGTGACTATTTTCTACCTTTCTGAGTATGCATTCAAGAGAGATAGTTTGATTATCTTGGCTTGGGCCACCTGCTCATTCCTGGGCCAAAAGTATATGAAATGGGGGGAAGGTAGATGGAAAATAGGATGCTATTTGGGAAATAAATGGGAAACACTTCTAGGCAGGTGAAAATAATAGAAATGGTCTCTCAGGACTTCCTTTTAGTTTATGTGTTCTTCACGGAGGCTTATCCTCTACTGTTAATCTTAATTAAGGTACCCCTTATAGTCTGTCACAACACATTCTACTTTGTCATCATTGCACCAATATTTGTGTAATTAATGTCTAACTTTTACTTTTATGTTTCACGAATGCAAGAATGCTGTTTTCTTTTTTGTAGTATCTTCAGCATCTAGTATTGTGTCTGTACATATTAGGCACATAAAATATTTATATGATAAAATGATATCTTCTGTGTAATATTCAGTTGGTTCCATCAAAATGATATTAAAAACAAATATTTTTTATAATGTAATAGGAAAATATGAATGTTCAGTATAAAAGGGTTAAAAATTCTATATTTAATACATAGGCAGCTAAGTAAAGCAAAACAAAACTATAAATTATGCACCAAAATGTTTGAAAATATATAAAAATATCAACTGTGTGTGTTGATGATTTGTCTACTTTTCCATCTATTTAAATTTTTTAATGAGTTGTTATAGAATTGCGTAAAGTCAAAAGAAGAAATACATAATAAACAAAATTGTTAAACTTTGTGAGAAAAATAGAGCAACCTAAGAAATAATAAATGCTTGCCCACAGAGAATTAGGAATACCCATATTCTATCAAGGTGGCCAAGAGTCTCAGGAATAAAAACTCTTCTTTTCTGAATTTCATTTTATCCACTCTGAATAATGAATGTGTTGATCATATGGAGACATAGTCCACAATCTAGAAAGGGAAAGCCAAAATACAGAATATCCTGTGTTAATTCACTCGTCACCAAAGGGAACAGATAGTAAGGCAGTATTAACAATGGAAGCTTTCTATTATTGTTTATATTCTCCTGTTTACTTCTTTTAACATTAATAGATATCGTTCCTCCTTCGTATTTAATAATATGGCTGTTAATTATCAAATGCTAACCATGTAGTAGACAGTATACTAGTAATATTGGTATGTGCTTTACATATATTAGCTAATCCTTTCACCAGCCCTATAAAATCATTGATACCAGCCTCATTTTATAGATGAGGGATATTAGGTTCAGAGGGGTTAAGTTATTTGCATGAGAGAGCAGGATTTGGACTTTTAACTACTTCACACCATATTAACCTCCAGAAAAGACTGTTCAGTCTCTTGGGATATGGGTTAGGGATAACTCATCAGGCTTAATCATTTACTTAGTTAAATATTCCTCAAGACTGTCTCATTTATTTACTCTTCTTTGCTGAACAAGCAATTTGATATGGTACTGATTTGGCCTTTAGGCATTTTGAAACTGGGAAGCAGGAACTCTGCTTGGCGAACACTATTTCTGTCACTGGAGAGGTATACTTCTGTCTTATATATCGATTTTATATAATTGCAGTGGGCACACTAATAAGAGCTTAGTTCTAAACAATATTTTCTTGGTTCTGCCCACACTGTACTGTTCTCCTGAGAGCACCATCTGTCTCTGTGTTTCTAGATCTAATGAGCATTTTCATTCTGTGTCTTAGCTAGCCTTTTGGCATCCTGTGATACAGTTCATGTGCCTTCTCTTCAAACTCTTCTTGGTTTCAGTGACACCACATTCATAGTTTTCTTCTTACCTTACTGATCTCAATTTTCTTTACAGATTTTTCTTCCACTGACCATCCTTGAAAGGTTAGAGGTCTTCAGGATGTAGTCCTAAACTGGCTTCTTTGCTTTTTTACAAACGGAAATCCACTCTTCCTGTTCCATTTTCACCACCTCAGTAAATGGCATCACCAACCAGAAACCTGATATTCATTTATAATATTGTTGTTGTTTCTTCTCTCTACCATCAGGTTTAGGTGATTCCAACTTCTTGATGTACTTCAGGTCCCCCTCTTTCCACACGTTCAATATCTTGACCACTTTAGTCCAGAGGGACATAATCTTTTATCTAGATTATAGAGTCACCTCCTAAGTGACCTTTCTGTTTCCACTCTTCCTCCTTCGGATCATCCGCTACATAGCAGTTAGAGGAATGATCTTTTAAAAACTAAGGCATGTTCTTTGCCTTTGGTGTCTGATCTTAGCATAAACTATAAACACCTCTGTGTGGTTTACAGGATCTTGTTATATATACTCCTTCCCTTACTCCAACCTTGTCTTCTACACTCTTTTCACTTGATGATGCTTTAGCCCTATTTCCCCCCGTCCCTTGTCTTCTGAACAAGCTTTTCTACTTAGGTCTTGGCTTTTAAGTATCATTTTTTCTGACAGGTCTTTTCTGCTTCCTAATTTTTGCTCTCATAATACCCTTTTCTCTTCCTTCATAGTACTTGTCACAATTAATAGTCATGCATTCGTTTTAATGTTTGCCTCTAATTAAGTTGCAAATTCCTGGGGCGCAGAAATCTTGTTTGTCTTGTTCTCTACTTTACTAGCACAGTGCCTGTCTTCTAATAGATAGATGCTTAATAAATATTTGTTTGATGGGTGGATGGGTAGACAAATGAGAATAGATGAATGAATCAGTATGTCATTGTCACCCTCTGTATCATTCTCCATCTTTGTTTCTACTCTCTAGCCTGAGCAGATGAATTTCAGGCTATTTTCCTAGAGCTTGTGCATTGTGGGATTCAGTTCTATTTAATATGATGACTATCTCCTTGCTTTGGATTAAAATAGCATGTAACTTGTGAAAGATGGAAATAGGGTAAAGGTAAACAAAGCAGATACAGAGCAACCTAAGGAGGATTATTTGCCTTGTGAAAAAAGATCTAAAGATCTTAGTAAACTGTTTATGCTGTACCAGTCGTACCTGAGATATGAGGGAGTTGAGGTATCAGTGATTTTCATTAAAAAAAAAATTATGCTTTCCTGCCTTGATAGGAAAGAAAAATTTTGATTTATTCTATTCTATAGCAGTAACCTGAGTACCAAACATAGTCTCGGAGTGTGATCATTGCACTGCGCTTTAGCTGTGCAGTTTCCCATTTAAGTACTAATTAATACAATATAAAAACATTAAATTTAGAGATTAAAGGTCCTCAATCACCACAATTTTGCTTCTCAGTATTATACTTTCACAATCTATTATTGCATGTGGTAATGGTATTTGCAGTTTTCAAAGTGTAAAAAGGATATTGGGGACCTGACCATTACCATACTGTATTTTCCTGACTTAAAGGTAAATTTTTAATTAGAGCATTAACTCTAAAATAGCTATAGCTACTGTTTGTGGAAACTTACTGTATATTAGGAATTGCTAGAGCCTTTACAAGGATATTCTTAAACAAAAGCCTTTAAGTTAGCTGTTATCTTGGTTTTATAGGAAAGAACAATTTCAGCCTGCCACCTCCAGCTAACTTTTGTCTTTTAGTCATGGATGTTGGAGATTTCTACGAGTAGTATGCTTTTCATCATAAAAAAAAAAAAAAAAAAGGAAAACTAAGTACTTTTAAAAAGCTGAGTTCAAGTAACTACTCTCTGGAACTCCTTTACCCTAATCTTGTCCTCTGAACTTTCTCTCCTGTATCATTAGCTTATGAATACTTATTAGCTCTGTTATAAGTTCTTTAAAGGCAGAATTCCTCTCTGTTCTTTGCTATCTTCAGTGCCTTTTTTTATAATAAGAACCTCAGTAAATATTTGTTGAATGAACTGTTGGGTAAACAACTGAAAAATTTTTCCTCAACTATATATCTGTCCTTTGTAATATAAACATTTGCTTCATTTACATGCTATCTCTTTTCTGTTCTTCACAGCCAAACTTCTTCAAAGAGTTATCTTGCCAAGATTTATTGTCACATTTAGTGATGCCTTTTTCTGGCCTTACCTAAATGGCCAATTAGTATAATTTAAACTTTCCATTGAAATTCTCCAAGTGGTTTCTGAGATTCTCTGTTCTTTGTGGTCTTTATTTGGGTTATCCTTTAAATAGGAATATTCTCTAGGGTTTGGTCCTTTTCTCTTGATCCTGCTGAGAACTTTTCCCTGGGTGATCTCATTTTTTCATTACTTGGCTTTGACCAGCTTCCGTATCAGGAGTTATAAATCAAATATTTACAGTGCCCAGGTAGATAACATAAATGAGTGAGGAAGAGAGAATAAGGAATAATGGGATGCTGGTAGATTAAAGAATCTATGTCTGAAGCTTCAGCAGATTGTTGCTATTTCAGAATATAGTATCCACTGTTGACCGAGCTTCAGGTTTTCAGGAAAAATTAGAATTCTTAGAGTTTCTAATGTAAAGTTTCCATGTTGCTAAATTGAACTAGTTAAAATTTCCAAACACAGTGTGCGTCAACAGAAAGCATTTTTGAGTTTACATATTTACTTATTCTAACTTCACTATGCTTCTAAGTCTTAGATTTTTATCTTTAGGCCTGATCTTTCTGCCAAGCTTCAGACTTATCCCATTCTGTTCTAGACTATATAGGAGTTCTTTGTTCCACAGGCATCTCAAAGACCTTGATCAACCTGAACTTCAAACTTGTATCAGGAAGTGGTTTCTATAGTTACAGAATCAGACAGCTGTGAATTTGAATCTGGTTCTACCACTTAGGTCATTAAGCAAGTTATTTCTTTAAACTTCTGTTTGCTCATATGTAAAATGAGAGTGATATTTACCTTATTAGGCTATCATGCTAATGACCTACACATAGTAACCAAGTCCTGGGTACAGTTGCTAGTCCCGCTTCAGTGATTGGTATCCCCACTCTCATATCCACTTGCTGGTGCTCAAGAGTCAAGAATGACTCTTAGCTTTTTTATTCTTCACGTCTAATTAGTTACGAGTCCTATGAACTTTGCCTTCGTAATGTCTCTTTTGCTGTTACCTTAGTTTAATCCCTATTTGTGCTCTTCATTGTTTTTGTAACAATCCTTAACAGCTTTCTCAGTCTCTATTTTAAAGTATCTTCCCCAGTCTAGTCTTTGCCTTGTGCCAGTGATATGTTTTGCTTAAACCCAAATCTGATCACACCAAACTTCTGTTTACAGTCCTTCAGTGGCTTCCTGTTGTTTCTAATTTTTTTTAACTTTAAACATTTTAACTTTTCATGTTCTTCTCTGATTCCTGTTTTACACACACACACACACACACACACACACACACACACACACACACACACACACACAGGCTTATTTCTTGCTTAACCTATATAGATAGTACTTATAAGTTCTTAGAATTTGCCCTGCTCTCAGTTGCATGTTTCTTCTCCAAACTACCCCTAATATCCTTTAGAAATTAGTTTTAAAGGCACCCCTGTTTTCTACCCTCTCTTACCCGGGGTCTGGGTTAGCTGCTCAGTCCCCTGAGGGTGTTTCTACCATAGTGCTCTTCAGTCTTTTATAATTGTCCCTTTTTTCCACTAAGCTTCTTGAAGGCAGAGACCACATATCTTAGATGGTTTTGTATCTCCGAGACTTAGAATAATGTCTGGCAAACAGTGAATTCTCTCAGATGTTTGCATAATAGATGCATTTGTTGAATGAATAAATAATTTTTTTCTAGAGAAATCATAGATATGTTAGGAGCCTCAAGTATAATTGTAAGGCCTTGAAAAATATCCCAGTTCTTTTATTCCCTTGTTTTAAGATTATAGGTGCTTTTATTTATTATGAATCAATAATATTTATGTTCTTTAGAACAAAGTAAATTCTAATGTTGATATAATAACTGTTGTTGCCCTCAAGGGCTGTAGTTTCTGAAAAGATTTTTTTTTTTGACCGCAGGCCACTTAGGTTCATTTTTTCCTGCTTTCCTCTTGTTGCAGTGTCAAGTTCTTATTCCTTCCCACCCTCCCAAGAGCCTTAGTCTATAGCAGGATTTCTCAGCTTCCACACTGTTGACACTATAGGACAGGTAATTCTTCGTTTTGAGGAGCTGTCCTAAGATGTTTAGCAGCATTTCTGTTACTAGACACCACTAACATTCCCTAGTTTTGACAACCAAAAATGGGATTGAGAACCCCACTGGCTTATGGATATTCTCGTCTCCTATCTTTATCCTCAAAGAGCTTCTCGTTCTCTTTGAGCTCTTTGTTATCAGCATGTGACCGTGATCTCCCATCTGTAAAAAAACAAAAACAAAATACACATGCGCGCGCGCGCACACACACACACACACACACACACACAAAACCAAAACATCTTTTTTCATTAACTCCCTGTTTTCTCTTAACTTTTGCTATTTTTTTTCTCCTCCTCCATTCCACCCACCTTTTTTTCTTTTTCTTTTTTTTTTTTTTAAGAATGGTTTGCTTCTGCTCTCTCATTACCTGCTTTTTTTTCTGCTGTTTACTCCCATGGGGCCAATGAGTTCCTTGTTCCTTGAAGAGAATGTTGCCACTACCTACTAGTCCACATTGTGATCATTTTTTAATCCTCTGTCCCTCCTCCATTCCCACCTCTACTTGTACACCTGGTTCAGTCAGTCCTGAAGACCTGTTTATTCTACCTCCTGCATATATTTAGAATCCATCTATTTTCTTTATTCTCATAGCTGTGTCTCCCGCCATTGTCTCCGAATCTCAAATCTAGTTCTGTTCCATTTTATTTTCTACTTTGTAGCATGGGTGACTTTTTTAAAGCAAAGTCTCTTCTCATTTCAGACTTTTTCAATTAGGAGTTCTGAGACTCTAGTGTCTGCATTTTGGAAGGCTTGTCAGGGGATTTTTATGCAACACTAATCACTTTATTCTCCTATTTAAAAACGATTTCATTGCTCTTAGGAATTTCTAAAACCTTTATTGTTTTTATAAAGCACTTTCTGATGTGATCCCTGTCTATTAACAAAATCATTTTTTGATATATAAAAATGACTTAGGTTCTCAGACAAGTGTTTTATGAAAAGTCAGTATTTATTTATTTAGTTATTAGTACATTTTTTGTCTGTTTACCACCACCAGTGAAATATATCATTGAGGGAGGGATCAGGAGGAAATGTGGGTATTCTAACATTGATTAATGTTGTGTATCTGTGACAAATTCGACTGCTGAGTTATAAAATATTTATTTTCTTACAGGTATTTATAACAGCAATGATGTAGCAGTATCATTTCCAAATGTAGTATCTGGCTCCGGATCTAGTACTCCTGTCTCCAGCTCTCATTTACCTCAGCAGTCTTCTGGGCATTTGCAGCAAGTGGGAGCTCTGTCCCCATCAGCAGCATCAACTGCAACCCCTGCTGTTGCTACAACTCAGGTAAATTGTTACAGAGCCATAAAGTAATGCGTGGATGGGTCCGATGGGTCAGTGAGTCATCATTTTTAAAGCGAGTTTGGTTGGAGAAGAGGGAAACAAAATAGAGTTTCTTTATAGGACTTTATAAAGTGTCTCAATTTGTATTGATATATTAGTGTAAATAATAGACCTTTTTACATGATACTCAAGAGAAGACAAAGGAATAAGTTGATACCCACTTACTGTTTTCAGTTTTTGTGTTTCTAGTTTTGTCCTACAACATAAAATATAAATTTGTGGGGAGTTTTTATTCTCTTTTAAAAAGTAGGACTTTCAGGTATGAACCAGTTTTGGACTTTTGTGGTTTTATAAATTCCTTTTATAATTTTAAAAATCATACAAATAATGTATGAATATCTTTTTTCTCAGTTCTTAAAAATCCTAATGTAGGAGAATATAGGATAAAGGGTAAATGATCTCTTAAAGTACTATATGGCTTTCCTCTTAGTGGGAGGGAAGGAATGTTCACAAATATTGTAAATAATGGTGACTGTGTTGGTGGTTTTGCATTTATTTACATCCCTTTCCTCCACTTTAGGTTTGTGACTTGATAGGTGACCTAGCCTACAGGAATGCTTTAAAAGCAAAAGTCAAATCAGAAAAATCATAATCTTGAATTATATACACAAATAGGACATTAAATGGGCCAAGCTGTACACACACACACATACACACGCACCTCCTCTACTCCCCACCCCCCGCTGTTTCCCGAAAGGCAATAATTTAAAATTCCTAAAGTATATATATTTTAATGTTTTGGAATTTTTTATAATTTTACTTTCATTTTAAGCTCTAGTAGTATGTTAACTTTTTTGATAAAATTATAACAGTGATATTTGGTTACAAATAACTAGTTAAGTAGTTGTTTGTAAGTTGCTGTAAACTTATGCTTTATGTATGTGTTCATAATTTCCATTGTGTGGATCGTTCGAAGGATACACTTTTCCAGTGTTTCTGTAAGCTGTACATCAAAGCAGAGCATTAAGTTATTTTTAAAGTATGTAATGGTGCAGTATAAACAATCACCATTATAATTAGGTCAAGTATTAGAATAAATGACAGTTCAGCACATCAAATCAGTGGAATAATTGGTGGTGTTATCTTTGAAAATGGATGTTAACTATTTGATGAACCTCTCAATCTGAATAAGGCGAGTTTGACTAGTTTAGGAGAGTTTTTCTTTAGCTCAGTTCACTAACCTTAGTGAAGTAGCCATAATAATAGGGGCTTGGAGTTAGAGAGGGTGGAAGAATAAATGTACATTTATTTTTTCTTTATAAAGGTCTGTTTTAATTATTCTCTGGTTAATTCCAGCCTGAATTAAGCAAAAATCTCATTTCTTCTTATTCATTATGTTTGTGGTTTTGGGATTGACATTAGGGAGGTCAGTGGGGGAAGTGGTGGTAAGGGAAATTTATAGCTAGAGGGAAAATTCCACTGCACATATGACTCAACTGAAGAACAAAGAAATCATAGTTGCAAGTAATCCAGGATTCAGTCAATTTAAATCCTTACCATTTATCCTCTTTCCATGTTTCAATAAGATGGGTCTCTTATAAATATGATTATCCCGTTAGACTCAAATGCTGCATGCTGAGACAACTGCATCTGTGTTTCTGTCCAGCAGTGTATGCTTACTGCCTTCAAGCTGGAGTTTATTTAGCCTGGCTTATCTGGTGCTGCTGTAGCAACCATCAGTCTCCAGGCAACTGAGGCACGTTGACCTCTCAGTTGAACTACTTCAATTTAGCTTCCTGAGACAATAGTATTGGTAGTAAATGTGCAAAATGTGAATTTTCTAGGCAATGTGGAAGGGAAAGGATACAAAAAATGTTAAGGATAAATTGAATGTTTAGATAGAACTCTTAAAATTGTGATGCATTTGGTAATTTAATCTTCAAAGTGACAAAAGTTTGTTTCTGGTTTAACTTTATATAGGCCTTGTTTGTTTTCAGATCACGCAAGCAATTGTGTTTAAATAATCACATCCTAGCCTTTTATTTAGGGTTTCTTTAGAGATAATTGATTTAAAATTAAGTGGTTAAGTTAAAATGATCAGTATTTAAGATGTAATTATGGAAGTCTTGTCACAGTTATTAAGAAAACCTTGACACCAACAAGTAGATATTTTAAAAATATATAAATCAGAGAATAGGAACATTAAATTTGAATTAATGTTTTGCCTCCTCTCCTTTACCCCAAAAAACTTAACGAAAGTAGTAATTTTTAGTGACTGACTGGCTTGGTGCCAGCAGGATAAAAACTCAGAGATCATTCTTGATCTTTCTAGCCTTGGCTTTAAGTCAGACAGACAGGCCTCTTGTTTGGCTTGGTCACTGCCGTAAGAATTGTTCCTTGCAAAGTGGTCAAGGAGGTAAGACCAGGAAGCTAACAGAAATTAAAAACTGAGAGTAGATTTGTGTCTTTAACGGGGGAGGAGACATTGGTAAATTTGGGGGCATCTCATGTTTAGCAGCCCTAATTTGAAAAAAAACTTTAAAAAAATATATGTTTTGAAAAATGTAATGAAAAGAATTGTATTCTAATATATTCTGCTTTTGAGGTTTTGCTTTCAATATAGTCTTCATGTAGATGGTCATGGTTCATTGTTTTCTGTTAGTGTTATAAAAAATGATGTGAGTTTTTAAGTAAAGGAACTTCTAAGGTTTATGTGATATTAGGTAACTGCGGGTATTTAAGTATTTTAAAGGTACAGTTTAGTGACTGTATTACAGATTTCTGTGAGACTTTTACTTCAATCAGCTTTGAATATTTTGTTTTCCAACATTATAATTTGTGTGTGTGTGTGTGTGTGTCTGCGTGTGTGTGTGTGTGTGTGTGTGTGTGTGTGTGTGTGTGTGGCGCAGAGCTAACTTATGTGTAGTTTTTGATTTCCTTTCAAATGATGTCTGATATGACACTTTCATTCTGTTAGAGAAAATGGTTCAGTTTCCCAGGCAGAGTCACCTGACTTCAGAGGATCTTTGACTTGACTGGTCAGAATGAAAAATGTCATCTGTTTTAAATAATTTTATAATGACTTGTAATTTTAAAGAAGTTAACATTCTGAGTAAAATAAGTTTTTTAAGTGCTTTGTAACGTCACTTGGATGGTGAATAGGTTAAGTAATCACACAAGGTCGCATGTCTAGTGAGTGGTGGAACTTAAGTCTGGAAGCAGGGCAGTCTGACTCCTGAGCCTGCTGCCTGGTGTACTGCTCAGTACCGTAAATATGAGTGTCCCAGTTATGTGCCTCCTTGTCAAGTAGTGTCTATTTGAAAACTATTTTTAGGGATTTTACTGTGTCCATTTGTGTGATACAATGCAAAATAGAAGTTCGAGTCAGAAATCCTGGGTTCCAGAAGCTTTGCTACACACTAGTGTAACTATGGGCAGGTCTTTTTGATTTGTGGGCATCAGTTTTTTCATACATAAAATGAAAACTAAATGCCTGTTCTACTTGCTATACAGGTATGTTATGAAGTGCTTTGGAATTAATGGTTATCACATTGATGCTACAATATGACATCATTAATTTCAACTGTCACAGAAAAGCCTGATTACTAGTGAGAAAAATTTTACAGAAGCACTTCTTTTACTAAAAATAGTATTAAATTTTTCTTATAAAACTCATAATTCCAAGTTAACCTAGATATATGAATTTTAGCCATTTTAGGTTCAACTGTTGACTAAGGTCTTTTCCAGTTCTTAAATTACTTTAGTAGCCACTGTAGTCCCAGGGGCTCAATTTTTGTCCAAAAGATAGGTGATACATTGATTAGATAGTAACCAATTAGGAAGCCTTAGAATTTGTTGGTTACTCTGTGCAGTCGTCTTGTCCAGACATGAGTGTTCAGTGATGGTTTAACTACAGTTTAATCCCTCCCACTACTTTACAGAAACTCAGTTGTAGGACATTTCAGCATGAGCCTAAACAATGGTTTTGAAGACGTTAAGCTCCTAACAATTAGGGAGCAGTTAGGGGCATTGAATAATGTGGAATGATGCAATTGAACCTGACAGCTTTAACAGTCAGCCTACTCATGGGACCGAAAGTTGTTCACACTTGGTTTCATCTCTCATCACACGCTGAGTATTAAAGCCTTACTGGTGGTGGCTGACACAGAAATGGGGTCTGTTATCAGAATATGTTGCACAGTACAGAGTTTGAATGGAGTTAGAGAACATATGAAAACTTTCCAGTGTTCTCCAATTTTTCCTGGAAGCTTTTCTAGGCAAACAAATTGTGTCTGCAAATTGAAAAATACATATAAATTAATTGTCATGAAAGTATTAGAATCCTTACACTATATTTGCAGTGTTGCTATGTTATTATATAACCTATAAATTAAGATATCGTTGCATAATGAGACATTTATACCTTCTAATTTTTCTTAGGTAAATATGTTTTAATCTTTGAAATATAGCTAGCCACGTTAATATCAGAATATATAATTGGTAAATTATATTCTCTAACAAAGTTAATGGAAAAGAGGGAAACCATAATAGATTATAAAAATGATTTTTTAAGTAATAAGCTAAAATTTGAATGCTTTCTATGTGCCAAGCATTCATTTAAGACCTTTACATATATTCACTCAGCTGATTCTCACAGTGTTTTTATGAAGTAGGTACTATTATTATCTCCAGTTTTACAAATGGAAATTGAAGACACAGGGATTTAGGACCTTGCCCAAAGTGAGAAGCTTGGTTTATGGCAGATACAGTGAAAATAAAAAGATTTTTTTTCTAAGAATATATATGAAATAGGAATTAAAAAAATAATATTCAATTTAGTGAGTCTGACAGAATTTTGGAAGAACATAATTTTAAATGATGTGTCAAGGTTGAAAATCTTGAAGAAGCAGCTACTGTGTTTTAGAGCTTATCTGAATCATTTGATTTTAATGTTTATTGACAGGTTAATTGTGCATTTAAAAAGAGGCTTGCTATAACCTCATACTATATTATTGAAGTATAAAGTTTTGTATCTACCTTCAAGTGATATATTACTATGATACTTTCTAAAGGTGAAATTTTTATAGCTACTGTTCCTTTAAACTTAGTTTTTCTTCTTTATTCTGTGTTTTTCTGCCTTTACCATCATTAGGGAGAAAAATAAATCTACCAAAACAATGCCCACTTTGAAGTCTGTTATTCAGATAATTGAGTAGACTTAGCTTGACTTTTTCCCTCCACAACTAACTCCTTTAGAATGAGCCAGGTGCCTAGGAATTTGGTAGTTACTTTACGACCAGATTTCTTCTAAAAGTTTTCTGTGGTCATGAGCAGACATTTGACATGTAAGAGGTGAACTATTAACAACAGGGACATTGCAAGTTGAAATATAATTTTAATCTTGTTAATATTTTTATATGGTATGTCAGTCTTCTTAGGAAATACTGAATTTCTTTAATTTGTCTTGCATTTGAATACTGCCTTGGTAGACTCACATATCTTTCTGGATGTTTAATGTAATAAGTTATTCTAAATTTGCTGAAGGTGTTCTTTGACTCCAGCACCTAAATATGTTTCAAAATAACTTAGATTTACCTCAATAATTATTCAGTTTACCCTTACTCTACTTGTCTTGAGGTCCATTTTGTAAAATAATTATACTTCTCTTAATGAGGCTTTTATAAGAGTATTAGAGTAAGTATAATATAATATCTTGAGTGAAAGTAGTTCTTTTCAACTACTAATCTTGGGGAGGGAACGAAACTAAGATATCATATATTGGAAGTTAAAGCAGAAGTTTATTATGGCAATATGAATTTATAAGTATATAAATTATTTGACTTGACCTAATCTAACACCTACTTTCACATTTTGAGTAGATAACTAACTTCATTTCAGTGAGACACTGTGAAGCCAAGTAGTTTGCTTTGTAATCATGTTCTATTTGTATTAACTTATTTTAAAATAATTTTAAGTTCATCGAAAAGTTGTAAAAACAGTACAGAGTGCAGAGTATAGAGTTCTTGTATATTGTGGGTACCCTTTGCTCAGCCTCCCCACTGTTCACAACTCACATTCTTATAGTGCCAGTAGACCCAAGGAAGATATCTGTCCACAGTAGCCATTCTCCCTACCTGGGGAGATAAAACTGAAATGTAATAAGATAGCTACTTCCCTATAAAAAGAATTGCCCATCATTATACCAGGTCTTCTGAAGTGAACTTATGGCACATTAGTAATTTGCTGTTAGTGTACTTTTTAAAATCCATGTCCAAAGTATGCTGTGGAGAAGTGTGTGTGCATTGTTTCTTTTATTTCTTGTTTCAGATTTCTTTCTATAAAAGCTTTCAGTGCCCTTTATGCTTCAAAAACAGTTTCTTCAGGTTCACATGGATATCTTTCCATCGTCCTGAATCTTGGTACTTTCTTATTAGTGACAGCGAAGGTTTTTGAGTCTACAGAATGCCAGACATTACGTGTGTACTCTCCTCTATAAGACATCATTTTTTTTCTTTATTCTCTCAGTTGTGCTCCTCTGTTGCTACTAAGTTGTGAGATCCTTTCACTAAAATGTTAGGTAGGGATTTCTTGTTAGTAAGGCGCCAAGAACTGTCAAAGGTTCCCAGCATATTAACCATTCTAAATAGCATTTCAAAATTGCTGACTAAGCAGTGCCAGGCATTTGTGGTCTTCGGTGACTCGTGTTACTTGCTTAAAATGATAAAAAGTACAATTTTAATGTAGCCTGGTTTAGATGTATGCCACAGAACCCTACCTGGTAAAATTAATAACTTATTTTTAATGTCTTGAAAGTTTTTTATTTAGATAAATGCAATAATTTTTTAAAAACAACTACCGGATAATGTTTACCCATTGGGAAATTGGGAAATTGGTTATTCAGGATAATGAAGAATATATTCCCATTTTAGTTTATTATGTTATTAATTTACTTTTGCCTCCCATCTTTCTAAAACATACATTCCTGTTTTGGAATTATGCTAAAGATGATTTATCTTTTTCTGACGACAGTCATTATGCAAATCAGTTATTATGCTGTACTACTTTGCATTTTGATCTTTTAGTATGGTGAGCCTAATATGCGGTAGATAGGGAAACTAAGGTAATTTGGAGATGACATCAAGACATTTGAAGCTCATAAGGATAAATGTAAACCCTTCTTGTAAAAGGGTATATTTCTGATTAGAGTAGGATCTTTTGATTCTTATCAAGAGACTAAAGCAGCTCATAAAATTGATAATTGGAACTAAAAAAGTAGTACAGCTGGTATAATATTAGTCCTGGTTCAGCCAAAAGATGACTGCATGACAAAGCAGACTCAAGAGGCCAAGATGCGGGTGCTGAGGCACATAGATGTCCACGTTCTTTGAGCAGCATCCCACTGGCACTCTCTTAACCCCGTAACACGCTCCTTGCTCATATTTTTCTCTCCTGTCTTGCCGTCAGCTGTTACTTCTTGCTGCCAACAAACTGTCTCAAAATATTACTTCTTCTTCATTTTTCTAGTTAATTTTCCACTTCTAATCTGCTATATGCTTAGTTGATCTTTTTAGAATTATGTCTAGAGTATAAGAGTAAATTGATTCTGCAAAGAGAATTTTTAAGTGTAAGGTACCTGATATTTTAACACATGGGACGAGTAGCATATGATCTTTTTGTTTTGTTTTATTTTGTTTTAAGTTATTTTATGAGTAGCCAAGATTCTTAAGTATTTGACTTCTGGAAGGGTAAAAAACATTTTAATATATTTTCATTTATGAATTGTCTATTTTATGTATGTCTTGCTACTAAATACTTGACAAGTGTCTAGTATGATCCTTAGGTTAAACTTTTAACTTAACCTTTTACTGAGGGCTAATTGTTAAACAGAACTTTATAGTACAAACTTACTGGCTTTGTATACCTATCTTTAATAAGAGAAAAAAATGAAATCCAGAAATTGACCGACTGAATTTAGACATTAAAGTATGAACTGTGAAATATACTATACCCTTTGGAACAATGGGAAGCAAGGACAGAATTCTACATCACAGAGACTTTCTGTGAATTTAAAGTCCAATTTTCATCCTTAATAAGTTGGCTAGAGGCCAGATATAATGTCAGGATCTGAGTCTTTCCAGAAACACAGTTTATTCTCTGTAATATTTTGCTTGTTATAACTACTATGTTGTCTTGGTCCCTTGTGTGCAGTTATACATGTCAGAATGTCCCACATCTTTTGTTTTGCTGTTATTCAGCTTCTTTATAGTAGTTGTGCTTCAGTTCTTTGAAATTATTTTCCAGAATTTTGTTCTGAAATAACTATACAAAGATTTCATTTTATAAAAGCTTAAGTTTCATTTCATTCATGAAAAAGAGTAAGACGTATACTTTAAAATTTGTGGTTCTGTTAAATCCAAAGAGTATTTCAGATTAGTAATTGCCTTCTGTGAGTTAACAGTATTTTGTGTACAAGAGCTTTGCTTTCAGAACGCCACATTTTAAGGTTATAATATTCTTGGAAAGTGGGAGAAAGTATTCACATCAAAGAAGGCATTTTTATTACATTGGATTACGCAAGACTTTGGCCAGCCTCCTTAGCTTCATCTGTTTAAGGGTTCATTTTCCCTTGTTTGGCACAAGTCCCAGTAGAGGCCTTCAGAATTGTGGTTAGCAACATGAATGAATTACAAACTTTGGACTAGCTCTTCAGTTAGTAGAACTGGCTTCCTGCCAAAAAGACAGTGCCTTATATGGGGTCAGGGCAAAGCTGTGATTCGTTGAGCCCTGCATTGCATAGAAAACATACTTGTGATGCCTGTTTGCTTTCTTTTAAAATAAAAACAAAACAAAACAGAAAAAGCAGCGTGCTTCCAAGTCTATCAAAATAGGAAGTAACAAAATAGTGTGCAGGTTTTACTAATGACAGAGTTAAGGAATGGAAATATGGCTCTGTATAGTTAAAATACTCAACGTAGAAGTTGGACCTTTTGACCTCCTTAGCCAGCCTGGTGATGTAAGAGACCAAAGCATTTGTTAGACATCTGTTGTCTACCTGCCCTTATTTTATAAATGGTTTAATAAGATTAAATAATTGGTCATATGTTCACATGGTTACCGTGCCCCACTGGGTTTTGGTATTGATTAGATACTTTGAAATTAAAGCAGGAATAGTTAACTTTGACTGTGCCAGTCCTTTTTTTAATTTGGAGTTATGTAACTTAGACAATTGAAGTATTCGATTGGTAAAACAAGTAAGAATGAAATTTTCTCTTCAGAAAGTGAGGAATTTTTGCTTATATTTTGAGGTTGGAAAAAAACTTTTTTAGGTCTATTAGGAGGAAAAGTATTAAGCTATTTTCAAATATAATTCATTTATCTATGTAATTCTTTTCATTTAGGCAAATACCCTCTCTGGATCTTCTCTCAGTCAGGCACCATCTCATATGTATGGCAATAGATTAAATCCAAATTCTTCAATGGCAGCTCTTATAGCTCAATCTGAAAACACTCAAACAGGTAAGTTCTCAAGAATTTTAAACTCTAAAATTCTATCCCAAATTAGCTCATTTTATTTGAAAAGTCTAAAGGTGTGCTTAATATAGGTTAGTGGCTTTAAAAAAAACCCAGAAGAATCACAGTTGGAAGTAAATAGTATGCTGTGCTGCAAAATAGTGATGTGCTTTTTTTACTGTCTGAAATGTAAATGTTTAAGCAGAGCCATCAGCAGGCAGGAATGCAACAATGTCTCCTGTGACTTTTGTGATTGATGTGTTCAGTTCTCAGTTCTGTGCAATGAAAGTAACATAACACTGGGCTTTTCTGTGAATAGTCTAAACCTTTATTTGCATAATTCATGAAATTGCATTACACAAACTTGGTTAAAAAAAAAAAATCCTGCTGGAGAATTTCTACAGTGTTTAGTAATCCCGTGAATTTTTAGCAGTTGACATTTTGTAGCATTTGCCTCTTGTACTGTTTTAATGAGCCTCTGGATTTGCTTTGTTTCATTCCATCCTTAAGCATTTGTTGACATGTCCAAGTAGTCATGCCTGTTTGGGGGAAGGGAATGGGTTTAGCAGTTCACCAAGAATGGATCAGTCATGTCTTTACCCTTTAAGGGTCAGAGGTTACCTGACTCAGAATCAGGGGAGGACAACCTTGAAAGAGGCCAGATATGGTGATTTTATAAGGAACTAACTCTAGAGGAAATAAAAGTTACTTTTCAAGCAGAGATATTCTGTTACCTGAGGAATATTTTGAAGAAATTAACTCTTTTTTTCTTTTAAATACAAAATTCTGTGTCTCTACTTGTTTTTGTCATTTTGGATATTTAGTATTATATGTAACTTTATTTTTTGGTGTGAAGATCTGTGTGTAATAATACATAATTTGAGTCTTGATGTGTGGCTCTATGTAATACAGTATGTATTTTATGATTTGTCTTGGGATGCAAAGTGTTAAAAAATACAAAACATAAGGATTTGCTGTGATAAGCATACAGATTAGCTGTCCACAGCTGTGATTCATTACTTTAACCGTAGAAATTAAAAGTGGCTGAGGGGAGGGTACTGCAAATGCAAACCACGCTTCTGTGCTGTAAAATTGAAAGGAATGAAAGAACGGAACATAATCCATGGCCTTCTACACCCACAAAAACGTGTAGGGACAGCGCCTTACATGCCACAGTTCAGCAATTCTAAACTAGCAGCATACTAGATCTTCTACTCTCATAGTAACTGCAAAGATAGTGGTAAGAGTTTTATGTATGTTTTAGGAAAAATTAGGGCAAGAGCTTAAAACCTCTTATCTAGTGAGAGTCACTTTATCAGCTATGAAATATTTGCACTGCAGATCAAGATCTTGGAGACAATAGCCGCAGCCTTGTCGGCAGAGGAAGCTCACCCCGAGGAAGTCTCTCACCACGGTAAGCATTTATTTACACTGCCGAGTACAGGCAAAGGAAACAGTTGAGATTGGAACCTTCTTTATCTCCTATCAGCAGAGTGTACATTTTTGAGGCTATAAAAGCATTCTGAAGATAAGAAGCTTGTCTGGACAGTCAAGAAAAATGATTATAAATTAATTTGAATATTAATTTAAACACAGATTTCTAAGCTTTTTAAAAGACATAACTCTTGATACATTTCTAATCAATTTGAACTCTCTTGTTTTTATCACATATATTTAGCTGCTGGTACTGTTAATTAATTTGGGTAATTCTTTTTGTTCATAAAATAGTTTTAAAATCTCTTAAAGCTACAGACTCCAGGCTTTCAACTTTGGGCTTCAGTTTTTGGTCTGTTGTGGGGAATGCACTTAACCCTTTTGTTTCCAGTTCCTGATTCAGTAAATGAAGTTTTTGTGGCTCATCTCTAAAATCCCTTTAATTCCTAAAATTGGATCAAAGTATAGCATATATTACATTGTTCTGTGAAATTATCTTAGATATTACATGAAAGAATTCAGATACCACTTATTAAGATAAAATATATGTGAAGTTATTCCTTTTAGTAGGACACTCTTAACCAGAGTTGTACTGAAAGGTTGGTTGAATTTCTCTGAGCACAATCTAAGTGTCCCATTCTCAGTGGGGAGAATGAGAGAAGGAAATACTGTGTCAGTTATAGAAGACGGTGGAACTTTACACTATGGCTGTCTTTTTATTAATTTCATTCTACTTTCAACTTGTACACCTTCTAGTTTGTTTTCTCTCTGTTCTCCAATTTTGTAATCTTGCCTCAAGCATGCTGTTAGACTGGGTGAGAATGGAGAGCAAAAGGAAGAAAAACCCCATTCTAGAGTCTTTTTTCAAATGTGAGAAATTTAAAATTTTCAGCTGTGAGAATTTTTAAATTCTGTTAAAAATTAAAAATTGTATGTGATGACTGCCGTGAATATCAGGGTTGCTGTGTTGCTGATATAGTTGGGGAAGGTCTGTTAAGGAACATCTTTATCATTAAAGAGATTAGTCCAGTAGCCTCTAATTTTTCTGTTTTCTGGTGATACATCTAGTAGTGCCTTCTCCATATGTAACTTTTGGATGAGCTAAAAGGTATTGTTTTTTCTAATGGAACTCTGAAGAAAAATTAAATATTCCTTCGTTCGAGACAAGGAAGCTGAAGCAAACAATGATGATAACATTTGACTAATCTGTAAATTTATACTTCTGTACTGTTTATTCTTTTCCAAGAAGGAAGTTAATGGATTTTTGCTCTGTTTAGTGGAGGAAGCATTTCTGTGTTTCCCCTTTAAACTTAAAGTATCATACAGGCCACCCAGAAATTACTTCAGATCTCTTAGTGCTATTTTGCTTGGTGTGTTTCTTTGTTTTTCATTTGCTAAATGGAATTTAACACAATAAATGCTACAAAATTATTTTTAGCATATATTTTCAACTTTTTATTACCCTTTAAAGATCAGCCTGGAAGGTAATATCATTAATTATTCTGGCATAATAAACTATTTGGAGAGGAATGGCCAACTGTATGTAGCATATGATGTTTACATATGGAATAAAAAAGCCTCATTTGTTTAACTTTTTAGTTAAAGAGTTTTTTTTGTAGGGAAACATATTAAGGTAGAGGCAGAACAATAGTGGGTTATTAGAAGACCTGAGTTGTAGCCTCAGCTCTGTCATTTACCAGTGGTGTGTCTTTGGACAAGTCACTAAAGCCCCATCTTATTTCCTCAGATGGAAATAGAGCTAGGTTTTGATTTCTCACTAGGTCGTTGTGAAGATCATATATAAGCTAATTATGTGGAAACACTTTGAAAAGTCTAGAGCCCTTTACTAATGTGTTCTGTTGATATGGATGCTGGGAACCAGAAATGGCCACATTTACTAGGTTAAAACAAGTAGGTGAGAGAACATTACATATTCCTCTTAATTTAAGTAATAATTGTTTTTGGAAGAGTTGCTTAAATCATCACCATTCAAAGTACAGATCTAAAACATTTTAGAAATATTTGTATAAAAGGCTCAAATAAATATTGTTTTGGTCTTGATAATAATTCTTAATAATGAAAATACTTACAAATAAATATTTTTGAATTTTTAATAAAAAGCTCCTTTAAAACTATTAAAAATTTCTTTTTACTCATTTGAGATTTTGCTATAAATTAAAATGCTATCTAAATTATTACAATTGTACAGTGTTATTCTGATATTTTACTTATTAAAGCAGAATGGTAGAACTCTTATCTCTTTTGGCTAGTTATTTTAAAGTCTTCCTAATCTGTCTTTCCTTTTTGTCTTATACACCTATATCAGATTCTTTCGCAGCCTATTTCAGAGATTATTGGTGTTGTGTTTATATTTTCTAGTGGCTTTTAATTAATCAAATATGGCCAGCCATCCCCTTGATTTTACAATTCAAGGAGGAACAGAGATAATTACTAAACTTTTAGGGTAGATTATAGTTTTTTATAATTCTAGCGTAGGCAGCCTGGTGTTAGAAAACTTGTGCAGGAAAGGGGTCAGCATGAGGTGAGAAATGTGGATGCTCACTCCTTCAGAGGGTTCTCCTCCTGTTTAACCTGAGAATTAATGTTTTCAACAGATCTCCTGTAAGCAGCTTACAGATTCGCTACGATCAACCAGGCAACAACAATTTGGAAAATCTGCCTCCAGTAGCAGCCAGCATAGAACAGCTTTTGGAAAGGCAGTGGAGTGAAGGACAGCAATTTTTATTAGAACAGGGTACTCCTAGTGACAGTAAGTATACTTTTCTTGTCTTTAAAAAATGATGACTAGATGGATGGGTGGATGAACAGACAGGTGGACAGATACAGAAGTTACACTTAGAGACTAGCAATGAAATTATGATATGCTTTATATAATATGGTTAGAAATGCAGTGTAGTGGTTTAATAGAACAGATTCTACAGTTTTACTGCTTGGTCTTGAGTCCTGTCTTTACCTGTTGTTAAAAATATGATCGTGGGTGAATTTCTTAAATGTCATTGTGCTTTAGTCTTCTGTTTGCAGAGTGAGAATAATAACACACCTGTATCATAGTGTTATTTTGAGGGTTAAATGATATTAAAAAAAATATATAAGGAACATTGCCTGATTCATAGAAAGCACTTATCTGTTCACTGGTTATTGTTATCGTTTATAATTATTATAATATTGACACTTCGTTTCTCATTGTACTTTGTTCTTATCAGTTTTCAACTTTTACTAAAATACATGAGTTATATTTTTCTCATAGCTTAATTGTTTGAAGAAAATTTGCCCACCTCTGGAGAGAATTTATTATAAAAAATGCATGTAGTCAAGTATGACTAAGTATCTTGATTTTATAATTTGGACAAGAAAATAATACCAAGTTTTATATATATATGTAATTTTTACATATTATATATCATTTAGTTATTAAAATACATAATATATATTACATATACATACTTAGTAATTTTACACTTTTAAGTATTGGTGCAGGGGCCATGGGTGAAAAATGTCCAAAAGTAAAGTTACACTGCAGTGGTGGTCAGCTGGAAAACTGTTATTAAGGATATATGTTTTTTGTGGGAAAAAGGTGGTTTTTATCATTTTGGGATATAAACTTTTGCTGCTTTATTTTATAAAAACAAAACATTTTGCTTATTGTTATTAGACAAGTTCCATAAATTGGTATTTTTATGATTGGTTCCCTGACAAAAAATGCCAGGAGAAATGTGAGGAAGTTCATGCTGGGATAACCCTTAGATGTGAGAGCTGGAGGACAGGTTTTGCTTAGTCCTGTTGCATGTCATTCAGGTGCGCTAAGGATTTCTTTGTGAGGTCTTGAAGAGGAGGGATAAAAATTAAATCCTTGGGAAATGACCATATGTGTCTGTACCAGTACAGTTGTGTTTTTTGAAGGCCCTGAGGGCATTTTAAACAAATAAAGCTTTTTAATACATAAAAATTTTAAGGTGTGTGTCAGTGTGGCATGACAGTGGCACTCTGTGTTGTCAGTCGGAGTTGTGGAAGGAACTGAAACTGTATTTGAGGTGCTGAGGCAGGACAGAAACAGCCTGTTTACAGAAAGACAACGGGCCTTCTCCGGGATCACGGCTGTGGTGCGCATGCACTGCCCCCTGCTGGTGGCTGTGTGCATCAGCATGCCTAGCTCCTGGACTCGGAGAGTTCTCTCCCTGTCTGATGGAACGCTTAGATTTCACCAAGCATCAAACCAAAACTTGGTGCTCTTTATTGTGTCGAGGGATACTGATCTGAATCTAATTTTAAATATGCTTTTAATGTAAAATCATGGCAGGCACTTTTAATTAGGCTTTTATTTTGATGAAAATAAAATGGTTTTTTTTTTTTTTTGTCATTTTTCATTGAGAATGGAAATTACCTGAACAAGGTGGGTGGTTTTCTAGGTATGCTTGTAAATGTATAAATATATTATGGTATTTTTATATTAACACATACATTTAGGAGTAAAACCTAGTTATTTAGAAATGCTTAATAGAATTTCTGCTTTTCTATTTTAACATTTCTAGTTATCGACACTTAAGTCTTTAAAATACTTAGCCCTGTGTGTTAATTTGTCTTTGTAAAAAGCCATCTAAATGTTTGCTAGTTTTAGGAATGCTCAAGTCATTACACCAACTTCAAGTTGAAAATCGAAGATTAGAGGAACAGATTAAAAACTTGACTGCCAAAAAGGAACGTCTTCAGTTACTGAATGCACAGCTCTCAGTGCCTTTTCCAACAATAACAACAAATCCTAGTCCATCCCATCAGATGCATGTGTTCTCAGCACAGAATGGTAAGTATGGAAATGTTTATTGCATATGTAGTGTAAGGATAGTAGGTTAGACTTTCAGTATCTTTTAAATAGTAAGTACGTAATAACTGGTCACCACTTACATGAAGACGTAGAAAAGGGATGATAGGTTATTTTCGAAGAGCATAAAGAATCCCGTTGAGTGATGAACTTAAATTTGTTTAACTTTAGTACATAATTTAATGATAAAATTTATTTAAATGCGTAACGATGGCTTTATTGATTTAAAGCCATGGTGTTCAGTAGAGATAGATCTTTACGGTTTAAACTGATCTTAGGAATACTAAGGCTTAATATTTAAGTGTTTTTAATGTAAGCTTCAAGATAAGCTTTTCTGTAAGCTTTTAATCTTATACATTGTAACTTAATAGGGTAAATAGGTTTCTTTTTGTCTTTTATATTCTAGCTCCTGCTACTGATTCCTTGAACAGCAGTAAGAGCCCTCATCTAGGAAACAGCTTTTTACCTGATAATTCTCTTCCTGTATTAAATCAGGTAATTTTGATGTGTTTAATTACATTTGTGTGTTTTACTCATGAACAATAGTATATCACATGAAATGGTTTAAAATTATTTTAAACAGTTTTACTGTGTTTCTTAAAATTTAAGTTTCTATTCTTTCTTCCGTTAGGACTTAACCTCTAGTGGACAAAGCACCAGCAGCTCATCAGCTCTTTCTACTCCACCTCCTGCCGGGCAGAGTCCAGCTCAGCAGGGCTCAGGCGTTAGTGGAGTTCAGCAGGTCAATGGTGTGACAGTGGGGGCGCTGGCTGGTGGAATGCAGACTGTAACATCCACCATTCCTGCCGTGCCTGGAGTGGGTGGAATAATTGGAGCTTTGCCAGGTAACCAACTGGCAATTAATGGCATTGTAGGAGCTTTAAATGGGGTTATTCAGACCCCTGTCACAATATCCCAGAACCCTGCCCCCCTCACCCACACAACTGTACCACCTAATGCAACTCATCCAATGCCAGCTACACTGACTAACAGGTAAGAAATTTACTTAAATATATTTCAGGTTTTTCACTGCAACGTAGTACCACATTGACCATGCTTTAGATTGGGATTTTAATACTCCTTGTAGATAGATATGTACTAAGAAATTAAAATTAAAATCAAACTTTTAAACTAAACATATTATACTGAGAGCCATTTATTTTTGAAGCTTAAGTAATTCAGATTAAAACAAAGTTAAACCACTTTAGTAACAAAGTATTATATATATATTCTGTGCTGAAAGTTTCAGTCTTAATCTGTGATGTCTATTTTAAGTGCTAATTTTTCTTATCCTCTTGTATTTTGCTTTCATGTATCATAAATTCTAAAGAAAAATAATATTGTAATGACGATCACATGAATATTGGTTTCTTAAAATTCAGCTATGTAATTTTGTTGCTTTATAATCAAAGATTTTGATATAGGATGAAGGTTAAATATTTATCTTGAATTTCCAGGGAGTAGGATTCACTGTTTCATTGTATTTGAGTTTCATTTGAATGTTTATTCAAAATAAGGAAACTAAAGCCATGTTGTTATTGAACATACTTTGAAGAATAAATTATTTTAAATGGACTTGCAGTGGGTACTAGTAAACTATTTTTTCTGGCTCTCTCTTCTTTGGTGCTTAATTTTACTGAGCATTTACTGACCAAAAAGACGAGGTCAAACCCCACTGAGTGGAATGTTGGGATTCTTTCTCGTTTTATATAAGTGTTACTTACAGTAGATTAAATTAGCCTTAAGTAATTACTAAATTATTACATGTGCATGTTATAAACACATGTAAATTTCTAGTCCCTAACATAACTAAGTGCCCACTTGATTCACAATAAAAAGGAAAATATTTCTCAACAATGTGAATTCTTGTTCATTTGTATGCCACGCATGTGCGTGCACACACACACAAATAAATTTGTGCATCATTATTTTCAAAAAGTGTTGTGATTAAAAATTTGACTTGTTAACTTATCAAACATCAAATCAAAGAGTGGTCTTTCATTTTACATTTAAGAAAACATTAAAGGTATATAGTAGAAAGTAAGAATTTAAATCTTCTTTCAGTGCCTCAGGACTAGGATTACTTTCTGACCAGCAAAGACAAATATTTCTTCATCAACAGCAATTTCAGCAGTTGTTAAATTCTCAGCAGCTCACACCAGTAAGTGCTTCCTTTTGATAATATTTGATTTTTACTAGGAGAAAGTGATCTCAGTTATAATAGATATTTAGTGTGCCTATTGATTGCTTGCTTTTTGAAATAACATTATGGGATGCATAATGCAAAAATAGAATGTCTTGCCATTTAGGATAGTCTCATACCTACAGTGACATTATATTGATCCATTTATAAATATTAGAACTTTGTACTGTGGTATTGTGGTAGGATCGAGTGGCGAACAAGCCTTTCTGTTTTCATGGAACTTCATTCTGATAAGGGATGGATACTACATAAATATGTACTTTTTGGTAGTGATAAGTATTAAGAAGAAAAATAAAGCAAGATCAAGGGGCTAAGAGAATAGTAAGATGAGGGTCATTTTAGATCGGATGGCCTAGTTTCTTTGAGTAGGTGACTTTTGAGCAGACACTTGAATAAAAGTTAAAGGAGCATGATTTTTGGACATGGGGATAGAAGAGAAAGTACATTTCAGGTAGAAAGAAGAGCAGTTATAAAAGACTTCAGCTGGACACGTGTTTGTGTTTTGAAGACTAGACACAAGGCCATCATGGCTGCGGAGTGAAAGAGGCTAGTGCAGAGGGTAGAAGGTCAGACGGGTGGGCTTGGCCTGGACCATGGACTGTCTTGTTTGGCTTTCTGTGGCAAGAAATTCAGATTTATCTTAAGTGCTATGGAAAGCTGTTGGTGATTTTTTTTAACCTTTCTGTTTTAGAAATTTTTAAATATACCAAAAATAGAAAGTATAATACTATCACGTAGCTTTAATAATTATCTCAATTTTTAAAAAACTTGTTTTATGTAGCATCACTTTTTCAGGATTATTTTAAAGAATTACTTGGAGTGCTTTGAACAGAATAGTGATATGATAATAAATCACATTTTAAAAAAGTTTAGCTGCTGCATTATGGAGAGTAGGCTGTGTGTGTTGCGGTGGGGTGGGGTGGGGGAGGGCGATGGTGGAAACAGTAGAAACAGGGAGACTATTGGACTAGGCCAGGTAAGAGATGTCGGTGTCTTAGAATAGTATGATAAATGTGGTGAAAAACTGAAATTATGCATTTTGAAGATAGAACCAACAAGACTTGTTTGTTAAATTTAAGAAAAAGAAGAGTCTTAAGCAATTGGATGTTGACTTCTACTGAGATTTTACTGACTAGGAGGAACAGGTTTTGGAGAGAAAACAGGCGTTTTCTGTGGTCATCCTGAGTCTGAGGTGTCTATTTAGATGGTCAGGTGAGGTGTTCACTAGGCAGTGGGGAGTCCGGAGCCCAAGGAGAGGCTGCGGTTGGGTACATAAATTTGAGGTCATTGTTGCATATGCGATGTTTAGATTCACAGGATTTGATAAGATCTGTAGGGAATAAGGACCAGTTGGTGTCTGAGGACAGAGCCCTGGCATCCTGGAGAATAATATAGTAAAGGAGAATAATCTAGTAAAGGAAAGCAGAAAAATGTGGCCATGAGTTCGGAGAAAGGAGAGAGTGATGACCTAGGGTCCATGTAAAGAAAATACGTTAAGAAGCGAGGGAACCCACTGTGTAAAATGCTTTGGCGAGTAACATAAGAGTGGACTATTGGATTAGGCTGTCTAGAGGTCTTCCACAAATGCAGTTTTGGTGTAAAAACCTCATTGCGTGGTTCAAAAGAAAATGAGAAGAGAGGAAGTGAAGGTGGAGTAGAGGCAACTAAAGATGTTTTACTATAAAAAGCAGAGAAATGGGCACCTAATGGAAGAAAGACATAGTCTGAGGAGGCAGTTTCTATTCATTTTGAATTATGATGGCACATATGTATGTTGATGGTTCAGTTTCTGCTGCAGGAGAGAGGAAGGTGCTCCCCAAGCAGCACAGTTCCTAAGAAAGGGGAGGAGCTGTGAGCAGCTTCCACTCATCAGAGGGCAGGCAGAGCAGCTGCCAGTGGGTTTTGTGGTAAGAGGTTGAGGAAACGCACTGTTTAATGTTGTGTTGGTGAAAACATGGCATAGATACTTTGGACAAGGAGAGAAAATTAACTAAGACAGGTGTGTCAGTGTGTCGTGCCAAGTTGGTACGGTCATGTGACTTCTCCAGCCCCATTTTTCTAGCACACTTCACTGAGTTAGACTGGAGAAGATGCTATTTAATTAACTCTGTTTCAGCCTTTGTCTAAAATTTCTTTCTAACATATATCTACCTACTTTCTTGCTTTATAAAATCTATTGAAAATATTTGTTTTGATTCTAAAGTATCATTTTAACTCCCTGCATTACAGTGGTCTAAAGGTAAATTATATAAATTCTTAAATATTTATTCTAAAGCATGATCTTATTTTCTTATCTCTTGCCTCATCTTAATACGAAGTACTAAAATCTAGTTTTGGGGGGTTCTTCCTGTCAATCAAGATTTTACTCTAATAATAGTACATATAGATGTCTCAGTTTTAGAACATGGTAGATTGAGAGATTTTTAGCACAAATTGTTGCTCAGAGACCAAAGGACTAAAGAGGTTTAAAAACGACTCTGCTTTTTCCTGTGTCAGCCAAGGTAGTAAGGTAAAGTTTGTTCATTTACAAGCATTGAACTTTATGTAGGTAAGATTATTTTTATAAGACATACTTAACTTCTCAGATCTTAAGAAGAATGCTTGCTTGACCTTACTCCCTCCACCAACTGCTACCCTGTTTCTCTGGTCACAGATGGCATTCACATTGTGTGGAGTCTCATGAGCAATCTTGCTCTTTATGTCACTTAACCTGGCAGCAGCATCTGACAGAGTGGATCACACCCTCGAAACACATTCTTCCCTTAGTTTTCAGGATACCACAATGTCTTGGTTTTCTTTCTACCTGAGTGGTCATTCCTGTGTGGCCTCCTTTCCTGGGTCTTCCTCTTCTCCTCAGCCTCTTATCTTTAGAATGCTCTAGAATTCAGTAACATCCTGTCTGATAGCTTTAAACACCACCCATGTGTAGATTCCTGCATCTCCAGCCCGGGTCTCTCCCTCCATCCTCTTGCTTGATACCTCCACTTGGACGTCTTAATAGACATTTCAAGTGTAACATGTCCCAAACCGAACTGATTATCTTCCTCCACGTACCTGCTTTACACGTGGCTTTCCCTTCCTCAGCTGATGGCAGCTCCCAGTTGCTCAAGGCCAGATCCTTCACTCCTTCTCTGATGCCTCACACCGAATCCTTCAAGAAACCCTACATCAGGTTGTGTCACTCTGCCCACACCTTCCACTGGCTTCCCATTTTACTTGAGTAAAAGCTTTGCCACAGTCCTGCCGCCTCCTTGCTCGCTCTACTCCAGCCTGGTCTCTTTGCTGTCTCCCTTGATCATAGTGACTAGGCTTCAGTGTAGCTCCTTAGCACTGGCTGGTAATTCTAGCCCACCCCCCATATCCACATGGAGAATCCCCTGACCAGTCTGCTTCAGAAGACCCCCACCCTGCTGTGCTCTCTCACACTCCTGGTTCCCCTGGCCTTAGCAGTAATCATACGTTTTGTTCGTTTCTCCCTCCCTGCACCCCCAGGGTAGGCTATATAAAGGCAGGGTTTTTTTCCCCACTGATACATCTCAAGCACAAAACACATGTCTCAGAACAGTGCCTGGCCCATAGTGAGCACTCACTAAATGAAATATATGCTTGCCATAAACAGTAGTCTCATAACTACATCAAGAAGACACTCTTTCTGTTGGTGTGAATGAGAACTTTTAATTTTAAGATCCGAGAATTATGGGAAGGATTTGACCCACATAGTGCTTTCTAAAGTCGAATACAGATAACTTGTGACTTTTTTAAGTCACTGTTCTTGATTGTCATGGATAACCTAACTTGAATAGGGGTCTCCTGTATTTATTTACCCATTTTGAAATCCAAGCCGTGCACTGATGGTGTTGACATTCATAGTAGGTGGTTGTTATCTAGCACAGCGTATCTTTCTAGGTGAGATGCTCTTGGTCTTTCTTAGTGCTATGAATCTCATATTAAAGAAGAAAATAGAAAAGGCAGGCTTTACTAACTGCTGAATTCTGTGACTCATCTTCTTTCACATGTTTTTACCTAAGGAGCAACATCAGGCCCTTCTGTATCAGTTAATGCAACAGCATCACCACCAGCAGCACCACCAACCTGAACTACAGCAGCTACAGATCTCGGGACCAGCGCAAATACCGATAAACAACCTCCTTGCAGGTACTCAGGCACCACCACTTCACCCAGCTCCCACCAACCCATTTCTCACCATCCATGGCGATAATGCAAGTCAGAAAGTAACAGTAAGTGTTTGCTTTATTATATCTAGTGAAATAATAAAAGAATTTTATTGACTAATGAGAGATGATCCTCTCTAGTTTCTCTCTTTTTAAATATATTATTCCCCCGATAATTTCTTAAAACCAGTTGTTTCAGCAGCTGGATACTGTAAACCTAAAGGCTTTAAGCAAATTTATATAATCCGTTAAGAATATCAGTTCAAATTTGCACCTAAGGTTTGAAGGCTGTTTTATAATTCAGCAATTTTCAAAATAAAAATGTTTTATTTATAGCAAGTGGTATGAGATAGTCCACTCTAAGACAATACTTGGTGCTTTTTGAGAATCTTTGTTTAATTTGTTTAATTATAGAACCGGTCTGGATATTTTAGGAATATTTTTATTATTTATTTTGCTCTGAAGTGCTTCCTAAAACTGAATCATATTTATAATAAAATTAATATGAAAATTTTAGGGTAATCCAATTATTCAATTATTCCGCCAGATTACATTTAAAAGGAAAGTAAATTGTAGTCACAGCTGTAATGGAATTTAAGTTTTTATTATTTTTATGTGCGTGATGGCATCTTACCTTTCAGTGTACAAATTAAGATTAAAATGGATGCAGGAACAGTATGCTCGACATACAGTAGCACACGTTTTAAGGCTGTTTCTTTCTATCAATTCTCCCCTTCAATTAGGTCTACTTTACTGGAGTGTAAATGTTCCCCCTAAATTCCAGTTCAGGGCAGGACCCTGTTAGAGGAAGGATATTGGGATATAGAATGGAGACTGGACATCAGGAAAAGGAAGAAGGGAAAGAATGAGGTGGGAGACTTGGCAAATAAAAGTGTTAAAAGTCACAATGTTTGCTATTTCCCATAACTTTGAAAGCTTGCTGTGTACTGTGCTTTTAGTCTTCAGAAACTTTAGTTTGTATTTAGTAACAAGAATTGGTTTAAAGTATAGTTTATTGATTTTCATTAACTCTTCATTGCTTTTTGTTTGCCCATTGTTTCTGACTTCTGATTGTGAATGCGTACTGTCATTGTCACAAACCTAGTTACTTCTCCAGTATGTTGCTTACCTGGGACATTTTAGTGATTCTGTATTGTAGACATTTTTGTGCTGCTTTTTCCTCTTAAGTTTTTTCTTATGTTAAAGAGTTAATTACAAGATAACTTTTTTATACAATATGACATGTATTTTTTCATGGACTAGCTCAATAATAATTAATATAAAATAAACAGAATATTAATTACCTAATGCGGAAAAGACTAGAAAATGGTGTTTATGAGTACTGTGTTATATGCCAGGTTTGTCAGATACAATAATAAGTGTGATTTTAATCTTTAGAACAGTAACAGGCTGTAACCCCATTTTTTTTTCATAGATTAGTAAAATGAGACTCAGGTTAAAGTTCAAAGGATAAATAGCACATGTTGGATCAGAACTCATGACTTTGTTCATAACAAATTCATTTTCCACAATACCATGTTACTACTGTGGAAAAGTCGATTTCAGGGAAGATTTCTGCTTCATTCCTTGCGAGTTCTGTCCCTCACATGGGCACTTCTGTCTTTGTTTACTGCTGAATTTCCTGTTTATAAAGCAACTGATAATGTTTACCACTAGATTCATGTCTTTATATTATGCTGAAAAGTAGCCATGTCGACTTGTAGAAAAGAAGGAATTTTATCTGTTGTATTTTCAGTTAGGAGGGTATTACCTCAAGTGTGGGCCAAAAACTGATTTGACTAATGCATCTGATTTTGTTTTAACTGCAGAGACTTAGTGATAAAACTGGGCCTGTCTCTCAAGAGAAAAGTTGACACTTGAAAAACATGTAGCGATTGCCTGTCCTGCTGTGCTAGCACTTCCTCTGGCTGCCTTGCAGTCCTCTCACTACACCTCGAAGAAATGCAACAGGAAACCAACTGCACAACAAAGGGTTCACTGCCACAAGGACATTCTTGTCAGGCTTTGATTGATTTTCTTGTTGCTTTGTTGCACTGAAATGGAATTCCCATATCCCCCACCCCTCACCCAGATTTTTTGAACTTTGAAAGAAAATTTAATAACTAACTTTTGTCAGTGAAATAATTTACATGCCATGAGTTTATCAACTTAAGAGAGAGTTAATATAGTTGGTACACAACTAATTTTGTTATAAATTGGAGAGTTGATAGCAAAGCTAAAGACCTGTGCCATTTATAAACTATTTGATTTTATTGTACAAGTTGGAATATGAAAATATGATATTTTGTTTGGGTTACAGTGTGCTTACACTGTGACTCAAAACTTAAATTTTAAGGAACTGTCCAGTTTCTTCTTCTGGAGTTTTATTGGTTAAATATTGCAAATAAATAGATCAACTGAGACTTGGCGATCTTGGTTATAAAAAGTTCCTTTCTAATTGGATTTGGCCAGTTTTGGTAATCAAGTTAGAATGGTAATGTCTGCTTCTGCTAAAGGTAATGACCTTTTTCTTTTCTTTTTCTTTTTTTCTTTTTTTTTTTTTTAAGTGTTAAAACCTACTCAGATTTTAAAGAAACCTTGAATTGAGTTCTAAGGCTGCTGGGGGAACCAGATCAATTCAAAATGAATGACTTCTTTCAGAAAGAGGGGCCACTCTGGAAACTGCTGGTGGGGTTTGGCCTGAATCAAGTGCCTGTTAGTGCCTCCATGGTGTCACAATGGCTTGAGACAGCTGAGCTTGCACTGTAGTCAGTCCTTGCATATAGTAATAGTGTTGCACCAGCAGCCTTCCCCATGGTTCTGCCTTTATTAAAAAACTTTCTATGCCACCGTAGATAGCTCAGGCAAAATTATTACCTGGGTATTTATCCACTAATGAGTCACAAGAAAAACGAGTGGATTTGATATGAATTTTTGTTTTTTAATTTAAATAACTTTCCATTGCTGACAGTGATTTCTAACAAAACAGAACAACCCACCACTAACTACAGTTCCTAAAACAGGTGAAATCTGTATTACAGCCCTTCTACTTTGGATAGCCACACGCCTAGTGTGACAGTGTATACACCACCAAACAATTGGGGATGTAATCATTAAACTGTTCTTAAATGTGTGAATTATTAGTGGAAAAGACCCAGCTGTAACTAGACCTCCACTGTGTACTTAGCTGGAAGAACATGTTAATTCTGCAATATGTCTCTTGGTTAAACATTGCACAGTTCTTACCTCATTTCTGTAAATAAGGTTTTGTGAATCTGCTTTGTATTGTGAAAAATTCATAAGATAACATTGATATTTTGATTTGTAATATTTCTAATTGGTAGATTTAATTGAAAAGTAAAATTAATTTATTTTTATATGTTCAGGGGAATTTTAAAGAAAGTCAAATCTTTTGTAGATAATTTAAAAAAATCGGTGTGGTTTATTTTACCTATTTAACCCACTGGTTGTTATTCTGTAACAATTTGTATAAATGGTAAATTTTGAATGTGTTGTTATTTTACCTAGATGTAAAAATCTACATGTATTAAAGAAAATGTACAAAGTTTTTGTTAATAAAATTTAATAATGTTTATAACTCTGTGCTATTTTTTCAGTTTTATTGAGATATAATTGACATAGCACTATATAAGCTGAAAGTGTACAGCTTAATAATTTGATTTACATATATTGTGAGATGATTACCACAATAAGTTGTTATCTCATGATAGATACAAAAAAGAGAAAAAAAAGAGAACAAAAAATTTTTATTGTGATGAGAAAGAACTTCTTTCCCCTTTTTTAAAAATTGTATTTATTTAAATTAGTTTCAAGTATACAGTACATTGGGTAGACATCTATATAGTTCATTAAATGATCCCCCAATGAGAAAGAACTCCTAAGATTTACACTCTTAACAACTTTCAGATGCACCATACAGCATCCCTAGGGCTTGCTTCTAACTGGAATTTGTGCCGTTTGACCAGGGACCTCCCTTCCCCTTCCCTGCCTCTGGTACCCACAAATCTGACCTCTTTTTTGTATGAGTTAGGTTTCTTTCTTTAAAAAAATGTGTGTGTGTGTGTGTGTGTGTGTGTGTGTGTGTGTGTGTGTGTGTATTCCACATATGAGTTCATGCAGTATTTGTCTTTCTCTTGTCACTCAGCATAATGCCCGCAGGACCCATCTATGTTGTCACAAACTCAGGGTTTCTTTCTTTTTATAGCTGGATAATATTCCATTGTATAGATATACCACATCTTCTTTATCCAGTTGTCTGTTGATGGACACTTATTTAGGTTGTTTCCCTACCTTGGCTACTGTAAACAATGCTGCAGTGAACATGGGTACACATGGATTTTCCAGTTAGTGTTTTTGTTTTCTTCAGATAGATACCCAGAAGTGGGATTGCTGGATCATAAGGTAGATCTATTTTTAATTTGTCGAGGAGCCTCGTACCATTTTCCATAGCAGCTGCACAATTTACATTCCCACCAGCAGTGTGTGCGAGGGCTCCCTTTTCTCCACATCCTCACTAACACTTGTCATTTTTCATCTTTTTGATAACAGCCATTCTAACAGGCATGAGGTGGTATTTCATTGTGGTTTTGGTGGCACTTCCCTGATGATTAGTGATGTTGAGCATCTTTTCATGTAGTGTTGGACATCTGTATGTTTTCTTTGGAAAAATGTGTATTTACATCAGCCAATTTTTAATCTGATTTTTTTTTTTTTACTATTGAGTTACAGGAATTCTTTGTGTACTTTGGATATATCAGATATACAATTTGCAATTAATTTCTCCCATTCATATGTTTCCTTTTCATTTGTTAATGATTTTCTTCCCTTTGCAGAAGCTTTTTAATTTGGGGTGAGGTAGTTGCACTTATTTTTGCTTTTGTCGCTTTTGCCTTTGGTGTCAGATTAAAAAATGTTCACAAAGAACTATATCAAGGAGCTTATTCCCTGTGTTTTCTTCTAGGAGTTCAGGTCTTATGTTCAAGTGTTTATTCCATTTCGAGTTAATTTTTATGTATGGTATAAGATGGTCCAGCATGTAGCTATTCAAATTTCCCAACACCATTTATTGAGGAGACTCTTCTTGCCTCCTTTGTCAAAAATTAATTGACCATATGTGTGTATGTGAATTTTGGTGCTCTCTAGTCAGTTTCATTGATCCGTGTGTCTGTCTGTATGCCAAATACCGTATTGTTCCATTTACTACAGCTTTGTAACTTAATTTGAAATCAGAGAGCATGATGCCTCCGGCTTTATTCTTCTCAAGATTGTTTTGGCTGTTTGGGTTTTTTTATGGTTCCATACAAATTGTGAGATTGTTTTATTTCTGTAAAAAATGCCATTGGAATTTTCATAGGGATTACATTGAATCTGGAGATTACTTTGGATAGGTAGGTAGGTATGGACATTTTAACAATACTAATTACTTCCAGTCCATGAGCATAGAATATATTTCCATTTATTTCCATCCTTTTCAATTTCTGTTATTAATGTTTTGTAGCTTTCAATATGCAGGTTTTTCACCTCCTTGGTTAAATATATTCCTAGGCATTTTATTTTTGATGCATTGATGCATTTGTAAATGGTATTCTTAATTTCTCTTTCTGCTTTTGTTATATAAAAAATGTGTATCATCTTATAAAGAAGCAACAGATATTTGTATATTGATTTTTGTATCCTGCAACTTTACTGAATTTGTTTATTCTTACAGTTTTTTGAGAGAGAGAGTGTAGAGTGTGGAGTGTGTGTGTGTGTGTGTGTGTGTGTGTGTGTGTGTGATCTGCAAATAGTAACAGTTGTACTGTTTTCTTTACAGTTTGGATGTCTTTTTTCTTTTTTCTTCCCTAATTGCTCTCTCTAGGACTTCCAATACTATGTTGAGTAAAAGTACAGAGAGTGTACATCTTTGTCTTGTTCCTGGTCTTAAAGGAAAAGCTTTCAGCTTTTCACTTTTGAGTGTGATGTTAGCTCTGGGCTCTTCATATTATGATGCCTTTTTTATGTCGAGATACGTTCCCCCAGTACCCATTCTGACAGTTTTTAGTCATCAATGGATGTCAAATTTTGTCAAATGCTTTTTCTGCATCTATTGAGATGATCATATAATTTTAACCTTCATTTTGTTAATATGGTGTATCGCACAGATTACTGTGCAGATGCTGAATAAATCCCACTTGATCACTTTTAGTGTGTTTGCGAATTCGATTTGTAAATATTCTGTTGAGGGTTTTTGCATCTATGTTCATCAGGGATACTGGCGTATAATCTCTTTCTTGTGTGTGGTTTCGAGAAGGATCGGTATTTGAATGTTTGGTAGAGTTTACCTGTGAAGCTGTCTGGTTCTAGACTTGTTTCTTGGGAGGTTTCTGATTACTGATTCAATCTCCTTGCTACTAATAGGTCTGTCCCAATTTTCTGTTTCATTATGATTCGGTTTGGTAAGTTGTATGTTTCTAGGAATTTGTCCATTTCTTCTAGGTTGTCCAGTTTGTTGGCATATAGTTGTTCATATAGTCTCTTAGGATCCCCTGTATTTCTGCAGTATCAGTGGTGGCATCGCTTCTTTCCTTTCTGATTTAATTGATTTGAGTCCTTTCCAGTGTATGTGTGAGTCTGGCTAAAGGTTTTTATCTTTTAAAAGAACCAGCTCTTCTTTCATTGGGATTTGCTAAGTTCTTTTTAGTATCTATTCTATTTCTTTTTGCTCTAATCTTTGTTATTTTTTCTTTCTACTAACTTGGATGGGCCTTTGTTCATTTTACAGTTCTTTGAGTTATAAATTTAGGTTGAGACTTGTTTCTTGGGGTAAGCCTCTACCACTGTGAACTTGCCTCTTAAAAATGCTTTTGCTGCATGCCATAAATTTAGAATGTTCCATTTCCATTTTCATTTGTCTCAAGGTTTTTTTTTTTTATTTCTCTTGATTTCTTCTTTGACCCACTGATTATTCAGTAGCATGTTTAATCTCCACATACTTTTTATTTTTCCAGTTGTCTCTGTAATGTCTAGTTTCATACCACTGTGATCAGAAAAGGTGTTTGAAATTATTCCAGTCCTCTTAAATTTATTAAGACTTGTTTTGTGGCCTAACATGTGATCTTTCCAGAAATACATTCCATGTGCACTTCAGAAAGATGTGTATCTTTCTGATGGATGGAATGCTTTGCCCTCGGCCCATTTTTTGAGTCCTGAGGTCGGGATGCGGGCTGCTGCCTGAGAACAGCCGTCCAGGACTGCTGGCGTGGGTCCCTAGCCAAGTGAGGCGATGGGATGGGTCGTCTGGTCGGGCGTACTGGACAGCTGGGCCTGCGTACTGCACTCAGTCCTGGGTGGGACTCTGAGTGAGCTTCCATGCCCTTGTGAGGCAGCAGAACAGGCCACAGGGCCCACGTGGTTCATCGTGTGGGGACCTAAATCCCCTGGGCAGACAGGGCCACCGTTTTGCTCTGTAGGTTGGGAAACCACAGACTGCAGGTTTGTGGGAAACCACTGTAAGTAAGCAGGGCTGCGGGATGGGCTACACGGCCTGTGTGCTCCCGCAGGTTTCCGGTTTGGCTGGGCAGAGGGCTGGATTCAGCAGCGGCTACCGATTAGTTTCCCTGCCTGGGCAGAGCGGGAGAACTGGCACTAAGACCTGTAGGTCTCTTTGTGGTCTTGACCCAAGCCAACCCACACCCCAACTTCCCTCACTGAACAGGGCACTGGATTTGCGCTGCCTGCGGGACTCTGCTTGAGTGTTGCTGAGTGATGCAGCTTTCCAGGTGTTCCCTGTGAAGCCATCTGGTCAGGAGGGCTCAGGAGCTGCGCTCAGCACGGGGCAGGGCTGAAGTCAGGCCCCAGCTCTGAGCAGCCTCCCAGGTGTTCCTGGTCAGGCTCTCTGGTCCCAGGGGCTCAAGAGTGACATCAGCTGTGGACTCAGCTCTCGTGCCTGCAGGGCTCTTTGTTTTATGGTCTTCACTCAAGCCAACTCACTCCCCAAGTTCCCTGGCCAGCCTGTGCCTCTGGCTTTCCCCTGCGGACCGTGGGCTCTGCTCACGTGTTGCCCGGCTATGCAGCTTCCAGGGGTTCTGGCCAGACTTTCTGGTCAGTGGCCTGGAAACGCACTCGGCAGCGGGCGGGGCCGTGAGCGCGCGCCCTGGTTGGCTGGACCCCGAGGGCCTGGTGCAAGCAGCCTCCAGGTGGTCCTGGTCAGGCTCTCTGGTCCGGAGGGCTCAGGAGTGACCTCAGCTGTGGGCAGAGCCATGAAACAGCCCCCAGCCTGCGTCGGGGCGGACAGGCTCCCTGCAGACTTGCATTCCACAGAGTTCTCTGCTCTCTGCCACCGTCTTGGCTCTGCAGATGAGCAAAGCTGTTGATGGGGACCACTCCTTGGGCACCGCAGGTAGGAACTCGGTCTGCCGAGCCCCTCCCCACTCCTCCGTCACAATCAGAGTTCCAGTGGTTGAGCCCCACAGGTTCCCCGGTGGGCCCTGTGGGGCGGGACTGGAGTAGGGGTTCCTACAAAGTGACCCGCAATGCCAGGGGTAGGGCTGGATGTCTGCCATGGGCTCTTCCCAGTGGAGGAACCGCAGGCTCGGGGGAGACCCCTCGGCGCTGAGCTGGCCTGGGGCAGGGGCTGTGCGTCCGCGAGCAGCCGGCCCTCTTATCCTGTCATGGTTGTCTTGGTCTCTGAGGTGCAGGGGGTGCTTCAGCCTCACCCCGTATTCTAAGAGTGTTCTCAGTGTTGTCTCGAGCAGTTGTTAGTTGTTCATGTAAAATTGTTAGTGAGTTGCAAAGAACGGGAAGATAACCACAGCGGAGATGAAAGGAAAATAAATTCCAGATGAGAAAATTAATTCTCGCACGCTAATAAAGTCGTACTCATACTTGATAAAGATCAAATTCCTCCTGTTTATAGAGTTAGCTTCAACCGGAGGCATTGAAATGAAAGAAAAATCCAGATCTACTTAGTGGTTCCTGGGTCTTGGTATGTGTCAGAATCACCTGCGGTGCTTTGTGGATGCCCATACTTTATCCTGGATTTAATTGAATCAGAAGGTACATCTGTGAAATTTGCTCCTGGTAATTAAGAACTGAATAAACAAGGAAAACTGGTTCTAGGTTTTTAACGTTATTAAGGAGGGAATTTTAGGTTCCTGGAAAGACTTCTCTCTCTCTCTCTTTCATTTTAATACACAAATGGAAAATAACCACCTGATTCTGCAACATCTTGTCTCTTCCAAGGCTAAAGAATGACAGGTGACTCATCATTCACTCGTGACTGGTTTTCACACTCTCCAAGTAATCTAAACAGAGTAACACTTGGCTGTACATTTTTCCGTTTCTTAAAAAATGTGTCACGTATCTTGGCAGTTTATTTGCATTGGTATCTTGGTGCTTTTGTGGCCTCCTGACTTACCTGAGGCTCAGTGTCGCCGTGAGGTACGACCGGCTGTGTCCTGGGCTGCTTTGCAGTCCCCCGTGGTTGCTGATTCCTGCTCTGAGCAGTTTGTGAGTCGCAGCTGCTCCGCGCCCACATCTGGCGTTCGGAAGGGGGTGCTCTGCGTGGACAGGGGTGTCCCTCAGCTGCTGCCCGTCGGGACGTCTGTGCATTAGTCCCGTGGGTGTGGGATCGGTGTTGAGTGGAGAGCAAGCCCTGGCCCTGCCAAGAAAATATCAGTTTCCAGGTGTTTTTCTTAAACTCGTTGGCAAGCAGGCAGAAGACCGGAGGGTCACTGTAACTAGACTCTCCAAAACGGGGCGGAGAGGCCTGGGATTGTAGGTGAAGGGCGCCTCGTAATGACGTGAAGTTTTGCTTTTAAAAGTAGGGAACGGACTCGTTTTGAATTTTGGAACTGTCAGGAAGACAAATGCCGTTGATCTTGGTTTGTACTTCTCGAAAAGGAAACCTACATGGACAAGTCCGTCCTTTTGTATAAATTAAACGAGGCCTTTCAAACTGAAACAGTTGTGAACTTTCGTAAACATTGGGGAGCCCTTATATTTTTTCAAAGTGTGTTTGCCTTGTGAAAAATTCCCGCCAGCCGTTGTTCCTCTCTGGTCCCATTTCTCTCCTCGTTATTGGCGTGAAGAGAAGCATCTTTCATGTCGGTAGCGAATGCCTACAGCTCTGTGAGTACAGGAGAGAGTCCTGTGAGGACTCTCCTTCGACTGTGACCTTGGCAGGCTCGGGCCAGGCAGAGCAGGGTGTGTGTCAGCCACGTGGAGGCTTTTAGGGGGAAAGGGGCTAAGGGACGCTGGCTGGCTCTGGGCTAGGGACCTGTGTGCACTGTCTGCTTCCCAGCTCTGCGAGCGACTCCAGCCTCTCGTTTCCCGGTTCGGACACCAGGGGAGGAAGATCGCCAAGCCTGTGCTGGGTCCTAGGGTGTTAGGGAAGCACCAGGTGCGACAGCAGTGGGTGTGGGTGCCGGTTCGGGCGTGGGGCTCAGGAACCAGGTGACTCTTGCCCGGAGGATGCGGGGGTAGTTGAAGCCTCTGGGGTGGGAGAAGGTGACGAAGGAGAGGCTGAAGGAAGGCCCTTGGGGACACCGAGATTTAGGAAGCTGGTGGCAGAGGAACCGTCTGCCCAGGAAACCTGGGGATGACCCAGGAGAGCTCCCTGCTTTATTGATGTCCACTCATCCCGCAAAGAACTTGAGGCTGCAGAAAGCTGAAAGGTGACACCACCCACCGGTCCCCAGGACGGAAGATCAAACCTGCAGGATCAAACTTGGATCCGTGGTTAGAAAGGCATTCGTGCCATGAAAAGGAGCCGTTTTGGTGGTGTGGGGGGGGTAGGTGGCAGAAGACGAGGAGGACGTGCCTGGGTCTCCTGGTGACACTGTGTGAAGCCGGTAGTGACAGAAGCCACCTCGAGGTTTGTGGCAGTGGATCCCAGCATCGTGATTGGGCTCATGCCTTTGGAAGTTTAAAATTAAAGCAAGACGTTTACTTTTTTGCTGATCGAGTTAATTTGGTTTCTCTCAAACTCTGACTGACGCATCTGGTGTTTTTTGCTTGGCTCACTTCACAAGCAGACGGGTTAATTAGGAGGTTTTGCGTGTTTGGCACCGCTGCCGCGCCTGTCACAGCGCTCTCTCCGGTTCTCCTGGTCCCCTCCCAGAGCAAGCACAGACAGGTGTTCTCTGCAGCTGAACGGCTCACGTACATGGGCGTCTCTGAACAAAGTAAGGTGCACGATTTCTTTGCAAACTCCTGGCCTCATAAGAGTGGTTCTCCTCCTGGGCTGGACACTGTCGTCATCTGAAAATCTGAATCCTCGGGCAGGTGCTTTCCACCCGGGGTCCGGTGTCATCGCGGCCTCGGAGCGCGGCTCAGCTGTGGGCCAGCCCCGCGTGCAGCCGGGAGGGAGGGGGTGCTGGGCCGCGTGCCTGCAGGCTGCGCGGAGTCTCTTCCTGCCTCCCACCCTCCTGCGGTCTCCCTCCTCCTGCTCTGGGGCGCTCAGCTGAAGCCTCCAGCTTAGGGGGCCTCACAGAGGGAAATTCCTGTCCTGGGGGCCTTGTAGCCACTCCAAGACTCCGCGAACTGGCGAGAGAGCCGCCTTCTCCCAGCTGTGAGTCAGGTGGCCTTGCCCTTCATCCCAATGGGAAACTTGGACATTTTAATCGCAGACACAAATGCTTAGTGTTGGGTTTTCTTGTGGGACTGAGTGCAGCTCAGCTGGCCTTGAGCTTGGCAGCGGCAGGACTGAGACCCCATAAAACACGGCCAGGCCGCTTGCCCTGCGTCTCCCACAGCTTCCCACTTCTTATCTTCTCGAAAGTTTCTTTACTTCTGACTTATGACCTGCGTTTGACCCCTCCATCAGCACAGTCCTCGTTCTCCGTGACCGCAGCTCTGTTTTGGGAATCCACGTCCGACCCACGACCAGGAGGGAGATACCAGAGGCTCGGGGGACACAGGCCGGGCAGCATTCCACCTGTGGCCCTGCCCTCGGCCACGGGAGGGCGTTGCATGGCCTGGCCCTCCTGCAGCTCGCTGCAAGCTGCAGGTTTCTTTGCTGCCGGGAGCTGGGTGCAGAGCAGGTGGAGGAGTGGGAGAGGACCAGTCTGGGGATTAAAGTGAGTTTGGGTTTATTGCCACTGCCTATTGTCACCATTGCTGCCTAGCCCTGCCTTCCCGTCCCCCTCTTCCCTTCCCCACTCCCCCACCCTCTCCCCTCCACCCCAGGCCAGAACCTTCCTTTCCTATTACAGTAACGCTAAAATTTCCACATCGAATTCTTAAATTCCAGTTTTAATGTAACGGGGTAGGTCTCGTTTTAGCTAAAGAGATTTCTGGAGGGATTTCCTAAGCCAGGCCTCGTCGAAGGGGGACGTACCGCAGTCGAGTATCTTGAGACATCTCTTCACTGCGCTCACATCTTCCTTTGCGAAACAGATTGGAACCAAGATAATTTGGGATAAACAATTTGATATTTTATCCTAAGTTTTGCAAAATATTTCTTTTTGAGTAATGACAGAACAGAAAACACGGAGGACTGTTCATTTCCCTTTATGACTTAGGATGTACACAATTCAAAACATTAAAAAAAAGAAAAAGAAGACTCCCGCCCTGCCACTCAAATCTTGGTCCGTTTCATTCCGTAGAACGAGGGCTTCTTTTTAACCTGCACTAACTGAAGACGGGCTCGGTTGCGTTGGACCCGGTCAGAGCCGGGGAGATGCGGGTCGGGGCGGAGCCGCAGCGAGCTGGGCCGGTCATTGCCGGGTGCAGGGGGCGGTGCAGGGGGGCGGCCGGTCAGCTGCCCCGCAGGTGGGTCTGCGTGAGTCCCTTCCGTCGCCACGCTGGCTGCTGAAGAGGGAGGCCGCAGCGAAGGCCGCAAGGCGGGAGCTGGGCCCAGGGAGCCTCGTCTGGTCTGGGGTCCCCTCCCGAGGCAGCCAGGCCAGGGTGCCGTTGGCCTCGGGGTGCTGGGAGGGGAGCGGGCCCCGCCCCGCACCCCTTCGGACCTGGGGACAGGTCCCCAGCTCGCTTGCGGACGCTGCCTTTGCAGACACTCGTAACGTTCCCCTGGGGATCGGCCCGCGCAGGCGGTCGGTGTCCCCTTCTCATTCGTACACGAAGCCGCTCTCCTTCCTTCCCCTGCCGACCCGGGGGAAAGAACTGCCCCGGCTGTTTTACAGCGTGTTAATTTAGCTCCCCAGTGACTGAAGTCAAGGCTGAAGGCCAAGTAGTTTACTCAGACAGGAGGCTGGGACGTCTGCCAAGACCGTGGGGTGGCTTCCAGGCGGGCCGCGCTCTGATCAGAGCCACAGGTGGAGCTGACATGCAGCGCTGCGGGGAGCACCAGGCGGGGTGTTGCTACAAATGGCTCGGAGAGCCCCACTTCTCCGTGCTGACCCCGGCCCAGGCCGCCACCCGCCACCCCACCGCCTTTGTGGTGTGCAGAGGGCTTTCTTGTGCCTCCTGTGAAGCCGTGGGACCCGAGGAGGTAGCGGGGTGCTCGGAGGTGACCTGCTTCACCCCCAAGGGGCCTAGCAGGACCCCCAAACACCTGCGAATCTGAAGCGGGGTTATGCGGGGAGACCTCAGACCTGAGACGGTGCCACTTGTCTCTCAGCCTGTTGTTTGGGAAACTGGCTTTGTCTTAGGACCATTTGGGGGCAGGGGACTCTACAATGTAGGTGGGCAATCTAAGTCTGCTTTTACCAGTGACAAACACTGGCTAGCCCACCTAGGTCCCACCGGAAGCCTCGCCTCACCTCGGCTTCCAGACGCGGCCTTCAGACTCGAGGGCAGAGTGTAGAGATGGCCCTGGGTGAGGCGGTGGCCGGCCCACGACACCAGTGGCAGAAAGAGCCAGCTGCGGGAAATGCTGGTCAGGATGGGCCCTGGCTCGGGTGGGTCCCTGTGCCTCAGTTTCCCTTGCATGGATGCTTTAGAAGGAGCCGGGGGTCGGGATCAGCAAACCTCTCCACCCTTGGGGCTTTCGCGGCCAAAAGCCAACAGAAGGAATGCTAAGTTTCTTAGCCGCCTGCCCTCCTGGGGGGATTCAGGATCCCTGGGGTCTCAAACCCCTCACAGGCAGGTGACCAGACCTTGTCCTCTCCAAGCTGCGTGTGGTGACACAGGCAGACCCCGGGACTGTCCCGGGCACCTTGGGACATGTGATCATCACCCATGCGTGTAGGACATCACAGTTTAAACCATTAAAATTTTAGGAAAAATACCCGACTGCTCAACCAACCAACAAGTGCGATACCCCACAGGTGTGGGGAGGGAGGAAGCGGTGTGTGGAGGGGGTTAGTTCTCAGCTTTCGGAGGGTGGGAGGACCAGGTCTGGGTGGGGACTGGCACAGATCAAGAGAAAGCCCCACAGCACGAGGTGTTCTTAGGGTGTGTGAAAACCAAGACCTTTACAGCGGAAAGCTTACTATGACTGTTCAAAAACTGAGAGGGGAGTTTGACACCACCCACTGGCTGCCATTTGCCAGGTGAGACCGATCGTCTCTAGTGGGGCAGGTGTTGGCCAGGCAGGTGCGAGCTGGGACAGCTGGGGGTGCAGGACCGCCCGGGAGTTCCCAGGCAGATTTCTCAGGGGAACCACCTTCTTGGCTGGAAACCTAAGCAGCGTTACCTGCACATCACCCCCACCCGCTTCTCGGTAACAGGTGTGAGGAAGACACAGCTGGGAAGAAGGCAGCTTGGCCTGCAGGTCCCGGCTCCCCGCTACGGAGTGGCCACAGCACCTGGGGGTGGAAAGGTGGCTGCTGGGGCTGGGACCGCCCAGCCAGTGGGGTGGGGCAGTGGTTTGTGAGGATAGATGAGAGAACGTGTGAACGGACTCTTAAAGCGGGGCTATAAATGGTTTAAAGACCTGGTAGCTGTAAGTTTTTGTCCCAGTGGAGAAAGAAAATCTGAGTCACTATGGCACCACGGATGCAGGAGTGCCGAGCCCCCTGGCAGCCCCCGGCCAGGCTGTGTGGCTGGCAGCGGCAGATGGCTGGCACAGGACAGTGCCGGGACAGGGTGTCCCTTGAGCCCGGCCAGTGCTTTCCCAGTCCCGCCTCTGTGCCCTCACTGCCCAGCTGTCTGCCCCCAGCCTCCTCACGGACCCCCAGCAATCCAGACGCTCTGCACGGCTCAGTCCCCCGTCCTTGCTCGCTAGACTCGGCCCAGGATTAAGGCTCTAAACTCTGCCCTTTCTCTGGGCCAGATCTGAGGACAAGCCCAGGGCCAGGCAGCTCCCGAGGCAGCTGAGATGCTCCTATCCTCTGACGGACAGGGAAGGAGCCTCGAATACAAGGCTCCCAGGTGCCACCAGGCCCTGCCAAGCTGAGCGAGCACCACCGTGGAGGCAGCCAGCAAGAGATGGGGGACGCTTTCCCCAGAAAACTACACACCCCAAACAGAGTTTGCGTACTCCCAGACCCTCCCAGAGTCCATGCAGTGACCTGGGACCCCCCGAGGGTGAGTGGGGACATTCCAGCTGGCAGGGCGAGATGGAAAGTTTTTCCAGTCAAGGACTTGGGACAAAGAGGTAAACCCTAGTACCTGATGTCACACAGCTAAGCCTCGGAGGTGCTAATGAATACAGTAACGAGGCAGGCTTCAGAGGGACGGGTTTGGGGATGGGGACCTGGAGAAGGGGGCTGGGCGAGGGCCAGTGAGCATCAGCGGGAGCCCCGCTTTGGTCCCCAGGCGGCCGGGGTGGTTGCTCCCTTTAGGGGCTCCCTCGCTTCCTTGGCCATGACCTTGCTCACACGAACTGCACGTGTCCCCTGGGAGTGGCTGTCCTCCGCCCCCTGGTCCGACTTCAGCAGCACTCGGCAGCTGGCGTCCCGGAGAAAGGGCCCCTTCTGCTTTGTTTGAAAGGAGCCGGCAGGCAGGGCGAGTCGGCAGCAGGAAACCGAGCCAGAGCCTGCTTTTCGTAGAGTCTAGAAAAGACGAGGTTGGTAGACAAACCAGGGGGTTCATTCCTAATCTGCACCCCCTGAGGCATCTTTGGGCCCCTCTGGGAGCCCAAAACCCTGTGAGGGGATTTGAGGGGTGTGTGTGACAGAAAAAGTAAAAAGGGTGACTTAACGGATGTTCACAAATGTCACAAGCTGGGCAGCCAGGCCGCGTGACAGAGAGGCCCGAAGCTGAGCTCGTAGGCCGGGAGGACCCGGGGCCTGGGGGCAGCCAGAGCACTCTGCGCCTCTGCTGTGTTGCCCTCGGGGACGTCTTCGTGCGGCTGGGACCACAGGGACCAGCTCGGCCCCGCAAGACACGTCGGGGGGTTCGGGGGAGAAGCTACCGGCCCCGGGTCAGCCCTGTGGCTGCCTCCGCTCTGGCTTGTTTAGTGGGGGGAGCGGACCCTGCTGGAGTGAGGCGAGGACCGACTCCGTGCCCTCTCCGCCTGTCCCTCCCTCCACCAGCCTGGGCCCAGCCCTGGGGTAGTGCTGAGCCGTGGGCCAGGCAGGCTCTTCTCCGGCCCGAAGGGACGATGCTGAAGGGAGCTGCCGCCACCTCCTCGGTGCGTGAAACCCTGCCGACCAGTCGGTAACTCGCTGCCACACGACTGCTCCTTCTGAGGTCTCCGAGGGGGCGCGTTCCCAGGGTCCCACCCCGGGAGCGGTGCTGGAGTCGGGTGTCGCAGGGAGGGGTTCGGGGCTTGTCTGGTGCCTTGTCCTCTCCTCTGTGGGTGAAAGGTTCCAGGGCAGCAGAGTTAGGACGCCGCAGCCAAAGTTTTCTCCTGGAACTTCATTTCAGTCCTTACAGAAATATGGCCTCTCTGTAGCTATTTTACATTTTACCAAATCAATCACTTTCCTTAACTGTGTTCTGGTGATCGGACTGGTTTTCAAGGTTAGGCAGTGTGCATTGCGCAAACTGCTTCCAAGCCCTGCGCAAATGACAGAAGATTTAAACAGCAACGCTCGGCTGCCGGTGACAGTTCAAACACAAACGATAAGGAGGAGTTCAGTCAAAATTAACGGCACAAAATAGTGACTCGAGTTCCCCAGGCACCTACATGCTGCTACCAGTGAACTCATCAGCTCAGATGTTCTTTGGTCAAAGAAACACGTTCAGGTTTAATTCTTACGCATTAGTCCCTCGTATGTTCCTTCAGAATGACGTATTCTCCTGGTTGTTCTGAGCACCATCCCGGTTGATGCCCATCTTGGTAAACTTTGCGGTAACGAGAAAACAATCTGTAAAATACCCCAGTCCTCTTTTCTCCTTTAACACGGTGTTTGTTTAAACAATATGGCACAACATTTCTTTTAAATTTTTTTTTTTATTTTTATTTTCTCAATTAAGGCACATGACGTATAGAAATACTGAGGTACAAAATGCAAATTTCTGCATAAGAGTTTTAAAATAATCATTTTGGAAAATGAAGGTGAACATCATCTTCCAGAATCTTCAGCTTTTAGCTTGTTTTTTCTTTTGGACCAGTTCAACCAGCAACTTGTACCTAGCGATACAGTCTTCCTGTAGGAAGAGAAAAAGAGAGGTGAAAACAGTTACTTCCACAGATCGGTGCAGCCCTCGTAAGCCTGTGGGGCCTGCTTGTTGCTGTGCCCAGTGCCAGAGAAGCGGCCTCACCAGGTCCATGTGCTTTACACAGAACCTGCCTGGAGCTTCCTGGGTGAGTCCAGCTGGTCCCAGCAGCCAAGGCTGAACGTCCAGCCCAAGGTGTGGCGTGAGCCTCGGAGCAGCTGTTAGTGAGGCCTACTATCCTTATAATAATGACTTCCAACGTGCTAGCCCTCCGTAATGATCATTTTTAACATTTCACTATTGCATCACAACATGTCACTTCAGAGAAACCAAAAATCTTGAGGCCAGGCGTCCATGTTATTGTCCTTTGGGTCTGCCTCTCCCCAGGGGCGGCTGGGAGGGCTGTGGGATGCGTCAGCCCAGCCCCACGGGGCACCTGCAGGGAGGGTGTGCAGCTTCCTCCTGCTCGTCCCAGCCCCTCCTCGACCTTCCGGCCTGTCAGGTACAGAACTTGTAGCTTCAGATCCCAGCTGCCTGCAGCTGGCACCCTTGGGGCGGGGACTCATGACTGTCATGTTTCTCGCAAGGTACTTTCCAGAATCCATTTCTGGTTCTGTTTTTAAAAAAAAAACAAACTTGCCTCAATGGCATGGAAAGTCTTCACTAACTAAAGTTCTAGTGCAAACTGACTTCTGCTCCATAGCAGCTGATTTTATCAGCTGCCTCGGACAGGGAAAGGTTGTTCATTCTTTTCCTCGAATTTTAGCCTGGTCGTGTCCTGAGAGTATAAGTGCCTTTTCTGCGTCCCCAAAGATATCTTGCCTAGTTAGCGTCTTTAAAAAGAGCAGCTTTTCCGTAATAGCTCTGCTGCCTGCTGGGGCCACCTAGTGCATGACACCGAAGGCAGGTGGCCAGCACCCCGCCTGGAGGACAGCGTGGGCCCCAGCTCTGAGCGGCAGCCCCCTCCGCCCCGCCTCACAGAGGCGGCTCCTCCAGGCCCAGAATTCCCAGTGCCTCGAAGGCCACTTACAGGGAGTCACTCCTTAGCAAGCGAGCCCTCCGGCCACCTCTCCTGGACTTGGTTCCAATGTCAAGGCTTAGAGGGAATGTCTACAGGACAATAAAAGCCCCGCTCATCTCTCATCTCGGAGGAAACAGGAAGGTTTCCAAACCCCAAGGCAATGAGTTTCTGAGTGTTCTATCTTTAGGAATCCACAGTTCCAGCTCCTTCATTTTAAACCAATGTCGATTCATCACACATGCAAATGCCTATGTCCTGACAGATGCTAGGGAAATTCAGGGAAAATCATTACTTCTGGCAAACCAGTTGGAGAGGCTGGGAGAATCTGTGTTTCTCAAATAGATCAGCTGCTAATGGTTTTATTTTTCTCCCCGGGAATTCTCGACCTCCTCATTTGAAAGTGGGTGATGATAGATAACTAGACCTGTACACACGGGGACATTCATGGCCACAAGCTAGATTTTCCAACATCGAATTTCAATTAAAAAAACGTAAGAATGTAAATGAACATCAATGTGCCCAGAGGCTACTGAGCGATGGGCACAGAAGGTGGAAGAGACGGTGCTTTTGATTTCTCAGTGTTCCCTGCCTCAGACCCAGCAAAGCAGCCCCGGAGACGGCCCGTGGAGAAAGGGACGAGTTGGAAAGATCAGGATGGGAAGGGCGACAGCCCCACACGGGCCCCGCAGAAGGCAAAGATGGGGCCGGGCTGGCTTTGCCCAGGGACACCCCGCTTCCCGCCTGAGCTGTTATCTGAGAACTACCTGCAGATGTATTCACGCAGATACTGAGAGCTGTCAATGGGGAGAGAAGCCTGTTAGAACCAGTCAAGGCTACGGAGGGCACAATGACCCCACACACATTATGCCTCCTGAGCCTCTGGTCAACTAGGTGCTACGGCTGGGGTCACAGTGAGTCAGCTGCAGAGCTGGTGGTCGTGGCAACACCGTGTGCCACACGCGTCCCTCGGTGAAATGCCACAGCTACGGAGCTGGAGGGGCGTGTGGTTTTGAGACCTCGCTCTGACTGGAAGGGGCTTGACCTGCTCCGCTGCCCTCGGCGTGACGAGGGCCCTGCCCGGCCACCCCGGCTTCTCTCAAACTGCCGCCTGCCCGAGCATAGCAAATGCTGCAGTGGCTGGCAGGGGGCTGAGGGTGGAATTTAGGATCTACGTGAGCAGTTTTCTCTGGGAAAAGCCCCCTGGGATGAGCAGTGACGCAGCTTTGCCCCCCGCCCTAGTGAGCGCTGCACCGCACCCGCCTGGGCCCCTCGTGCGCTCAGGGGACCCGACGGGCCAACGAGAGGCCGCGCGGACAGGTGTGGACAGGTGCGGACAGGTGTGGACAGGTGCGGACGGGAGGACACGGGCGGGACGAGGGCGCCATCGGGCGGAGCCGGCTGCGGTCCCGCCTCACCCACCTTACTCTTCGACGGGACACATCTGGCTATTCTGTCCCAGCGGTCGGAGGCTCCCTTTGGGTGCTGCTGCAATGCCAGTTCCAGAAGTTTCTGCTGCGTCTGCGTCCACGGCTCCTCCGCGGCGTGGCCCCGCTCCCTCCTCTGGCTCTCCTCGTCGCTGGACGCGGTTTGCTCCGCGGCGTCGAAGTCCTTCTGCCGCCTGCCGCGGAGCCTGTCCTCGGGCTCGGGGGGCCGCCGCCGCCGCGGGCCGCCCCCCTCGCCCTCCGGCGCCTCCCCCTGCGCCGCGTCGTCCGGTGGGGCCGCCGCGGGCCGGGCGGGCCTGGCGTGCGGGGCCGTGGCCCGCAGCTCGGCCAGTCTGACCGTCCCTGCGGGCACGGGGAAGGGGAAGGGCGAGGTCAAGGTCAAGCCAGTGACAGCAGTGCCCCCCCCACGCAGACGGTGTGCTGAGCACCTTGCATAGTTATTTCACTTAACTTCACACATTCTGGTGGGGGGGGGGAGGTGTCAGCACCCTAATGTGCAGTCTCAGAGCATCGGTCCTGCGGGACCCCAGGCCTCCCACTGCCGCCGCTCGCCGCAGCAGCGGGCGCAGGGGCTGCGGAGCGATGACCTGCACCGAAGGCCCAGTGGGTCCCCACTCCATCAGCGTAACTGAGGTGTCTGTCGGGCCGTGCCCGCTCCCCGCTGCAGGGGGCCACCGACGCCCATGGGGTCTGCTCCCTGCCCGAAGCCGCCTCCGATGCCGCTGTGACACCCCTGGTTTCGCTGCTCGACAGCAAGGGGCAGCCCAGCGCGGTGTCCCAGCCACAGGTGCCGCCTCAGAGATGCCCTTGAACGTTCTACTACTACGCATTTCCAGTCTCTCCACGCTCCTCGCCGCCTCCTCTAGTAAGGCCTGTGTCTGTCCTCTCCGCCGCAGCACTCTGCCTTTTCAGGACACGTTTGTGGAGGCTGTCCTGGAGGTCGGCTTCTTCCACATATAACTTTATTGATAAAAAAGGAGTCTGGGAATGCCCTCCTTCCTAAAGCCGGTAGAGCCTGCATTGTTCTCCCTGAGCCCTGCTTCTGAGTTGAGTGGGAAGGTGTGGGAGGCATTTTCTCACTTCCCAGTTCCAAGAATGGAGAAGCTAACAAAATTCCAGGTAGTCTCAGAGGAAAGAGTTGGAGAAATAGATTCTTGGGAAAGCTGCCTGTTGTCTATTCTGAAGGACGCACACGTTGGCTTCCCCTGCAGCCCACCCACCCCAACACTAGAGAAGAACAGGTGTTTATAGTTCTTTAAACTTATTAAATACATCTTAGCACCTACTGTACTGGGTCGGATTGGCTTGTTGGTGCCTGTAATTCGACTTGGTGAACTATTATACCGGTGTATTTAAAGAGTTATAAAAAGGGATTTATTTTGAAGAAATTGCTTTAGATTGATGGGGGGAAGCGGGTGCTAACTCACCGGGGGAGCAGGCCACACAGTCCTTCAGTTGCTTGGCTTTGGTTGTCACCTGTTTCAAAATATAAAAGCAAAGAAAACCTTATTTTCCACATTCCAACTGTAGGTCAAGCAACCTATTGCATATAAGTTTCGTGGGAATGAACAGGGTTGACTGAATCTTAGGCCTGGAAGGATCCTAGGTCATCAGTCCAACCCATTTATTGAAGCAACAAGGAAACTGAAGCTTGGAAAGATCATATGGATTGTCTGGAAAAAGTCAATCAGTGGCAGAGTCAGAACCAGAACTCAGGCTCCCTACTTCTAAATCAGTGACAGTTCCATAATACTAGGCTGCCTCTTAAAATACTCTAGTGCCCAAATCACTATACAAACAGGCCATGTTTTTTAGTTAGAATTTCCTGAAAGAGAACTTCTTTCTTCACTGGGGAACAGTATACCAATGAGTACTATGAACGGGGAAATTTACTCTTATGCTAATGAGGTTTTAATGATATAAAGTCTTTGCGTCCTAGAAAGAAACAGTAAGAGCGTGTAAGAGTGACACTAGAGGAAGAATTTATTGGTGGAATGGGGTGGCTGGACCTGAGATCCATGAGACATTGACATACAAGAGTGTGGATCCACACAGATGATTTTGTTTGGTGGCAATTATTATATTTTGTCTCTATATAAATGGCATCATGTTGTGCGTCTCATTCTATAGTTTGCTTTTTTTTTTTTCATTTAACAATGTCTCAGAGATCTACATATGGATTTCTCTTTTAAAAATTTGAGCAAATGGAAAGTACAGATTTTAAATATATAATTCAATGAATTTTGAGTAAAAACCTGCCAAAAATGCCCCAAAACCCATATGACCAACATTCTATAGAACATCACTATTGCTCTAGAAAGTTCCCTCGTGCCCCTAAGTCAATCTCTATCCTTCCATAAACAACCACTGTTCTAATTTCTATTATATACATATATTAAAATGTGGGGTCAAAATGAATTAAAAGCTTAAAAAAATGGATAATTGTCCTTATGCATTTATTAAACAAGTCGTCTTTTTTCCATTAATTAAAAAATGCAGACTTGATTAAAATTATTTTCAGTTGTATAAATGGTCTATTTTTCTATACTTTATATCCTTTATATCCCATTCATTCATAAACCAGTATTTCACTGCTTTAATGAAACCTTAGGGTAAAACCTTAGACAAGTATGATGGTGAAGAACTGAGTTAGGCGGCTGTGGCATTCATTCAGCCCTGGTCCCACACCTTTTATTCGGCGGGTAGCCTTGAGCAGTTTCCAATCCTTTCTCTGTCTCATGCACTGACTTCTGTAATACGTAGATAATACTAATAAAATTTTCCTGTTTGGGATTTAATCTCTTAGCAAGATACCTGGCAGACAGTCAAGGCTCAGTAAATATTACCTATTCTAATTGACATGGATCATTTATTTTATATTCACACAAAGGGCAGAATTAGAGGAAATATTTAAAGCTGCTTAGAAACATGCTTCAGTTTTATTCCCTACCGTCCTCTCTCCCTCGATTTTGTTTCCTATTTCATGGAAGGAAAGCTGAAGTTGTCCAGAATGCACGTCCCTGACGTCCAACCTCCCAACTCAGACTGTGACCATGTCGTCACGTAGCTGTCCCTTCTGTTATCTCGGTTCAAAGAAAGGAATCATCATCTTCCCTCCTGAACCCTCCACCAATCAATCTTCTTTGCTTTCATCTCGAACGTCTCCCTGTCCATCAGACATGTCCCATCAACCTTCAAACTTAGCGTCAGTGGTCTCTAAACACGATCCTCCTCTGAGCTGTTTCTCTTCGGCGTGGCTTTTATGACAGAGTCTCCTGGTGTCCCCTCTTCCTCTGAATGTTTCTTCACCGGCCCCTCCCATGCGCTCCTGCCTCTCGCTCCCCAGTGTACCTCAACATTCTGTCCTTGCCAATCATATGTTCTTTCCTTTTTCTCCTGGTATCTTGTGCCATCTGTTCAATAACACCTTAGGGAAAAAAGGATTAACGTGTAGCTCTGCTCCTGACCTCTACCTTTGGAATGCCAGGCTGACAGGAATTGACCATCTAACACAATAGATCATCGGATCTGAAAGGACTCCACCTGTAGAACAATAAGCTTACTGTGTACCAGCCATTGTTCTAAATAAGGTGTGCCTGTGTGTACATATTCCTTGCAGAAGCCATATTAGGTAGGTATATAATGATTATCTCCCTTTACAGAATCTGAGGCCCAGAAAATATAATAACAGGCTAGTAACTGAACCCAGGCAAGTGGGTCTCCAAAACCTTTGCTCTCAATCACACAAGTTCTGCCTTTCAAATCCAAATCTCTTATTTCATAAATGAAGAAATAGGCCAAGTGCTCTTTCTGCTGTACTACATGGCGTCTTTCTAACTGCCGCTAATTTTATACGGAGGTCTCCTAGCTCCACAAACTAAACAAATCCCAGACTAAACTCATCAACTTCTCTGCTTTTCTTTCCTTCCTTCACAGCACTATTACCCCAGTCACTTAGGCTCCAAACCTAGTCAATTTTTGAACTTTTCTCTCCCTCCCCAACCAGCTACTATGTTCTTCTCAGTATCAGTCCTATCTGTTCCCTTCTCTTTTAGACTCCAACGCCCATATTAGTTCTTCATTCTCACCTGAGCGAGCTACTATATCTGCCTTCTACCTGGTCCTCAACATATTTATAGTTCTTGTAGAATAGTATCCCTAAGGCAGAGTTCTGATCAAAAACCTTTGATGAGTCATCACTGACTATATCATAAAGTGTTCAATTCTGAACCTGACATCAAGGAAATTCATAATCCGAAGAGTCCTGTGCATATGCTTCCTTTCAGCAGTCCTAAACAATCAGTGCTCCCCAGACACTATTCTGTACTTTTGGCCATTGTCAACAATGTCTGAAATGATCTTCCTTTCTTCAGCAAACCTCTCTTTAAATATCTGTCCAAGCCAAACCATCCTTCCAAATACTCTCGAATGTGGCTTCCTATCCTTGAAGGCATCCCTGATGTCCACCACAGGACTAACTCTGGTGACTGAATCCCTCTCCTCTCAATTTCTGCTACATTTTTAAAGATTTTATTTTATATTAAATATAATAAATTTTTCTCCTTTACAGTTCTATGAATTTTAACACAATTATATAGATGCATGTAACCAATACCACATACAGAATATGAAACAATTCTTTTCCCCCCTATATCTTCTTTTTTAAAAAACAAAATATTTTAGAGATTACTCTAGAGTACTACCCAGATTTTCCTCATTTCTTTAACAGTTTGAGATGTAATTCACATACCATACCATACCATACCATACCAATGGTTAATATTATTAACCATTTAATTGTACACTTTAATAGGTGAATTAAAGTGTACAATTCAATGGTTATTAATATATTCAAATATGTATAATCATCACCAGAGTCCATTTTAGAACATTTTCATACTTCAAAACAAAACACACTGCATGCTTCAGCTATCACTCCCATCCTCCCCACCCCACCCCTCACCTCCACAACTAATTTACCTCTGTCTCTATAGAATCTCATGTTCTGGGCTTTCATATGAATGGAATCATGTGGATTTTTGTGGCTGGCTTCTTTCACTTAGGGTAATGTTTTCCAGGTTCATTCAAGTTGTAGTATATATCAGCATTTCTTTTTCATTGTTGAATAATATTCCACTGTATGGATTACCACATTTTGTTTATCCATCAGTTAATATTATTTTGTGTTATCTCTATCTTTGGCTATTATAATTAACAGTGCTATAAACATTTGTGTGGGCACATGTTTTCATTTATGTTGGGTATATACCTAGTAGTAAAATTGTTATATGGTAACTCTGTTTAAATTTTTGTGGAACCGCCATACCGTTTTCCAAGATGGCTACAGTACTTTATAGTCACAGCAGCAGAGTATGAGGCTTCTGATTTCTCTAGATATTTGCTAACACTTATTATCACTCAACTTTTTGATTCTAGCCAGCCTAAAGGGTTTCGAAGTGGTACCTGGTGTTGTTTGTGGAGGTGGTTGGGTAGTGCTCTGATGTGGTCTGAAGATGACCACTGAGGGTATTGGTTCTAGGCTCCTTGGGAGGGGCTCTGGTGCAGGCCAAGGTTAGCCGCTGCCTGTGTCCTACATGAGGCCACTTGATATGAGCTGCGAAGTAATATGCAGATGGTTGGTACTTGGGCTGGGTTTGGAGGTGTCTGGGAGAGATGGAGCTGGAACCAAGGGCGGCTGTCACTAGTATCAGGCTTGGAGCTGCTTAGCGAGAGTTGTGTCAAGGCCAGATGATGCTTGTCTGGGGTTTGTGAATGTTTGAGAGATTTTAGGAAAGTTCACAGCATGAGCCAAGATAGGCCATTTGTATGGAAAATCCACTGGAAGTGGCTTGGGTGGGCTGAATCACCAACCTGTTAGCCAGGTTGATGGAGACTCAGATATGGCACCTATCTGCGTGTGCAGGCTGGGCAGGAGGAGGGCCCAACAAAGGAACAATGGCTTTTGCCAAGGCTTCTGTCTGGGATAAAGCTGCCTCTCCATCCCTTGCCCTGAAGCCAGACAATTCACTTCTTCCCTGTATGTCCTTGGCATCTTTCAAGCTGCTGTTCCAGTGCTAGAGCTCAGTGAGTCTGTCAACAAGTAAGGCCGTGTGTGGGTCCTTTAAGAGGAACGCCTGCGACTCTAGCAGCCCTCTGTCTCACTCAGCAACAATCCCCGTGCAGCCGGAAGTGAGGACTTTTATTCCTGGCAGTAGAACTCTGGGCTGGGGAGCTTGGTGTGAAAATGGGACCCCTTGCTCCTTGGGGGATATTGCTGCAGCTGAGACATCCCTCCCGATTTTTAACTGCCACACATAGGTGTGGGACCAGCCTGTTCTGCATCTCTGCCCCTTCTATCAGTCTTGAGGTGGCTTTTTCTGTATGTCCTTAGTTACAGGACTTCTGTTCAGTGAGGATCACTGATGTAGTTCTGTAGTTTAGTTGTAATGATGATGTGGTCATGGTAGGAGGAGAGCCACAGCATTTACCTACTCCCCCACCTTGACCGGAATGCTTGCCTTTCTTCTTAATAAAGAAATGTACAGCTATAAAGTTCTGTCTTAGCTTCACTGCCTAAGTTTTGATATGTTATGTCTTCATTTTTCATTCATCTTTAAGAATTTTGATTCCCCTGTGGTTTCTTCTTTGACTCACTGGTCATTTGGGAGTAATTTCCACATACCTGTTGATTTTTCCCAATTCATTCTGGCTACTGATTTCTAATTTCATTCTATTGGAATCAGAGAACATACTTTGCACCATTTCTAGCCTTTTAAATGTACATGGCCTAATATAAAGCTCAGTGGCCAGGGTGTTGCTGAGTACAGTAGCATGCCACTTCAGGAAAGTCATCTTCCAGTGCACATGGTCATCAGCAAATCTCCTTCTCTCCCGTAGATTTAGATGACTTCAATTACATGGGTGCCAATTTACCTTTTTTTTTTTTGAAAAGGTATACTTGACAAGTAAAATTATAAAAAATTTAAAGTGTAAAATGTGACTTAATATGTGTATACATTGTGAAAAGATTCCCCCTAGTCAAGCTAATTAACACATCCATTACTTCATGTAAGTTCTCTTAAAAAAAAAAAAAGTGAGGTAATGGATGTGTTAATTAACTTAACTGCGGGGAATCTTTTCATAATGTATACATATATTGTATAATTTCAATTATCCAATAGTGTTAGTACCTACAGTCGCCATGTTATACATTAGATCCTTAGACCTTGCTCGTAACCTTTGACCCTCTCCCAATTTGTTCCATTCCCCCAGATCCAGGCAACAACTTTTCTACAATTAGTTTCTATGAGCTTGACTTTTTAGGGGCCAAACAGTATTATATATACATACCTCATTTTCTTTGTCCACTCATCTACTGCCAGACACTTAGTTTCCATATCTTGGCTACTATGAAAAACGCTAGCCGATGTGCTATTGTTTATAAAATGAATAGTTTATATAGTATGAATAGTGTTAAAATACTATATAACTATACTATATAGCGTAACTATGCAGTTATATAGTATAAATAAAATGTAATTTTATAAAATTATATATTTTTTAACGAAAGTATAGATATCTTTCTGAAATAATGATTTTGCTTCCTTTGAAAATATCACCCAGAAGTGGAATTGCTGGATCACATGGCAGCTCTATTTTTAATTTCCTGAGGAACCTCCATAGTGTTTTGCATAGTGTCTACACCAATTTACATTCCCATCAACATTGCACAAGGGTTCCCATTTCTCCACATCCTTGCCAGTATTTGTTATCTTTTGTATTTCTGATAAAAAAACATCCAAACAGATGTGAAGTGAACTCATTGAGGTTTTGATTTGCCTTTCTCTGATTAGTGATATTGATACATTTTCATATACCTGTTGGCCATTTGCATTTCTTCTTTACAAATATGTCTATTTAGGTCTTTTGCTCTTAAAATTTTTTTGGCTGTTGAGTTGTAAGAGTTTCTTGTAAATTTTGGATATTAACCCCTTCTTGCATATATGGGTTGCAGTTTTATCCCCTACTTTGTAGGGTGCTTTATCATTTTGTTGAGATTCTTTTGCTGTGCAAAAACTTTATAAAGTGATGTAGTCCTACTTGTTTATTTTTGTTTTTTGTTGCCTTTGCTTTTGGTGTCAAATAAAAAAAATGTTGGCAAGACTGATGTCAAGGAGCTTTTCCACTTATGCTTTCTTCTAGGAGTTTTATGATTTCAGGTCTGTGTTCAAGTTTTTAATCTATTTTGAGTTAATTTTTACATATGGTATAAGGTGGTGGTTCAGTTCCATTCTTTTGCAGGTTGCTGTCCAAAATATCCCACCACCGTTGTTTGAGGAGACTGTTTATTCTTGTATATTTAAGATTGTTTATTCAATGGTATATTTTGACTCTTTTGTCATAAATTCATTGACCATATATGTATTAATTTTGGAGCTCTCTGTTCTGTTTCATTGATCTATGTGTCTTATTTGTATGCCAAATACTATACTGTTTCAATTCCTGTAGTTTTGTAATACAGTTTGAAATCAGAGCATATGATGCCTCCGGTTTTGTTCTTCTCAAAGATTGCTTTGGCTATTTAGGGTCTTTTGTGGTTCCACACCAAATTTAGGATTGTTTGTTCTATTTCTATGAAAAATATCATTGGAATTTTGATAGGGATGGCACTGAATCTGTAGATCATTTTGGATAGGTAGGTATGGACATTTTAACAATATGAACTCTTCCAATCCATGAACGTGGATTATACTGCTATTTATTAAGTGTCCTCTTCACTTTCTTTCGTCATGTTTTATAGTTTTCAATGAATAGACTCTTCACTTTTTGGTTAAATTTATTCCTAAGTATTTAATTCTTTTTGAAGCTCTTGTAAGTGGGATTATTTTCTTAATTTCTCTTTCCAGTAGTTCTTTGTTGTTGTATAGAAGCACAACTGATTTTTGTGCATTGGTTTTTTTATCCTGCAACTTTACTGAAATAGTTTATAAGTTCTAAGTTTCTTTTTGTGTGGAGTCTTTAGGGTTTTCTATGTATATCATGTCATCTGCAGAACAGAGATGACATGGTCCTCTCTATTTCTCTCCTAGAGAGCCCGATGACTTCAAGAACACGAGTGCCAATTTACTCTTGAAATGTTTAGTGTTATCTTTTCTCACATGTTCCACAATGAATTTTTCAGCTGCTCATTCTGTTTTTACATCATGTGCAACTGCAGAAGTTACATTAAGAGAACAATGTAACTTGGTGATATTTTTTTTAGGACTTTTCTTCTTGGGTGAACAGATATATTCCTACATAGATCTCATATACTTAAAAGGCTTTTCTTCTTCAGCATCTGAACAAATATTATGGGTTATCAGCTTGGGTGGGCTTTTGGATAACACTAGATCCACATGTGTATTAAAACTCACATGGATTATAGGATTGTGGGGAAATTTGTTTCATTATGTTCTGATTCAAAGCAGAAAACACTTTATAATCCTTCTTAATACAGTTATACCTAACTTTATCTTTAAAGTTCACAAAATTGGGACCCTATGATTTAATCTGGGACATCTGGGTTAGAGCTGAGTGAATGAAAAAAATAGGTTTTATTTCTTCTAGTGAAAATACTGATGAATGTGACAGAAAATTAAATAAGAAAAATAAAAATTATATTCTGTATGGTATTGATAGGACTAGTGGATAGTCATATGGCAGCACATTTCTAGTCAATATATAGAAGAAATTTCTAATTTTGTGAGCTATGGAAAGTGTATTCTCACATTCCCCGCATCCTCAGATAACTCAGAAAATAAATATTGACCACTAGAGATGACTTCAAGTCATATTTTTCAAATTCTGCCTGACTTGATGATGTCATAAGTGTTACTCATAATACAAATCATGTAACTGAAGTTAGTTATTTTCATTCATTTATATTTAATTTTGGCCAACTTTCTGTTTGAATTTAGCACCCACATAACTCAGAACTACAATAACTTACAAAGGGCACTCTGTTACCTGAATATTAAATAAACCACCTGAAAAATGTTTCCAGCTGGTAGAAGGCAGTGCTGTTCATTCTTATTATTTCTCCAAAATCTTTAAAAATGGTCTCTATCTGGACAGAAAAATACAAGAAGTAATAATAATGTTCCTCTTAACCATTAAAAAAAGGGCTTTCCATTAACTTCCTGATTACTGCTATCAGTAATTTAGATGGCCATTTACTGGGAGAGAATACTTCTGCTAGCAGATAATAGTGTAGCTCTGCAGATATTGTTAGTCCATCAACGAGATACTGTAACAACACAACCTATATTCGCCCGTCTACCTCTTTTTTAAATGGTCTCCCCATATTTTTAGCACAAGGAAGCAATTTTAAATTACATGAATAATTATTAGCATCTGCTTGAGGGTCACCGGTCTGTTGACTGGCCGCATCTCTAAGCAGTACATTAGGAAAAAAAAGTAAAGCAAATCAGAGTAATAAAATAAATCTCTACTATAAAGTAGGATGCTATTACCAGACCATAGATTATAATGTGAGTTAAACCAATTTCTTCATGAATAAAATCATCCCCAGGATTCAAAGTGCATGTGATTGTAACTAGTAAATTAGATCTGGCTTTCAAAGTAAATACTATCTTCTCGAGGTAAGATACGGGGTTCTGATAAATGAGTACAAATTACAAATTCAGTATATTAGTAACACATGACACCAAGGTCCAGAAAAAATATATAAGAATGTTAAACAGGAGATATATGATACCGAAAAGCTTTCATGTAATCATGCAAGTATGCTTTGCTTGAGTGAGTCAATAAAGAAGATGAGCAGTGTTTAGCAGAGTTTAATCAGACCTCGAATGTTTCTGTGGTTCAACTATTCAAAGGGCATATGGGAGAGCAACGGTTTATACAGCTACTCGGGAGTAAAGCCACATTAACTGGCCAGTGTCTTGCTCTCCAATTTATCCCTCTTTGGCCAGCACCTCAGAAAACCAAGAAATTTCACTTTGAAGATATTATTTGACCAAGGTATGCAAACAATAGTGTTTCCTTATGTGCAGGGTTCCAAATTAAGCTCTCGCTAAACCAAGAGGACAATGTGGCTTTAATAAGAGTCAGATGATCTTAGTTCCAGTCCTAGCCTGTGATTAACTAGTTTGCAGCCTTGAACAAATCCTTGATCTCTTTCTAGAACTCATATCTGCGATAAGTGATTATTATAGTGGTTTACAACTGTGTAACAATTCATATTAACAAAGTATTTGTGTAATGTTATCACATTCCATCCCCCGACTATCCTGGGGAATTCATATCACAGATGAAGAAACTGCTGCTCATAGTGATCTGATGACATGAAAGTAATACAGCCCATAAATGATAGAGTTAGGGCACCAAAACCTAGCTCCCTTTTAAATTCTGTTCTCTTTTTGCTTTTTCTCAAACAAAAAAAACAGAAAAGCATTATTCTAGATTCACCGAATGTGACATTATTAATGAAATAGCTCTCATTTTGTATCCATTACCAAGACTTATTAAGTACCGACTTAGTGTATCATCGTACTGAGAACAGTGGTGTATACACAGGCCTAGAGCTGTCCACCTCAAGGAGCTTCCATTCTGGTTATTTCTTTGCATACTCGTACAAGAGATTTACAATTAATGAGGACTGTTTTTATACGGAAGAAAATTATTGTTTAAAGCAAAAAAGCCTTTTATTTCTAAATTAATGTTGGCTAAAGCAATGAAAGAACAATCCAAGATAGGCCTGTAGTATTGACAGCTTGGGAGTTTGGCCTCACCGCTAAAGAAGGATAATTCTGTGCTGTTCTACCTGAGTTATGGCCAATCACTTACTGGGAGAATTTAGTGAAGATACAAGCCCTTTGTACTTCAGCCTTCTCAATGTGTGTCAAATAAATCTCTCAGCAAAATCTGCCCCCTTGCTAATTTGCAAGGGTTTAAAAAATCTAGCAGACTGGGTGTACATGTTGTCCTTCTCCACCACTTTGTGTTTTCCTTCTTAAGCTGTGTGCTCTGAGGAATAAGACAAGTGAACCAGACAAAAAGAGGAGAAGGGCCTCTGACAGGGGAATACAGCCAGGCAAAAATATTAATCGACGGCTCTAGAATTCCTCTGAGAAACGGAGCTGTCTTTGTGGAAAGGACCGTCTCGCAAGTGTTTCAAGTGGAGGTTAAGGGCTCCCATTACCTACTGGGCTTAGGTGTCAGCTGCCACCCAGACTCCAGAGCAAGGAGCAAAGTCCTCTGCAGCACAGATGACAGAATCTGGAGCCCAGGTTGAGGGTTAATCTGGAAGAGAGAAAGTGAGGGAAAACAGAAGACAGGAGGAAGGTAAAGCCAGAAAGGGAATAAGGTTAGAGGAGAAAAGAAACTGGAGATGGCGTGACCAAGGAGGGCACTGGCTGGGAACAGTAATGGCTGGTATGGATTTTTAAGTTGCTTGTTACAGGGTGTTCTTCCAGTTCCCTATAAAATCACTAAGAATGTTGATCATAGTGTAAGCTTCAGGCTCCGTTTAATCTAGATCCACCCCTGCTCATTAATGCTTTTGTATGAGTGGAGTCTTTCTGAGAAACTCAATGTAGTAAAGTACAAAGGAGGCACCCTAGGATGCAGGTATTTGGGGGAAGAAAAATATCAGCCCTGCAAATTAACACAGATATCGGGAATATGTTCTGACTTTGACAGGAAGTGGAATCATTGGTGTCTTAGATAATCAGTTCTAAACCTCTGAGAGGCAGGCAAGGAGGGTCCATCCGACATCTGGGTTACAACAGAATGACAAGGATAAGCGGAAACAGTATTCTAGAAAGTAATGTAAATTCTTTACTCTGCAACTTCAGGCACGTCATCTAACATTTGTGTGCCCCCAGGTTTCCCACTATGAGCCTCCTGAAAATTCATTCCAGAGCTAATGATGAATTCTGTACCACAGAGCCACTGAACTACTAACAATTAGCAAAGTCATAGGATACAAGACTAACATATAAAAATCAACTGTATTTCTACATATTAGCAACGACAATCTGAAAGTATAATTAAGAAAACAGGTATGAGAAGATATCTTACCTTCACAGTAGCCTCAAAAAGATTAAGATACTAAGAATAACTTGACAAAAGGAGTTCCAGACTTACTGAAAACGACAAACATTACAGATAGGAATTAAAATGCTCGAAATAAGTGGAGAGACATTCCATGGTCATGGACCTGTCAGATGCAGCCACATCTCGACTGTTGTGAACACTGCTGCAGTGAGCAAGGGAGGGCAGATATTGCTTAGAGATCCTGATTTCACTTCTTTTGGCTGCACACCAGAAGTGGAATTGTTGGGTCATAAAGTAATCCCACTTTTAATTTCTGGAAGAATCTTCATACTGTTTTCTATAATGACTGAATCATTTTACATTCTCGCCAAAATTCCAATTTCTCCATATCCTTGCCAATACAACATCTTTTGTTTTTCTGATAATGACCATCCTGACAGGTGAGAGATGATATCTTATTTTGGTTTTGATTTGCATTCCCCTGATGATTAGTGATGTTGAGCATCTTATATACTCGTTGGCCATTTTTAAATATTTTTTTGGGGGGCGGGGGGCAGGCTAAGTTGTAGGAGTTCCTTATATATTTTGGAGATTAATCCTTTGTTGGATGTGTGGTTTGCAAATATTTCCTCCCACTCTGTGGGTTACCCTTTCACTCTGTTCTCTTGCTGTGCAGAGCTTTTTATCTTGATATATTCCTGCTTGTTTGGTTTTTGTTGCTTGTGCTTTTGGTGTCACATCAATGAAATCATTGCCACGATCAATGTCACGAAGGTTTTCTCTTATTTCCTTCTAAGGGTTTTACAGTTTGTTATTAAGAAATTTTGAGTTGACTTTTTGTGGTATAAGATAAGGGTCCAATTTCATTCTTTTGCATGTGGATGTGCAGTTTTCCCAGCACCGTTTGTTGAAGGGACTGTCCTTTCCCGAGTGTGTGTCTGGCATCCTTGTTGAGGACCATCTGACTGCATATGTGTGGATTTACTTCTGGGCTCTCCATTCTGCTCCACTGTCAATTGTTGTCGTTATGCCAGCACCATGCTGTTGTGATTACTGTAGCTTTGGAATATATCTTGAAATCAGGAAATGTGATGTCTCCAGCCTTTTCTTTCTCAACATTGTTTTGGCCATTTGGGGTCTTTTATGGTTTCATACAAATTTTACCATTTTTCCCCCCTATTTCTATAAATCAATGAAGCTTTTATAATAAATTTTAAAAGAATCAGGTAGGCCTATATATGCTGATATGGAAGGATATTGAAAGTAAAATGTTTGTTTTGTAAAAAAATTAAAAAAATTTTTAAATCAAAATAATATAGGTACACAACTTAAAAAAAAAAAGGCAATATATGGCAAGGGCTTAATGTGAAAAGCAATGTACCTACACTCAGAGGCACTCATTTCTGTTTATATTTCTTCTGATGGTTACAAGTATGACACAAAATAGTATGCTTTTGGTATGTTATATCCTGAATCCAACCTCTTTTTCCCACCTCTACAAACCACCCCTGGTCCAAACTACTTTTGTCTTTTGCACGGATGACCGAAACCGACTCTTTCTTGGCCTGTCTTCCTGCTTCCACACTTTGCCTGCCACGCGCCTTCTCCATAAAGCAGTCAGGATGACTCTTAGACCTTGCATTCCTTGGCTCAAAATCTTCCAAGGCTTCCCCATATCACTCCGAATAAAATCTAAAATTTTAACTTTGGCCAACGAGGTTCTTATCTGGTCTGGTCTGACATCACCTTTGGTTTCGTCTATAACCCCTCTTACTCCCTTCCCTGTCAGTCATATTGACCTCTTTGCTGGACTCTGCTCATCTAAATCATGTTCTTACCTCCAAGCCTTAGTAAATGCTGTTTCCTCTACCTAGATCGCTCCTTCTCAGCAACCTCGCTCCCTTACTTGCTTTGTGTCCCTGAACAAGTATTACCTCTGTGAAAGGCCTCTTCTCAGAACCCCGCTTTCAACCGCAACTCCCTTCAGTTTCTAACCTCTTCCCCTGCTTTGTTTTTCTCCACGGTGCTTGTCTCTATCTAGTTTTTCTTTTACTCCGTGCATTCAGGTTTCCGCCACCAAGCTTCTCCACCATCCCTGAGGGCAACTGTCTACCCGCATGGTTGCAGCCACACTGACATTCCAGCTCAGTGGAAGGGAAAAGCAAATAAGAGCTTCTACGAACACACATTACTTCTATTATGTTTCTCTGAAAAGAAATTAGTGACCTAGCCATAGCAGAGCTTGGGGGCCTTGGAAGTGCCGTGTTACCGGGCAAATATGTGCTTGACTACAACTCTACTACTAGATAAGGGGAGAACATATTTTGGTGGACAACTTGCCCGTCTTCCACAGTTTGACTTGAAAAATGTGAAAAACCTTTTGTCAAATATACAAAGTGTTTAAAGTATGAAAAGCCATTTTTTAAGATCTGGCATAATTATGATCTGATGACGACGACTCACTGTAGAGACCGCTACTGTGCTGTGATCACACTTCTTGTGCCACGCAAAGGAGAACGTTCTCATAATCAAATTCTTTTGCTCTATCACTTCATTTTCTAGCATACTTAAATTTGGACTATGTCTTTCTTTGCATGGTTTTCTGTTGTTTGTGGAGTTTCTAGTTGACTCTTTTTTTCATGTATAGAAATGTTTCCAGGTTCTCGGCCTTGCTCTCCAAGTTCCCTTTCTCCCAGGGTTGCTCTCACTCTCCTTTTCCAGTGTGGACCCACTGAGCTCATGGCCGCTATCACACGGGGGGTGCCTCAGGATTGCTGTTCACTGGCCTGGATGCATTAGTCCCTGAATTCCAGCTTTTCCTCTTGTTTGACTTCTTTCTTTTCTTTCTTTCTTTTTTTTTTTCTGGGATACAATCTCAGGAAACTTTCCAAGAAAGACCTGAGTCCTTGCCCCGGGTATTTACCATGACACCTGGCTTGTCCTTGATGCAGAACCACTTCCCCTCAGAACTGTGAAGGCGTTCTTGCCTTGTCTCTCAGAATCTGGTGTTGCTAAGCAACCTGATTTGCCTAACTTTAGAGGTTTCTTCTCCCTAGAACCTTTAAAGATCTATGTGGTCTCAGTGTGCATACACTTTCCCAGGATCTTTTCCATGTATCCTATTTGACTTTAGAAGGCTTTTATAAATTAGTACTAGGGGTTCCTCCATGGAAAACTTTATTATTTACTGAATAATGTTCTTGCATCTATTTTCTCTCTCACTGGAACTCTTTTATATCCAATTTGGACCTCTTGGGCTGATTCCCTCTATTTATCTTTTTCTATAACATTTTAAAATTACTTATCTCTTTATTTTGCTCTCTAGGTTTTCCTGATTTTAACTTTCAGTCATTCTACTTCATTCCAGTAGGACCTTTTGGTATCCATCAGGGAAAAATTCATAACTGCTTAATCTGTCCATTGGCCTGGGTAGAGTACTGCTATAATATTTCTTGGCCAGACATTTGCATTCCATGTCACCACTTCTATCTCAGCATTGAGCAAAATCACACATAGGAGGATAAAGGTATCCAATTAATAAAATACCAAAAATTCTATTATATTCTTACATAGATAAATGCAAAAATCCTAAATTATTAATAAATCAAGCCCAGCTTTTTATTATAATATATGACCAAGCGAAGTTTTTCTTGGAAATACAAAGAAGGGACCTTGATAATGTATTCCTTCTCACTAGGTCACATGAGAAAAATTATGACTATGTCAGGAAATTTTAATAAAAATCTTTGTTAATATTTCACACCTATTCCTGAACACATGTGTAATAAACTAGAATTAAAAAATTGAATAAAAATCCCTGGCATAATATATATTCTAACAATGACTAATATTAAAATTAATGGCCAAACACTAGGTTTTCTCACTAAGATGTTGAACAAAAAAGTCTGCACTAATTACTATTACTATAATATAACTTTTCTCTGGAATTGCTAGCTAATGCAATCAAATAAGATAACAAAATAAGATATAAAGAAAATGGCAAAGTATCTGCAGAAGATAGGATTGTCTATTCTAAATTTTTAATGGATTAACACAAACGCTATTTGAAATAAGACCAATAAGAAGACAAGTTACAAAAATCAGTGGTATAAAATTTTCACTTATTTGAGGCAATGATGAAAAAAAAATAATGTTCAGTGTTTATGAGACTCTGAGAAAGTGGCCTCTCTCATACTACCAGTGACACTGTATATTGTTATAACCTCTCTGGGGGGGGGGCAATTTTAGAGACATCACAGGTTCTGAAGACATCCATATTCTTGAACTACGCAGCTTTACTTCTAGGAATGTAAATTAAGAAAAAAGATATAAGTGGAAAAATGAATACCCACTACCCAAAAATCCTAGACATCTTAGTAAAACAGGAATAAAAAGGAATTTAAATGACGGTCAGTAGGACACTCCTTAATGATATCAAGACAACATGGAGTATTATGTGTTTGAAAAAATGATGTGGGTCTTAGTCATGTTTGTTAGAAAAGTGAAAAGGGCAGGATGCAGACTAATATTCTTAAAATTATGTATAATCGTATGCCTAAATAGGAAGGCTGAATTCTAGAATGATATACAACAAAATGTTTATAGAATTCATTTTTTCTTGTGGTTGATTTAAAAAATAACACTCAAGAAAAAATTTTTTTTCTAAAGTTTCTTTCTCTTTTGCTATGAACATAGTTTTATCGAAACAATTCTAATGATGTCTCTAGACACACTCAAAATGTTTATCATACACACAGCAATAAAACAGCATTGAAGAGTAATGAGAACATATCAAAATATCTGGTGGTGTCCCCCTCCACTCATAGTTGTCACCTTGAACAAACAACAGCAGTTTACTCAACTGTGAAATGAGAATAACGGTTGCCTGATCTACCTCACAATGCTGTTGTGAAAATCAAGTAAAAAAACCCAACATATATTTCAAGTTTTGAAAAATGTAAAATGCTTTGAAAATGAATGATGGCATAATCAATATTATCACTTAAAGCAGTTAAACATAAAAATGTTGATTTGATCTCTTAACTGACTTTTGCAGTGTTATTCTCATGTAGCGAATATATTGTTTTTAATCCTGTCCTATGTGTAATTTTGCTCAGTGCTGAGACAAAAATGGTGACATGGAATGCAAATCTATAAACCTCTGGCTCAAAAATCATATATAGCAAAACTCTACCCAGACCAATGGACAGATTAAGCAATTATTTATGTAGTTTCTCCTGATACCAAAAAAGTCCTTGTACCTCAAAATAATGCTCTGCCTTCTTTTTCCTTCAAACAGGCAATCAAGTTTCCTGAAATTCTTACACCAATAAGTTGTATACTTGGGGTAGGAACCCAAAGGCTCCTATTAAAATGTGTGTGTGTATTTGGTAACACATTAAACCATTATTATTAATATCATACTGAAAATTGGTTATGAGGTTAGCTGTTTCATCTAGCAAGAAGCATGGAACAAAGGACCCATTCCTTTTTAAAATTAAATATCTTTAAAGGTCCCAAGGTTGAGCAGGTGAGTGTAGAGGGAGGGGAGGGACCGGGCTCAGATCAGGAGATCTGCTGTGGGCAGGGAGCCTGGTTAAGAGGGTAGTGAGGATGAAGACAACGGAAAAGACGGTCCTCTTCATCTTTATAACTTGTGTAGGGCTATCCTGACTCTAAAAGTACAAGCAATTACATATTTGCCAAAACGATTACTATATATTTAGTTCACTGATAAACCATGAAGTTTATTTTCTATTGAAGATGATATATTTTTGAAATAACTGCCATAACAACATATAAATTTCCCGGTAGGCATCTCCTATATCTCCTTTTTGTAGCTTTATAAAATAAAATGGGGAATTTTACTTTCCCTCCTCTTCACTCTCGTGTGGGGACACTCACCTAACCGTACCTCTTAGCTCTCGCCGTGGCACTAAGGTAATTATAAAAGCCTGTTTAAATCTACCACCTGCCTTTTGTTCTGCTGCCTACCTGGGTCTTTTCCAATAGGTCTGTTAGCACAACCAGAGCATAAGAGATTAGTGACCACGGAGAGGAGCAGAATCAGTTTACATCCTTTCCGGCTAGAGAAGGATACTACTTCACAAGCAAGAAATCTGAGGCTCCTTGACCTTAATTTGGAAAACCTGCAGTTAATAATCACATTAAAGTTAGTTTCCCATGCCAGACAGTTTTTGTTTCCTCTGTTGTGTTTTACAATTTGGGTGTCCTTTGTGGTTATCACAATTATTTGCTGAAAGGCATATATTACCATTTAAAATATTGAATCTATAATAAAGTAAGCTTTATACAGTTTAGGTATCTTCAAGTTAAAATATACTTTGCACAAAGCTAATAACATTGCTTGTATTTATCCAGAGTAGAATCTAGCAATTTAACTCGTTAATTATGACAATACACTGCAAATGTCTTAATTGAGGAATAAAATGGGTTTTTCACTGTATCTGTCAACCTAAATCAAGACTATCAAGATCCCACCAAGGCCACACTGTCACCCCTCCCCTCAAAAGGTCAATTGAGAGAGAACTGAGCCTGAAGCTACAAATTTAGCAAGGAAAACAGGTCAAAGAGCAGATGTGCAGAGAGGGGGCGCTGGCACAGGTGAGCGGGTCAGGGTGCAGAGGTTCCCATGACGACGGAACGTGCCCGCTTTTTCGTAATCAAATAGTTAATGAGAACAAACTGAATTAACACCATAAGCCAAAAAGAGGTACGCGTGATCTTCTAAAGTGTGGTTAACTTTTACTTAACGTTCTAAGTAGAGGAACTTTATCAGCCGAACCCATTTCAGCAGCTTCAATATAATTTACTGCGTGTTCACTAAAACCAATTATTTGAGTCTTCAGATACCTGTTTTTCTTTTCGAGAGTCATCTACAGGTAGAGGTGTGTGCGTGTGTAGTTACTAAAATGGGATGTACAGGGCAGCTATGGAGATGGTGCTCACAGAATGAAAATACAGTGTGGGTGCACATATACTGATATAACAGTTACAGTGGCATTTTGGTGCCAAAAAAGTTTATGCTGATTTCCAAGGCACTGCTGGCATTATGAAAATAGAACTAATACTTGCAGGAAAAAAAATTTAAAAAGTCATGTTTGCTACTTCCATTATAAGAGGAAAAATATCTATTACAGACATGAAATCAGTCTCCCTGAGGTTCTGGCAAAGAAAACTATGGCAGTTTTCTAGAAGAAAGATCGAAACATATTGAACCAATTTGCAAAAGTCGGGAGATGTCTCTGCCTACAGAGACTGCCTCAAGACTACTCCTGCAAATCATGCATAGATTTTCTGGGTCTGTGATGTTCACTAGCATCTCAGGTCCGTTGGTTAGTCACGGGTATTCTTAGCATTTAAACTTTCATCTCCTCTTAAAAATACAGATTACAAATTTCACCAGATTATAATGACAACAAATTAATTTTAAATATTGCTTCATTCAAGTTCCTACCTGCCTTTGGCATTATTAACTATAAAGCCTCATAGAAATATTATTTTAAAGGCAGAGTTCTCAGGAGACATTAAATTATTCCCTAATTAGGCAAATGAAATAAAAATGTTTGAAGCTCTATTCAGTGTTTGTTTTATAACATTCTAAAAACTATTTTTTGTTAGTCATTATATTAACAGTACATAGTTGTATAATTAGAGGACCACAGTACTTAAAACATATCCGTATGGCTCTTTTCCAATCACCTAAGATCCCATGAAATAAACACAAAGAAGTTACAAGAGCTACTTTTTAAATGATCAGATTTTGACTTTGAAGCCAAAATAATGCAAAACATCAAAATTCAGATAGTAGTCTCTTAACTATGATTTTAAAAGATCTATATGGTATTAAACACATTCATATATATAATTTAAAATTCTCAAAGCAGCTCCTATCCAAAAAAAGAAAAATTGACTGTAATATATTATGTAAGTTTGTTTCTAAATTAAAAAGTGAATATTATAAAAAATAACACAGCATTTTATACAACAAGCTTTTTTTTTTTTGGAGGGGGGAGGTAGTTGTGCTTATTCATACTTTTCTAGATTTTAAAATTGTTCATTATCAAGGCCCAAACGTATACGAACAGAAATGAGAAGGACATCTGAATCTTTGCTTTCAGTAACCCTTTAAATATTGCAGATCTATAGTATTTAAAGTAAATTCAGTAAAGAACTTAGTTTAGGATATTTACCATCACTTATAAGAATAAAGATAATATTTGTAAAAATAAAGATTTCTTTCAATTTCAAGTAAACAATTACTGAGTATTCAGTACATATAGGTACTTTTATAAAATTCTCTGCCCTAAATTTCCTAAATAAAAGAACCCAAAGTGTTAAATCTAAAACTTTCCAGGTAAACTTTTCCAGTGTGAGATATGGCCACTTGTACTGTGTGTGTGTGTGTGTGTGCATGTATTTTTTTGGAGGAGTTAAACAACTTGTCAAAATAGATGGTAGGTATCATCCTTGAAATAAAAACAAACATTTTAGGAATATTGCTCATTTAATTAATGCAAACCAGCTGTCTAAATACCTATAGCAATCTCTGTAATTCAACGTTAAAAAGATTCAGCTGAGATATAACTTCTCTCATTCTGATCGGTCTGAGAACTACTTTTTCCCACAGCTAAAGGGGTCACTCTCAACACAAAAACTAGTGTTTTTCTGTGATTAGGTTATAGTAGCTTAAGTCTCTAAACACTAGAATTCCTCAAACAGCTGTTAATTGTGGACCAGGGGACGACAGACATCTGCTTCTTGCTTATTTCGTTAATGGTTCACTTCCAGGTCCTAAAAGGATTGTAGCCTTTCTCCAAAGATAATGTCGGAGGCATCTCTGTCTGACTTCTACATAGTTGGCTTGTTCTGGTTTGTCACTCTCCATACAATGCAAATCTGAGTGAACTCACATCTGTCACCGATCGACCCAATTCGTGGGCAATCTTTTCCCATCGACCTGGGGTCCCTCCTGGGAACTTAACCATACTTCTTGTCAGCTGGCTAAGGTCCTCTTCTGTCCATTCAGGTGCCTGCAAAACATAAAAAAAAAATGACTCAGAGAATGTTTTTGCTAATACGTTTAATAAGCCTGTGAAACTATTGGCACTACGCTTCCTGCGAAAACAATACTATTAAAGTGAATCTAATAGTTTTAGCTAGAGGTTTGAGTTCCATATTTAACATTAGAATGCAAAGTTCCAGCAGCCTTTTAAATTTTCCTACATAGACCAAATAAGCAGAAATATTGTGAAGCCAGGTGTCTGAAGACATTAAAAAAAAAAAGAGAAGTCAGTTTTGCATTAAAGTGAGAAACCACCCTCAAAGCCTATGAAACGCACTGTGTGTCACTGCTGCTCACAGATGTCTCAGATACAGTCACTATAAAAGGCCTCGAAGTTTTAAGAAAAATTATCAGGTGTTTTCCAATCTTCAAAGTATAAGCACAAGTGAAAATGTGAACAAGCAAATGTTATGATTTAGAATCAGAAATGAGACAAATATCTATATTTTTGTTCATTCTATGTAACAACATTTAATTCTAAATGTCATTATTTCTAAGAAGTTTAATTGATCAAATCTTAGTATTTTCTAAAACTTGGGAACAGAAAATTAGACACTCATGTGACCGAGACTTAAACCATAAAATCTGTGTGAAGCAACATTTCTTTTTTGAGAAGGTAAACAGCTTCCAAAAGTTGATCAGATTATTAAATTGAATTATTAGAACATCTTTTTTTTTTTTTTTTTGGCAAAAGCAAACATTCTAAGGACAAGCACATTCTCGGTATTTTATTCATCCTCACCACCTGGTCAAACCCAAAGCTGAGCAAAGCAAAAGAAACTATTACCAAATAACAAACCACCAAGTCACAATCATCTTACGTTGCATTTTAGCACTAAACACTTCCTACCAGAGGCAGTAACCACTCTGGTATTAAACAGTACTCCAGAAGTCAGCAGAGAGATGGAAGCCCACCTTATTTTCCTTTAATTAAAAAGCAAGAGAAATAGAAAGAAGGAAACCTTTGAGACAAATACCTTTTCTAATCATCATTTCCGATAATGAACGGGCACACATCAGGCCGTTTGCATTACAGAACCATCAGCACACAACAACAGTCAGAGGTGAGTGACCCCAGGGACTATCTCCACAGCTACAGCAAAGCTGCTCCCTGACACTAATCCTCCCTGTCATTCTCCCACTGTGCTCTACCCGCACTGACATCCGCCTGCCTCACTGCAAGCTTAACGGGGCCCGTCCTGACTTTTTACTGTCTCCCCCAATCAATGGTTCAAGCGTGCTCTTTTCACCATGTCCAAATGGCAGCTTCACTCATAATCAGAGTGCACGGCCCTGTTCAGGGCGCTCCCATTTGCATTCATTTGCAAAGCAAACTACTTTTATTCACTTTGTTCTGCTATCAAGAATGTTCCCTGAAGCAGATAAATTGGCATAAATACAACCTGCCACTTAAGAGTCAGTAAATAATAGCCAATAGTAGGGAGGATTTTATCAATCATTCTATTTTGTATCCACTAAAAGCTGAAAGCCTCAAACATATTCATCAGTATAACCCGAACGATCTATGCATAAATTCACTTCTATAAAAAGGGAGCCTACATTGGGGACGGCTGAAATTTCTTTGATATTTAGTGAATATCAGAAATCTAATTCTCTGTATCAAGTAATTAAAAAATTGACACCGAAGATTTTTTCTTTTTTCTTGTTTTTACTTTGTTTGGCGGAAAAAGTATTATCCAGATATCAGAGAGACATAATTGGGTTTTCAAGGAAGGGATATTTTTATTGCTAAAAAGCTGCAACTTAATCATACCAGTTGGTTTCAGAAATGCTAAAAAGTTAAGAATTTAAAAACAAGTTTACAGTACACAGTCATACCAAAAAGAGCATTAAGTTGACACTGCACAGAGAACATATTATTCAAACTAAATCAAATCATCTTATTTCTGCATTAATTATAACACATTTTTGGAATAAAATTGTCTAAAATGTGAATAATATAAAGCCATTGTTTCACACAGTAAATCGTTTCTTTGAAATATTTCCTATTTTTAATAGATCGGCTTTCCTAATACGCTGCACATATGCACAATGCGCATTGAAAACCAATCTGATTTTAATTCCTTGTTAATGAGTCTAAATGAGCGGTGCCACTTTTTTTTTCTGGGAAGGAAAAATTTTTAATCAAGTATTTGGACTAACATGCTAAAAAACTATAGATTGCCACGACAGTCTTTCCTTGTAGCTTCATAGTTATGTCATAGTCTGGTTTTTATTAATATTAAACAAACTAGATTGACAATAACCAAGACCACAATCTGGAATCTTCGAGAGACTGCTTTCAGTAGTTCATTATTCTCCCTCCTCCAGCTGTAAGGCACGTTGGTGAATGTGTGAGTCCTCAGCGACAGTTAGTCGTGTCTTCAGAAGCAACAGAGCCTGCTGTGACCCCGCGCCTCTGGGAGCCGCGAGGGTGGCCGTGGTGTGAATGTATTCTCCTCGTTTTAATCTGCAGCCAACGGTAGCTGTGAGAGTCACATGAATGCATAAGCATACTGCTTAGCCACTTAGAACCATGTGTGTCCAATATTACGGAGACACCGGGCCAAAAATTCATCTCTATAGCGAAGCAAGGGAAGATGCCACATGGTGTGGGGACAGCTGTTGTGACTACACAAGCATCCCAATTTTGCATCAGAAAAGCCCCGCTCTCAGAATAAATCTCCATACGGAGTGAAACATAAAAAGTAAGTTTCCAAATTATGCAGTATCTTTATGCAATGACCCAAAAGTATATTATCTGCTACAGTTAAGAGCTGATATAAAATTTTAAATTGTATTCTCAAATGATGTCAGTTTGCGATAGATTTTTGTTAGAAAACCAGCAAAGCTTTGGTGCCTTTGAAAATCCTGACCATTTTGGGAGGATAGAGTTGGAGGCTGGAGTGAAAAGCACATTATATTTTTACAGTGATCTATATACACTTTCCCCTCACAGCTTTATACCATAAAATGATAATTACAAAACATCAGGCAATGTATTTGGTACTGGAGATTTAGGGTGAAATTAAAAGAAAAATTTTAAATGTACTTATTTACTGTATTTTCTTACTTTGACATAACGTCCACTTCTATTTAATATGTAGAAACTCTCTATCGAACAGTATCTCTAGAGAAATGATCCATTAATAATAATTATTTACATAGTTAAAGTTGCAATTTTGGACTCAATTTTTCATAGATTCAGCTCAACTCGTAAGTTCTCAGAAGCGTTGCCTAGGAAATAATATCCTCACATAGCATCATCACGCAGCTAAAATATCAGATGAATATCTAATAATGTGGAGGGTGCACCTAATGTAATAATCTCCTACTCTCTAATTCTACCTTCTATACTGTGTGTTTTACAATGTGTGCATTTGGCTATACAATTTTCCTTCCCAATTTAAAAACTGAACAATTAAGTGCCTTTGACTATATATGTGGATAAACTGTACGTAAAAAGAAAACAAAATCAAACAACAAATGTAAAATAAATCCCTTCAAATGTCTTTTCACTGTTAGGAAGAGAAACTCTTATTTGAAGAAAAGCTTGTGACTCATCCCAAACTATCTTCTGCTGTGATCCTCCAGCAGCAGACATTATTTCATGCTGTGCCCAGAGAGATCTCCTCCTCTGTGGCTTAGCTGCCTTGACCAAACAGAAGTCTCTTCTGGACTATTGATGGATCATAAAGCGTGGTCTCTGGGCTGCAAATTGTTACCAATCTGTGACAAAGTCAGTTCAGGAATGCAGAGTCAGGGTTAGCGCAGTTCAGTTCTGCTGCAGCAACCAAGTACGTGGTCAGTCAACTGTCTTTTAAACAGAATAGAATCCAGTTGGGGTGATGCTGAAGTAGCACGGCAGGTCACAGGAGGTGCGAGCTGCATCCTCGGTAGGCACAACAGGGCTAGAGACTGGTCAGCAACAAGTGGAAATAAAAAATTTAAAAACCTGGTCCTTCAGTACAGATGGCCTGAGAATACTGCTCAAGGCAGTGCAAACAGATCAAATTCCTTTTAAGGTTTTTTTTTTTTTTTTTTTTTTTTGAGCAACAGTAAATAAATCTCCCTTGAGAGATAGACAGGAAGAGATGTCTGATCCATTCCTTTAAAAAACATTTTATGTCCCTAAGCGTTGTGGTGATTTGGCACACTGTAAACGATGAATCTGGAAAGATTCCCCCAGGCGTAGGGAACAGCAAGTTCAAAGGCCCTGAGGTGGGATGCTGGAGGAAGAGCAAGATGAGCAGGTGGCAGGAGCACAGCAGCCGAAGAGGCCAGAGAGGCAAGGAGGTAAAATCAAAGGTGGGCGTAGAGGCCGCTGCAAGGACTCTGGCTCATTCCTACTGTGTGACACACACAGCTATTGAAGAGATATTTTCTTTTTTTTTTTGAGGTATAACTGACATACAATATATTATGAGTTTCAGGTGTACAACACAATGGCTTGATGTTGGTATATACTGCAAAATGATCATCACAGAAAGTCTAGTTATGGTCCTCACCACACACAGTTACACAATAATTTTTCTAGTGATAACTTTTAAGATTTATTCTCTTGGGAACTTTCAAATACAAACTACAGTAATATAGTATGATTAACTACAGTCTCCATGCTGCACATTACATCCCCACAACTTGCTTATTTTGTAACCGGAAGTCTGTACTCCGACTTCCTTCATCCCTTTACGCCCCTGCCTCCCATCTCTAGCAACTACCAGTGTTTTCAGTATCCATGAGCCTTTTTTTTTTTTTCACATTCTACGTATAAGTGAGATAACGTGGTATTTTCTTTCCCTGACTTCTTTCCCTTAGCATAACAGTCCATTGTGTGTCTGAGTGTCTAAGCGTGCGTCACATTTTCTTTATCCATTCATCCATCGATTTATTGATGATAGCCATTCTGATAGGTGTGTGGTAATACCTCACTGTGGTTTTAATTTGCATTTCTCTGATGATTAGTGATGCTGAGCTTATTTTCAATAAAGCTTTCTGCCCATTTTTATTCCTTTCCTTAAAACACTGTTGAATAACAAATCCAGGCTGGGGAAAGAGCTTCAGAGCGGGGCGTCTAACTGCGCCTTGCAGATTTTTGAATCCAACCCTCCTTCCCCACCCTGCACCTCTAATTCCTGAGCCTTTCTGGGCTTCTGTGACAAGAGTCTGCTCCTCCCCACTGCAAGGACAGAGTGGGTTAGGCTAAGACTTAAGAGGCTACTAATTATCCACTGCTTCTCATCATCTAAAATTTCATTAACATTCCCTGTCTGCTAATTGTCTCTTCTGTTCTCTTTGTTATAGGGCTTATGTCTTTTTCCTTCCTTTACTCTCACTTTGTGGGGATTCAGAAAAGAGTAATAATAAATGTGACCAGGGTGATTTCTTTACCAAGAATATAATTCTATGTAGAAAAATGTGTGGTCTTATTTAAAACTGATATATACATTATATATTCAAATTCTCACCTACATAGTGTCCTAGAATCACCTATTCGTGATAACTGAATACTGTAATAGAGAGCTGACTCCACCTTATGATGGATTGCCAATAGCTCTGCAGTCTCCCCTTCTGTGTTCTCCTTGTACCCCGTATCTGGGCAAGCTGTTAAGAAAGCCTGGGAGACTGAAACCTTGAAAGCCGCTCTCCATGTGTGAGAACCCTCGCCCAGCCCCACCCCCAACCACAATAAAAAATCCCACGCCAGTCTCCTTTCCGTCCCCTCATGCAATTTTTGGGCCAACATAGGAAGCCTGCCCTGTTTTCCCTAGAAAGCCTTCTCATACAGTAAGACATTTTTATGTTCTCTTGGTGTGTGTGTGACATCATCGGTCTTGACACATGGACCAGATTTTGGGTGTAGGGGACATTTGCCCTGTCCCACTCTGGGGGTCTGTCTTTGCTTGCTTCAGTGTGCTAACTGGCTCTGCTGCTCGGCGCTGATTTGCCGTGTTCTACCAAGCCTCGGTTATAGATCTAACCCACCTAAAAGGGAAGTTTCAATAACTGGAGTTTAGGGAGAGGAGCATGGGAGGGGGCCCTCTGGCAAGTGGCCTTGGGTCGTGTGTCTCAGCCCAGACCCCATACTGTGTTTTAGATCAGTGGTGTGACTTGATTCCAGCACAAGCCAAGACTGACGCTAGACTCAGGAAAAGATGCACCTTGACAGTCAAAGTGGCTGTGTCTCAGCCAGGCAGGTGTTGGCCCCAGTTCTACAGACGGCTCAGGGGGAAAGACTTTCGGCTTATGTGGTATACAGGCCCCCTGGGTGGTCAGCTGTGTGGAGGGACAGCAGTCACTATTTGAAAAACAGTCACGGTGTGAAGAGCTGAATTATTGACATTCACACTCCTAAAGGCAGGCAGCTCACTGGGACCCTACAAAATCCTACTGCGGCTTTCGCTGCCTGTGTCTCTGCTGCAAAAAGTCTTGATCTTCAGGGTTACAGGGAAACACACCTGTGGCATCGCATCCCTGTGGCACGACTCAGGTGTCAATTCAACTGTTGCCACAGGGAAGGACCCTAACAAACAAACAAACAAACAAAACCCTAGATGCAGAACCGGAAGGGAACTTGCTGTTGTCAAGTTGGGCTGAACAGACAAGGGCCAACCGCTAAAACTTAGACAAGCTCCCCAAGGACACCTTCCCTCGGGAGACCACTCAACATTACAGACCCCAGGGTCACTGACCATGAGGGTCCAGCTACAAGGGCCCAGGAACCTTCCCTTTGGCTCCACATGGGCAGTCAGGCTCCGAGGTGCCCACTTGGGACCCTTTCTTAATATACACATAAAAAATCTTAATACAAAAAAAATGCCAAGGGGTAGGGATCTGACATGCTCATGAGACACGTGACGCATGAAGCAGCGTGTAGCCACGTGGCAGATGCAAACCTCCTCTACATGCCTAGACGTGGCTCCCTTCCCGCCTGGCTTCCTTCCAAACCCTGCCCCCTGCCCTGGGCGAACCACCCCCTCTCTCCTTCCTGGTGCTGGTTTCCTCATGCACAAGCTCGGTACAGCTTTTTCTCTACTTTGGTGTCTGGGGATTGCCCTTGACTTCCATCCTGGGAGACCGCGGAATCAGGGGTGCTGGTAACTGATGCAGGGGGAGTTAGCGGTCTGATAGGGCCGCCACAACAAAATGCCAGGCGGAGTCACTTACACCTCAGAAGTCTATTTTTTCACGGTTCTGGAGGCTGAAAGTTTAAGACTGAGGCGCCATCAGGGTCGGTTTCCGGTGAGGCCTCCACCTGGCGCACGTGGCCTCCCTCTCCTGTGTCCTCATGTGGCCTTTTCTCTGAATGTGGGAGGAGAGAGGCTTAGGGCCCACCTCTCGTCTGATCTCGTCTCTTCCTCTTCTTATAAGGACACCAGTCCCATCAGATCAGGGCCTCACCCTTAGGACCTCATTTAACCTTCGCTACTTTCTTAAAGGCCCCGTCTCCAAATTCAGTCACACGGGAGGGTAAGGCTCCGATGGCTGACGTGGGGACACAAGCCAGTCCACAGCAAGGGGGAAACTAACAGCAACTGAAGCAGTCTGTAATTAGGCCCAACTGATAACCCCAAAAATACTAACAGAATTTAACAAAAAGATAAACAGGGCACACATTGATTGGCTTTTGTGCCTCCATAGCACTGGGTCTAAATTCATATAACATTTGCTGAAATATACCAACTGGTAAACCTTCATGGCATTAATAAAGGGGTTCAAATTACAGTTCATGGGGATCCCACTAAATGTAAACAAGGCACCACCTCTAACCTTAGGGGAACTACTGAACGTGACAGAGGACAAACAGGTGTGCCTCACTGTGCCTGAACTCCTCGGGGTCACAGCACCCACTGTTTGACAAGATTCCATAATGGTCATGGACTCTGACTCAATGAGTAACAAACAAAACTTAAGTATTTGGCACTTATAAATTATCTTGCTAAAATGGAACCCCATGGACTTCCCTCTCCCTTATTAAACTTGTTATTATGGCCTGATGTAAATTAAAACAGGGCCTTTAATGACTGGAATCCATTATACAAGACATACTTATCCCCTGCCCCGCTTTGCACTGGGGCTGTTCTTATACTGGGGAGGGACGGAGGGAGTCTCATGGTGGATCAACCCCACCTTCTTTCCGCGGGGCCCAGGAAGGTCTCCCTGGCCAACGCTATTGCGATCATTTCATCCAGGCAGCGACCGGTAGATATTTTGCTATTACAAGTTTGGTGAATACGTTTTGTTCAGCGCCTAGTTCTGTAGCCTCTTGACTGCGATTTGCCCTCCCTGCCAAAGGGACTGCAGATACCTTGACCCAGCCGCCGTGGGGTTCCTCCTCATCAGCCTTGTCATTGCACACTGTCTGTGAGGGCAAAGTCATAACCACGTCCTGCTCTCTCCGGGGACACAGGTAGGACATTCGTTACGTTGACGCCGTCCTCCTCTGAGGAGATGCATCTGACACACTCATTTAGGATGTACAAAGACAAAGGGGCTCAGACAACGGGAGGCGGCTGCTGCTTCTGCGCAGCGTAAGGCCCACTGCCCTGGTTAGAGTCTCAAAAATTATCTGGTGGACTGAGGGCTACTCCAGCCATGACACGGTCAAGAACCAGCTGTTGATTCTCTCAGCACTAACAACCTCTTGTAGCTGTTTTTTGGGTTCTGGAGGAAACGGTTCTCATTTACAAATTGTACGTAAGCTCTCTGACGGTGTTACTTGCAAACTGGCTCTCCTTGAATGGGGCCCCCTCTACCAAAAGGCTCTAGAATCCGTCCAAATCGCGAAAAATGGTCACTCCCGTTAATGCTCCCCCAGGGACTCACTCCTTCAGTATAAAGGTTGTGACAACCTTCTCTGTGTGTCAGAAAACCAGTAGTGTGTAACAATGACTTTAAAATAGCAAGACCACAAATATTTGGACTTCACTAAACTTAAACTTTTTGGTCTTTTAAAGAAACTGTTTAAAAAATGAAAAATGAAAGCTACAAACTGGGAACGAATATTCACAACATATCAGAAAAAAGATCTGTATCGCAATTTGTTTACCTGTTCTCCTACTGATGGACATTTGGGTGGCGGCCAGCTCTTGGTTCTTAGGTATTATAAATACAGCTGCTACAGACATGTGTTTATAACTGTCTTAGTAGTCACATGCTTCAGTCTCTCTTGTTATATATATTTAGTGGTGATATTGCAAGGTCATAGGGAAAAGTATACATTTCACTTTACAAGAAACTACAGAAGTATTTTTCCACACGAGCTGTATTGCTTTTCACTCTAATCACAATGCCTGGGGGTTCCAGTGGCTCCAGACCCTCACCTACACTTGATATTGCTAGTTGTTTTAATTTGGACTATTCTAGTGGGAATGAAATGTATCTTACTATGTTAATAACTTGCATTTCCCAGATAACAAATTATTTTATGCATCTTTACATGTGTTTATTGGCCAACTGCAGATCTGCTTGGGTGAAATCTATGTTTATGTCTTTTGCGCATGTTAATTGGGTTGTTTATCCTTATTATTCAGACGTAAGAGTTCATTACACTGTGGACACCAGATCTCTGTCAGACATGTTTCATAAATATTTTCTTTCAGTCTAACTTTTATTTTGAAATAGTTTTAGACTTATAGAAAAATTGTTAAAATAGTATGGAGTTTCTATATACTCTTTATTCAGCTACTATAATATCTTCTTTAAAATTGAGGTATAATTGACATATAACGTATTAGTTTCAGTTGTACAACATAATGATTCAATATTTGTCCTTGGAAATTTGAACCTTTTTACCACCCCCTCATTTTACCCACCCTCAACTCCTGCCTCTGCCAACCACCAATCTCTTCTCTGTATTTATGAGTTTGGTCTAAAAAAAAAAAAATTTTTTTTAAGATTCCACATATAGGTGAGATCATCCAGTATTTGCTTTTCTCTGGTATTTTTCATTTAGTGTAATGCCCTCAAGGTCTATCTCTGTTTCTATGTTGTCATAAATAGCAAGGATTCTTTTTTTTTCCACAGCTGAATAATATTCCATTGTATATGCCACATTTTCTTTATTCATTCATTAACTGCTAAACACTTAATTAGGTTGTTTCCATACCTTGGCTACTGTAAATGCTGCAATGAGCATGAGGTGCATATATTTTTTCCAGTCAGTGTTTTCGTTTCTTTTGGATACATACCAAAAAGTATTGCTGTATCATATAGTAGTTCTATTTTTAATTTTTTGAGGAATCTCCATACTACTTTCCATAGTGGCTCCATCAATTTACATTAGTACCAACAATGCACAAGGGTTCCCTTTTCTCCACATCCTTGTCAACACTATTTCTTTCTGATAACAACTATTCTGACAGGTGTGTGGTGATATCTAACTGTGGTTTTGATTCGCATTTCCCAGGTGATGTGATGTTGAACCCTTTTTCATGTACCCACTGGCCATTTGTATGACTTCTCTGGAAAAATATCTAGTCAGATCCTCTGCCCATATTTTATTTTATTTTATTTTGTTATTGCATTGTATGAGTTTATATATTTTAGATATTAATTCCTTATCAGATATGATTTGCCAATATTTTCTCCCCATTTAGTAGGTTGCCTTTTCATTTTGTTGATGGTTTCCTTTGCTGTGCAGAGGCTTTTCAGTTTGATTCAGTCTCAATTGTTTAGTTTTGCTTTTGTTGCCATTGCTTTTGGTGTGAAATGCAAAAAATTATTGCCAAGACCAATGTCAAGGAGCTATTCATCTATGTTTCTCCTGGTCCAGTTTCATTCTTTTGCATGTGGCTGGCCAGTTTTCCAACACCATTTATTGAAAAGATTGCCCTTTTCCCACTGTATATTCTTGGCTTTTTGTCATAAATTAATTGACTGTATATGCATAGGTTTATTTCTGGGATCTGTTTTGTTTCACTGATGTTTTTATGCCAATACCATACTGTTATGATGACTATAGCTTTGTAACATAGTTTGAAATCAGGGAGCATGATGCCTCCAGCTTTCTTCTTTCTAAGCAATGCTTGGCTATTCGGGGTGTTTTGTGATTCCATACAAATTTTAAAAGTTTGTTCTAATTCTGTGAAAAATGCCTTTGGAATTTTCATAGGGATGGCATTGACTATAGATTGCTTTAGGTAGTACGGACATTTTAACATTAATAATTCTTCCAATCATGAGCACAGAAGATCTTTTCATTTATTTGTGTTTTCTTCAACTTCTTTCACCAGTGTTTTACAGTCAGTACACAAGTCTTCACCTCCTTAGTTACATTTATTCCTAGGCATTTTATTCATTTTGATGCATTGTAAATGGGATTATTTTCTTAATTTCACTTTCTGATAGTTTGTATTAGTGTATAGAAACAACTGATTTCTGTATATTGGTTTGTATCCTGTAACTTTACTGAATTCGTTGATTGGTCTGGGTTTTTTTTTGGTTGAGTCTTTAGGGTTTTCATTTTATTGTATGTCATCTGCAAATCAGTGACAATTTCACTTCTTCCTTTCTAATTTGAATGTCTTTTATCTTTCTTGCCTAATTGCTCTGGCTAGGCCTTCCAATACTATGTTGAATAAAAGTGACAGGAGTGGGTATCCTTGTCTTGTTTCTGACCCTAGAGGAAAAAGCTTTCAGCTTTTCACTGTTGAGTATAATATTGACTTTGGGCTTGTCATATTGTCATGTTTTTATTAAGCTGAGGTATGTTCCTTCTATATCCACACTGTTGAGAGTTTTTATTGTAACGAATGTTGAATTTTGTCAAAAGCTTTACACGATCTTCCAACAGATGTGGAACATTTTAATCTTTATTTTGTTAATGTAGTATATCATAGATTAATTTCTAGATTTTGAACTATTTTGCATCCCTGGAATAAAACCCACTTGATAATGATGTATGATCCTTTCAATGTATTGTTTGTAATATTTTATTAAGGATTTCTGCATCTACGTTCATCAGGGATATTGGCATGATTTTATTGGAGACTTATTTTCCTTGGTGAGTCTAGCTCAAGGTTTGTCAATTTTGTCTTTTCAAAGAACCAGCTATTAGTTTCACTGAACTTTTCTATTGTCTTTTTAGTCTCTATTTCATTATTTCTGCTCTGATAGTTCTTATTTCCTTCCTTCTAGTAACTTTGGGTTTCATTTATTCTATTTCTAGTTTCCTGAAGGGTAAAGTTAGGTTGTCTGAGATTTTTCTTTTCTTCTTCTTTTTTTTTTTTTTTTTTGAGATAGGCATTTATCACCATGAATGTCTCTCTTAGAAGTGCTTTTGCTGGATTTCATAGTTTTGGTATGTTATTTCCATTTTCATTTGTCTCAGGGTATTTTTTGATTTTTATTTCTATTCTTTGATCCACTGGTTATTCAAAAGCATGCTGTTTAATCACCAAACATTTGTGAATTTTCCAATTTCTTCTTGTAATTGATTTCTATTTTAATATCATTGTGGTAGGAAAAGATATAATTTCAATCGTCTTAAATTTATTCAGACTTGTGGCCTTTGTATTAATATCTTATAGAACCACTGTGTCATAAGCCTCCAAGACAGGCCCTAGTGATCCCTACATCTTAGTATTAACATCCCTGTGCAGTCTCCTCCCACAGTGACTAGGGCTGACCTGTGTAACTAATAGGATATTGTGGAAATGACAAAGTGTGACATCCAAGGATAGGTTATAAAAAACATGGCAGCTTCTGCCTTGCTCTCTCGGGTCATTTTCCTCGGGGCGGGGGTGGGGGGGAAGCTACCGTCAAGTTGTAAGGGCATTCAAGCAGCCCAACAGATAAACTGTGATATGGAGAGATAGTGTCTCCCTCAGGATCAAAGGGCAAACGTTCTTACTATCTATTATGATGAAGATAACTCCTCCCACTGGAGAAAAGGGTGGCCTTGCTTACTGCCTGTTTGAAAAGACATGAATTTGCTAAGCTCAGGATTCCTCCTCCTGTGAAATAACCCACAGGTGTAAAGGAGGTCATCTGGCCCTCTTTGTATTGTGCTACGGGAATTGGGATTAGGGAACCAAAAAAAAAAAAAAAATTGCTGATTTTCTAGCGACTGCCATTGCTGTGAGTAATGTCTCTGATCCTGGAGTCTTGTGTCTTCTAACAACGTCCATGAAACTGGCAGGCTAACTTATTTGCTTGCAAGTAAAATCTCCAACCCTTCACAGTTCTTGATAGCTCTGGTGACAAGGATGGAATTCTGACAGATATAATTTTCTGAAAGGGGAAGGATGAGGGCCTTGCAGGGAATAGAAAGAAGTCCATGTGAACATGATGACCAAATCATAAAATCGATTAGGCGGTAAATGGCCCTTCCTCTTATTGCCTATTAATGAGGATGAATTGTGGAGGTGACTGCAGACTCAGTAGCAGGACTGTTTCACAACCCAATCTTTTCTGTCATCTATCTTGCCAATTTCAAGTGTATTTGGAAATGACAGTAAAAGGTCTGAGAGGTTTTGGGAGTGAGCTGAGCTGCTTATACCCTTTCAGGGAGATCTCCCAAGATTAGTGATATTCAAAATGTAGATCCTTTGCTCAAGATATCTACCAAAGAGACATTTTCATGTCTCAATGGATATTTTTATTTAAAGATTTATAGCTCTTAGAGACAAATGTGACTTCAAGAGAAAAACTATTCTTGGGCAGAAAATTTACTGTATCATCCTGTTTGGGAAAAAATAACTGAAACCAAAAGATATTGAAGGAATTCTTTAAAGAAATTAGATTTATGATTGGTAAAGGGAAAATTAAAAATCTACAATATTCTTTTTATTCTATTCAGCCATGTGTCCAGTATTTGCCAAAAATTATATTATTTAACAGAACAGTACTTGATTCTTAATTTAGTAACTAGCATATACATACACATACTCTATAACTAGTATATACAATAAGCTTTCTTCAAGCATGAAAGTCAGCATGTTTAGTAAGTACATTCTCTTAGAACAGCCTCATTTCAATGGTTTATCTATATGCCATTATATATAATTAAGATTTTACAATTATAAGACATCACAGAGACAATCAGTCTAACATTCTCCTTTTACAATAAAAGGGAGAGTGTCCAGAGCCTACAGAATTGAAAAAGCTTCCTCAGGTTCACTGAGCAGTTAGTGACAGGGCCACGGTAAGACCCGAGGTTTCCCAGCTTTAGTCCAGTAATTCACTGTCAGTTTTTTAGATTACAAATACAAGTGTTAAGCTGCCACTGACAATGGGCGTATATATCATGGAATATCTTTAAAAACAAAACAAAACATAAGCCAAATTGTTCAAGGTGGGATACCTTTTCAATGTTTCTATAAAATTAAAGTAGGCTTGTGATTTTAAACAGCATCACTGTCATGAAAAGACTTGCATATTCTATAGATCAGGATGTCATAATTTGCTTTCAGTTATGTTATCTGATAAAGTCCTAGATACATAGTAGGTTCTCAGAAAACACATTGAATTGATTAAAAATGCTACGTGGTAGTCTTGAGTGTTAACCACTAACAAGGGAAGGCCAGGGTAGCTAGAGAAAAGGGATCAAACCAAGAATGTAGCCAAGGAAAACAATGAAAAGGAGTAGTTTTTAAAATTATGATAATTAAAAAAAATAGCTGTTCTTTAAGTCTTCACGAATCTCTGCAAATTCAAAGAGACTTGAACTGAAATCTAGAAGACCACAAACAAAACCTATTAGAAGCAGCTTTATAAGTGGAAACAGAAACTTTAGTGAAGTGTGTGCTTAAGAGCTGCTTATTTGTAAAGGCAGTACATTTTCATGTTGTATCCAGGTCTCTTGGTATACACTGTTAAGACGGTTCCTAGGAAGGCGAAGTGAATGTGAAAAGTATAGAAACCAATCTCGCACTGAGATCAGATCACAGCATGATACCCATATCTGTACCACCATATATGTGTTTTTAGACAGCATAGTTTAGTATTTTTCCCCCAAATTTAACATTTGTTGTGATTTTTCTCTCACTGATGTTTCCTTACTCTCAAGAAAAAGCTATTGAACTGTCATATTTTCTTCCTTCCTTATTCATTTTATCTTAAAAATTTATGGCTTCTGATGCTTTCCACTTACATATAAACAATATCAGTCAATAGAATTTTATAGTTTGAACAATAATACATAAAGTACTTTCTTATTCCTTCATGTATTTTAATACCTGAGGATAAAAACGGGGCATAATAAATGTATCAGCAGGTAAACACATATAAATTCCTTGATTATCTTAGCATATATATCACCTTGCCTGACACACAGCAGGCTTATTATAATTATGTTGAATGAATGACTGGCTGATGGGGTGGGTGGCTGACTGGCAGAATGAGTAATGAAAAGAAACAAAGATTCTGGCTATTCTGAGGAGGGCAAAAATTTGTCACTAGACGGTTCCTGTATGTAACTAGGATAAGCGCGTTTGCTTTTCTACGGGATTAGTAAAGCTTCCGATCAAAAAGGACAGCAGTGTTAAGAGCAGTTGGAACAGCCCGATATCAAACATAGGCAAGAGAAGGCGAGGGACATCAGAGATATGGGTTTCTGATCGGCTTTGTTCTCCACGCAGCTACAAATGATGTTATAGGTACAGAACCTTCCCTGCAAAAGACTGTGTACTAACGTCTCAAACCACAGGAAAGATTTGGCATCATAGGATGGAGGAGATACATTTGAGCACATGAATGTGGCTGTAGGCTAAAGCCCCAGAAAATAATAATGTTTAAATAAATGTTAGCCCTGGGTTGCTGAACTTCCAAGTCGTCCTCTGGAGGGAAGCTGGGCGAGAGGATTAGCTTTCTGTTTGCTTCCTATCAGCTCAGGCAGCCACACTGCTCCCCTTGGCTCCCGTTTCCCATCCACTTCATAGCATGCCACAAACATCCCTTCTTCACTGCCTTTACCATATTAACTATTTTTAGTTATTTAAGTGTACAATTTAGCGGCTTTAAGTACATTCAGACTGTTATGCAGCCATCACTTCTCTCCATCTCCAGAACTTTTTCATCATCTCAAATTTAACTCTGTACCCATTAAACACTAACTCCCCATTCCCTCCTCCCCTGTGTGTGTGTGTGTGTTTAAAGAAACTATCAATCTATACTGTGTCTTTATGGATATACTTATTCTGGACACTTCATAAAAATGTAATCATACGATCATACAATATGTGACCTTTACTTTCTTACACTTAGCTCAATGTTTCAGTGTTCATCCACCTTGTAACAGGTTTCAGCCCTTTAATGGCTGAGTAATATTCCACTGTATGTATAGCCCACGGTGTTTACCCATTAACCTATTGATGGACATTTGGTCTGTTTCTACCTTTTGGCTTGTGAATGGTAGATATCAACATGCGTGTACATGTATGTGAGTACCTGAGTCCTTCGAGTACATACCTACGAACGGAATTGGGGGGGGGGTCACATGACAACTCGATGTTGACTTTTTGAGGACCCGCTAACCTGTTTTTCACAGAGACTGAAACATTTTATACTCTCACCAGTAACTGATGAGTATTCCACTTTCTCTATATCCTCACCAATATTTGTTTTTGTTGTTGTTGTGATAGCTATCCTAGTGGTGTAGAGTGGTAGCTCACTGTCGTTTTGATTTGTATTTCTCTAATGATTAATGATGTTGAGCATTTTTTCATGTGTTATTGGCCATTAGTATATTTTGGAGAAATTCAAGTCCTTTGCCCATCTTTAAATTAGGCATTTTGTTGGTGGTGTTGAGTTGTAGGACTTCTTTATATATTCTGGATATTCATCTCTTATCAGATATGTGCTTTGCAAGTATTTTCTCCCACTGTTCCATTTTCATTGTCTTTATAGTGTCCTTTGATATACAAACATTTTAAATTTTGATTAAGTCTATTTAATCCAATGTTTTCTTTTGCTGTGGTTCTGGTGTCAAATTCAATGTCATGAATCTTTCTCCCTATATTTTCTTCTTAGCATTTTATAGTTTTAGCTCTTACATTTATGCCTTTGATCCAATTTGAGTTATTTTTAGTATATAGTATAGGCAAGGGACCAGCACTTCAATCCTTCATCCACTTTCCTCACACTATTTGTGAAAAAGACTGATCTTTCCCTCATCAAATGGTTCGGGCACCCTTGTTTAAAATCATTTGATGATATATGGAAGGAATGTTTCTGGCTCTCTATTCTATTGGTCTATATAGCTGTCTTTATACCAATACCACACCATTTTTGATTAATATAGTTTTTGGCTTTTCATTTCATGTTTATTATCAGTGCATCAATAGGCAACATTTTATAATTGGTGACATGTAGACACCAAGTTTTTTTCAAACACCAAATGCCAGTATCTTCTGGTAAATATCAATTTCCCCAAAACAAAATAACCAACATAACTCACGCAAATTACAAAAATGTCAATACTTAAAATCATGCTCATCAAACTTTCCCAGTGTAAAGACTCCACAAAAACTTCATAACAGTAAACTACAAAATTCATTCTAGAAAAAGAGGGAATTACATTAAAAATTTTGAATTTAAGAATTATTTATTGACTGTTAAAAAAAATGGTGAGTGTGTTGAGAGAGATGGAAAAAAGGGTTTCCAGTTAATGGATTCAATATGTCTGAAAATACTTCAGTAATACCGAGGAAAAACTTCCAGAGCAAGAATATAAACAAGTCTTTCATAGGATGAACACACAATTAGTTGTTCCATCATTTGTACCTGCAGGAGAGATGTCTTCTCGAAAAATGCTTGTTTACAGAATCTGTTGTAAGATAAAGTTGGCTACCTCTAATGATTCATCTTTTGCTAGAACAACATCATAGGAATCCATGTACTTTTCTAAAGCTCATCCATTCTATCATTTAGCTATCCACAGCTCATCCATTCTATCATTTAGCTATCCACTTTTCAGAATGTGTTCAACACTGGCTATTCCATCCACCATTCTTAAGTCTCCCTGGGAGTCTCCCAGCAGAATTATGTTGCTATTGTCTTTTAGTTGACTGAAATGTTTTCTTCTAGGGACCATCTTGTTTGTTAAATATATGAATTAGCTCTCCTTTAAATTTTTTGAGCACTCTATTGTCATCAAAATTCATGAAGTTGGAGGCTACTTTGACATTTGAATAATAAACACCAGCTTCACAGATAATCCTCGCTAGTATATCACTGATACCAGCTGAAAATATGAACACAAGGAAACTATGTTGTTGGTGCTTATCAAAGACATTTTCTTCTTCCCTTGAGCATATGTCAGATTCTGCCACAATTTAAGTTTAGCTTTGAGAAAGCCTGTTCAACAAGCAAACCATGTGATTTAGTGCACCATTCTACCACATAAGGATACTTCTCTTCTACAATCAATTTCAATAGCATAATATTTTTCTTTTAGTTGTAGTAACCTTTTTTTGACATTCATCTGAAACCAGCTTACAGCTGTCAATGACATTATGACATGATGGGCATCTTTTCCCATCACAGGAAAATCTGCTCAGTGTCACATGAAGCTTTATTATCTGAAGTTTGGCAGCTCCTTCTGCAATAAGACCACAGATGATTTCTTCTATTCTTATAGGGTTCCTGATGTGAACTCAACTTTTCTGGGATTCTGGCATTATTTTCATGTGCACGGCAGAATCTTGTGTAGTCATTGCTTGGCTATCCAATCTTCCTTAAGGCACTCTGAGTTCTTCTGTCCTTTAATTTGTCTTACAACAGCATGGGTGCTAAGCAATGTACAGAGGTGCAGGGCTTGCATAAAGCCATCTCGATGATTTTGTCTTCCATCCTGTCTTCTTCAAAGTGAATACATGCTGGGCAAGCACAGCCCCTGCCCCCAGGGTGCACGTGCCAGCTCTCACTACTGTGCCCACATGTGCCACGGCCACCTGGTCTATGGACAGAGCTTCGTGGGCAAAAAGAACACTGGTCGCTGGGGACCTGAGACATGAGAGTCTGCCTGATTAATAATAGGTTGATAGTAAGCTTATATGAGGTTGCTTGAAATTCCATTTTAATGGAGAGTACACTGAACTTGTAGATCCCTTTAAATGGTATACACATCTACCAATATTAAATATCCCAACTCATGAACATATATGCCTTTGTACTTATTGTCTCTAATTTCTTTCAGCACTGTTTATAGTTCTCAGTGTACCTTGACTTTTGTAATCAAGTGCAAAGCCACTTCATCTAGTTAGTACCACCTGCTTACTGGAGGTCACAGTCTCTTCTCTAACCCCCATTTCTTCCTTGGGATTATATAAGCTTTAGCATGCTATATACTTCTTTTGCATTAAAGTTTAAGAGTTACTCATATTGATACGCAGTTCTAGTTCACTCATTTTATTTTACTTTTTTAAGCCTGGTCTTCCCAGGTGGTCTCCCATCCAAGTACTAACCAGGCCCAACCCTGCTTAGCTTCCAAGATCGGGAACATTCAGGGTGGCATGGCTATAGACTAGTTCATGCATTTTAACTGCTATGTAGTATTTGTTATGTATTCGTTCCTAGGGCTGCCATAAGATTATTGCCACAAATTGGGTATCTTACACAGCATTATTCTCTCAAAGTTCAGAAGACTAGAAGTCTGAAATCAAGGTGTTAGCAGGGTGATTCCTTTAGGAGGGAGAGTCCGTTCTGATGGTTGCCAGTCATCTTTGGTGATCCTTGGCTTGTAGCTGGATCCCTTCAGTCTCTGCTGCATCATGCCATGGACTTTCCCCCTGGCATTTTGGTATATTTTCTCTTTTTATAAGGACACCAATCATTGGATTTAGGGCTCATCCTAATTCAGTATGACCTCATTTTAATGAAGAACCTAAGTATGATCACATTCGGGGTGGACATAAAATTTTGGAGGGAACCATTCAATTCTCTGTACATTGTGTAACTATATAATTTACCCATTTATTCCCCTTATTGATGAACATTTAGATTATTTCCAATTTTTCACTATTAGAATGCTGTAATGAACATCTTTTAAATGACTCATCTACCTCTGTATGTTTCTCTAGTGTACATATGTAGAAGTGAAATTCCTGATTAGTTATGAGTACCTTCAACTCTACAGTTAAAGATTGCCAGACTTTCTCCAATTTACTTTCCCATCAACAGCAATGAGAAGTTACTGTTTTTCTTCCACATACTTGGCAAAACCTAAATTTTATCTTTGCCATTTGTATTTGTTATTACTGCAAAACAAACAACTGCACATCTCAGTGCGTAAAATAACAGGCGTTTATTTATGACCTGAGTCTGTGGAACACTCAGAGATGGCAGATCTAGGCTGAGCTCGGCAGGGGGTAGCTCAACTAAATTGTCTATATTCCACGTTTCTAGGTAGGTTTTATATTCCTACTTATTTAATAGGCCAGAAACTTAGGAAAGTTACCTTATTTTTTTTGGTTCTAATGTCTCAGAGCAAATAAGTAACTTTTTATGAAGTTGATCTCCAGGTGATGCTGAATGGGAGGAAATGTATTACTTTCATGTTCATGATTTTTAAAGGAATGCTTCAAGTATTTTACCAGTATGTATAAAGGGTTTTACATTTCAGCAGTTGGGTATAATGAATGAATTCTTCTAATACTTACTTGATTGTGACAATTAAAAAAACTAAGATGAAGAAATTTAAACATGTAAATGGTAGATTAATAAATCTTCCTGTACCCATCACTCAGCTTCAACAAATATATGACCAATCTTATTTCATGGATCCACCATCTACTTCCCTCCTATATGATTTTAAAGCAAATCTAAGATTGTGGAAAACAACTTTTTATAACTTAGTGCGCAACACTTGAGATTTTTGTATCTGTATCTAAATGCAACATTAACTTTTCCTTTTTCATAATACACATTTAAGATTTATAGTAGTCTCATAAAAGAATTTTGGGAGTTTTGCTTCTCCATATCTTAGAATAATATTTATAAGATAGACGTTCCCTGGTCCTTAAAAGTGTGGTAACTGTATATATTTTTTGCCATTTGTAAATTTGGGTTATGTTGTTAGATGTATACACATTGAGTCAGGATTCTTATTTCTGTCCCTTAACTTTCAATCTTACAGTGATACTGTGCTTTAGATGTCTCCCTTACAAATACTGTGTAGCTGTATTTTGTATTAGTTCTTCAATTAGAAAAGTCTGTTTTCATTTACTGTGATTATTGAAATATTTGGACTTAATTTAGACTTAATTTATACTTTTTATTTATCATGTGTTTTCTTTTCCTATAGTCTATTGATCACGTTTTTACTCTTCCTCCATCTATTGGTTTGAAAGTTATACATCCTAGTTTTATTAGTGGATAGTCAATCTCTATCCTCCTGTTTAGTAGGGGGAAAAAAGCCATTTTAGGATCTTTATGATTTCCTTTGCTTTTTCAGTATTGCTGTCACGTATTTTAGTTTCAGCTCGTTTTTAACCCCCTCCAAATTCATGATCATCATTACAGTAATTTAGTCAATGCTTAAAATTGATCAGAATGTTTTTTAGTCACAGCTTTTTCTTGCTGCCTTATACATCCTTCTGTGTTCAATGTTCTAGCTGAATAAGCTCCTTCAGTAGCCTTCAAAGTAAGGGTCTGAAAATATCTGTTATTTTCAACTTTAACAAGACATAAGATGCTAAGTTGACAATTTTCTCTCAGCACTTTGAAGATATTTTTCTACTTTCTCTGGTATCTTCTGTTGCAGATTGACAAGATAATTGATTGTATAACTGGTATTAAGATTTTCTATTTGCTTTAATGTTCAGCAGTCTCTCCGTGGTTTGTTTAGATGTAGATTGTTTTCATTTATTCTGTTCAGAACATCATGTATTTCTTGAATATGAGGATTGTCTTGTCAATTTTGGAAATTCTCAGTCATTTATTAAATATGGCATCTCATTTTCTTTTTCTGGGTCATTGGATAGAATGGGAAAGTATAACATATCTATTTTCCATCCTTATCTCTGTTCTGCATTTTGGGTGATTTGACCAGATGATCTAATTTATTCTTATTTCACCAGTTTAGTCCAACCACAAAAAACAGAACTCCATGTAGATTTTACTTCTAGAAGTTCTTTTTTCATCCTGTCATGTTCTTTCATTATGATTTTATTTTTAACCATTTATCTTAAAGTTAGTCAGTTTTATGGTCTCTGTCAGATTGGTTTTCTTCTGTTCTTAGTATGACAATTCTCTTCTTTGTTGACTATTCTTTAAGCTGTAGTGTGCACTTCTTCACTGAGGTTTTTAAAATCTCCCTCAACAGGCGTTCCCAAACCCTAAGTGCTGTGGCAGAGACCAGGTTCTGCACGGCTTCCTTCAGGCCCGAGGGGGTTGAGCACCTCCTGCCTCTGACCACTGAATTCTTCTCCCTCTCACATAGCGGCAGCCCCCGAGACGAGGCTTTATGCAAAGAGGCTCAATTCCAGCTGCCTATGAACCCAAGAGAATCATTTTTGCCTCAAGCAGGCATTAAAACCGGCACCGAGGCTTAATTTTGTGGTGTCAGTTGCTGCTGATGACTATAGTTTTGAGCTGCTGTTGCTGGCATTAAAACGAAATGGTTTCCTTCTAGTCTTTTGTAGCAAAGGGCGGGCCTCATTCATATCAGCCCGGTCTTTTATGTTCATAGAAATCTCCTGGTGGAGGCTGCTCAAGGTTATGTCTACCCCATAACAGTTGCTTTATTCATATCTGTGCAACATATGTAGATACCATAGTTAATCTGATTTCCATGCGCTACGATGATTTGAAGTAGAACAGCCAATGATAGGAAGCAAAGAAAAATGAGAATCGCAGGTAAAGGAATAAAATGGCCTACGTAAGACAAGTATAAGCATACATATTCATGTTCTCACTACCTACATTTCATAGGTGTGGCTGATAAATTTGCCACACTTGTTTGACCTCTCTGCAACCTTCCACTTTCTCATTTTAATTCTTCCAGTTGTCTCGGGGAATATTCCTTGGGTGGTTCAGATTTCCCCTAGATGTTTTTCCCCTACATGGTTCCTTGGTTTTAGCTGTTAAATTTATGCCAATAGTTGCATCTATAATTCTGATCTCTTATATTCTACATTCTAAATGTCTGATGGATGTTTCTTTCCACTGCCATCATAAACTTAGCATGTCTCAAAATGATTATATCTCCGAAACTATCACCTCCTAACTGAGCTCTATGGTACCTGCCTCTGCCAATCAGTTGACAAATATTCCTAAGTCCCTCCCCTCTAGTTTCCTAATTCAGGGTTTCATAATCTCTTATTTGGACCACTGCAATAACTTTCTAACCAGTCCTCCTCCCTTTGACCTTATACATCATTGCAGTAAAACATTTCTAAGATACAGACTTAATATCATTGTACTACTGATAAAATATGATTTAAACAACTTACTCTCACATTCAAAATCTATGATTTCACTGCAACCTACTTTTAAGTATCCTTTTTCATAGCTCAACTACATTACTCACTGTTCCTGGTAATATGCTCTGAACAGTCTTGTCTCAAGAGTGCTTTATATCATGCAAGTTCCTCTCTGGAATGTTTCTCCCCACCCTACATCCAAATCCTTCATAAAGCCTTTTTTCCCCCCTAGGTGGAAGTAATCTTGCCATCTGCTGAATTGTACAAGTACTTTAAGCCTCTCCCAAAGCTCTTAGAATACATTTCAAAATATGCTTATTTAGGTTGTCTTACCTTTTCAACTAGACAATATAAAGGTAGTGGTTCAGAACATGGATTCTGAAGCTATTAAAGTGTGCTTGAATCATAGCTGTGTCATTTATTAGCTAACTAATTTTAAAAAGTTATTTTACCTCTCTGCACTTCAGTTTTCTCCTGCATACAATGAGGAATAAATGAGTTAGACCAAAGTGTATAGCACAGCACCACGTACAAAACAGCCATTTAACATTAGCTAATTTTAAGGACAAAATCAGGTATGTCTTATTTATGATTGTATTACCCACACTATTTTCCATATAGTAGTTAGCAAGATTTTTAAAATTGAAAAAAATTACAATCAACAAAATGCTAGAAAATTGAAGGCACTATACACCTAAGTGGTAGAGAAATAGTGCTCTAAGAATTCAGATAAGAAAAAGATCGATTAAGATGAATTTGTTAGAAAATACTTTAGGAAAGAGTGATTCCCCAATGAAATGGTATTTAAAAGGTCTATTGACTTTTGGTCAAGATAGTGGAGTCGGTTCACGATGTGAACATTCTTAAAACCTCTCAAAGGTTCCCAGACAAGCAGCGGCTGGCCTCAGCTTGCCCTGTTCCTCTTGCTAAGCAGGCACAAACAGCGACCGGCCTCAGTTCACAGCATAACCTTTCCCCAAAGCCTCCAAGCCCAGCACAAGCAGCAACCAACTGCAGCTCACTTTGTTGCTGCTAACAGGTGGGTCCAAACTAAGCACAAACAGCAGCTGATCTTGACTTGTAAGGAAGCCTCTCCCAAGAGGCTGCAGAACCAACTCAGCTGGTGGCCAACTTCAGAGTACCACCCAACCACCTCCACAAAGGGTGGACTCCGCTGACACTGGAACTCCATGGGGTCAGCCTCCCCCAACAGTTTGTACACTGTAGTCAGGGCCAGCCAGTTAGCCTTAGGGACAATCTCACTCACTGACATGTCAACAGCAATCAAGGCTCAACTACAATAGGAAAGCACAGAAAATCCCTACAAGAGACACCCTTGCAACACCTGGTTCAGGTAACCAGAGAAACTGTGCCACTGGGACTCACAGAACACTTACACAAGGCCACTCTGTCAAGACAAGGAGACATAGCAGATCTACTTAATACACAGAAAAAAACCAGTGAGTCAGCCAAAATGAAGAGATAACAGAGCATATCCCAAATGAAAGAATAGGAAAAAACTCCAGACAAAGAACTTAAAGGAGACAAGCAATCTACCAAATATAGAGTTCAAAACACTAGTTATTAAGGTTGCTCAGTGAACTTATGGGAAGAATGCTGACTCCATTAGAAAGAGGAACATAATAAGTATACCAGAAGAAGAGATGGAGAAGGAAACAGAAAGCTTATTTAAATAATCAACAAGAACTTCCCAAACCTATGGGAAGAGCTGGAGCCTTGAATACGAGACACAGAACAACACCCAGTTATCTCAATGTGAAAGAGCTTCTCCAAGGAATGCTACATTAAAGCTCTCAAAAGCTGATGGCAAAGAATTCTCAAGGTAGCCAGGAGAAAGACAAGGACCTACAAAAGAAATCTCGTTAGGTTATTATTGGACTTTTAAGCAGAAATCCTACAAGTTAGGAGAGAGTGGAATTATATTTACAAAATATGGAAAGAGAAACCACCAGCCAAGAAACCTAGCAAAGTTATCCTTTAGATCTGAAGGAGAAACAAAGGCTTTTCCACACAAACAGAAGCTGAAAAAATTTATCACAAGACATGAAGTACTAGAAATACTGAAAGTAGCTCTTCTACTGGAAACAAAAACAAAAGTATATAAAACTGTGAGATGACAAACAGAAGTCAAAAACGGGAAATTGCACATTTTGTTAACTAAATATAAAGGTTAAACAGGGTAAAAAGCGTTTAAAAAAGACAACAGCTACTATGGTTTGGAAATGAATGCACATCATATAAAGAAATAGTTTATGATAAATCCAAGGGGAAGGGAAAAAGGACTGAATTTGCACAGGTGAATGGACATTCAGGAAAAAAGGTCGATTGTATATATGAAAATTTTTTGCAAAAATCTAATGGTAATCATAAAACAAAAGTCTACAACTGAGCCACAGGACATAAAAAAATATAAAATGGAGGGAAAAAAAATCATAGAATACCACAAAATTAAAAGAGCAGTCAGAAATACAAGAGAGAAGAAACAATGGAGACACAGAGCAACCAGAAAACAAAAGATAAAATGGCTACAGGAAAGACTGATATAGCAAAAATCACCGTAAATGGACTGAATTCATCAATTAAAAAATACAAAGTAGTCAGATGGATTAAAAAACAAGACCTAACCATATGCTGCCTTCAGAAAACACATCTCAGCCACAAAGACAGACTCAAAGTGCAGGAGTAGATGATACTCCAAGCAAATGGCATCCAGAGAAAAGCATGGGTAGATGTAATTATATCAGACAAAACAGGTAACAAGAGACAAAGACAGACATGTAATGACAAAGGGGCGATACATCAGCACCTATCAATGATATGTACACAACCTGGGAACACCAAAATATACAAAGCAATTACAGAACTAAAGGAAGAAACTGATGAAAAATACAATTATGATAGGGACCTAAATGCTCCCCTGACAGCAGTGGATAGATCGTCCAACTCAAAAATCAATAAGGAAATACCTTAAATGACACATTGGACCAAATGGACATAATTAATATTTAAAGAGCGTTTCATCCCCAAATTCCAGATTATACAATCTTCTCTAGTGCACATGGAACATTCTTAAGGACAGACCATATGTTGGGGTACAAAATTACACTCAACAAATTTAAGAAACTGAAATCATACCAAGCACATTCTCTGACCACAAGTTTGAAACTGAAAATCAACTGCAAAAAGAAACTTGGAAAAGCCACAAATATATGGAGATAAAAAACATACTACTGAACAACTACTGGGTCAATGAAGATATAAGAGATTAAAAGATACATAGAGACAAACGAGAATGACAATGACATATAAAAATTTTGGGGTCCATAAAAGCACCCTAAAAAGAAAGTTTATAAGCTTACAGGCCTACCTCAAAAAATAAGAAAAGTCTCAAATAAACAATCTAATATTTCACATTAAAGAACTAGAAAAAGAAAAAAAGTCCAAAGTCAGCAGAAGGAGGAAATAATATTAGAGCAGAATTAAATGAAAAAGAGAAAAGGACAGTGGGAAAATTAATGCAACAAAGAGCTGGTTCCCTGAAAAAATAACTATGGAAGCCTATACACCACCAAATTTGATAACCTAGAAGAAATGAACTACTTATAACCTACCTAGACTGACTCATGAAGAAATGGAAAATCTAAACAGACTAATCAACGGTAAGGAAATCAAAATAGTCATTAAAAACCTCCCCAAAAACAAAAGTCCAGGACCAGATGGCTTCACTAGTGAATTTTACTAAACATTCAAAGAGTTATAATACCTGTCCTTCTCAAACTCTTCCAAAAAACTGAAGAGGCAATATTTCCTAATTCATTTTACGAGGCCAACATTATTCTGATACCAAAATCTGGCAAGGACAACACAGGCAAAAAAAATTACAGGCCCAAATCTCTGATGAATATAGTGCAAACATTCTACACAAAATATGAGCAAACTGAATACAACAATACATCAAAAAGATAATACATCATTATCAAGTGGGGTTCATTCCAGAGACACAGAGATGGTTCAACATATGCAAATCAATCAACGTTATATGTCACATCAATAACGGATAAAAACCATATGATCATAGCAACAGATGCTGAAAAAGCATTTGACAAGATACATTTCTGATGAAAATAATAAAATGGGTATAGAAGAAAAGTACCTTAACATAATAAAGGACATATATGGCAAACCCTTGGCTAATATCATACTCAATGGTGAAAAACTGGAAACTTTTCCCAAGATCAGGAACAAGAAAAGGATATCCACTGTAATCATTGTTTTTCAACATAATACTGGAAGTCTTAGCCAGAACAATCAGGCAAGAGGAAGAAATAAATGGCATCCAATTGGAAATGAAGAAGCAAAATTGTCACTTTTGCAGATCACATGATTCTCTGTGATATAGAAAACTCTAAAGACTCCATTAAAAGACTATTAGAAACAATAAACAAAAACAGTAAAGTTGCAAAATGCAAAATCAATGTATGGAAATCTGTTGTGCCTATACACTAAAAATGAAATATCAGAAAAATAAATGAACAAATCCATTTGCAATTGCAACAAAAAAGAGTAAAAGACCTAGAAATAAATTTTAAGGAAGTGAAGGACCTATAAACTACAAGACACTGTTCAAAGAAATAGATTTTCTGTATTCAGGACTTAAAGCAATGTACAAATTTAATGCAATCCCCATCAAAATTCCAATGGCATTTTTTAATAAAATAGAAAAAAAATCACCAAATTTGTATGGAACCACAAAAGATCTCAAATAGCCAAAAAAACCTGAGAAAAAAAAATAAAGCTAGAGGTATTACATTCCTTGACTTCACATTTTATTGCAGATCTATAATATATCAAATTAGTATGGCATTGGCAGAAAAACAGATCACAGACCAAGAGAATAGAAGTGAAAAACATACAATGGAGACAGGAAAGCCTCAATAAATGGTGCTGGGAAAACCAGTGAGCCACATGTAAAAGAATGACAGCAGATACCAGAAACAAAAATGAACTCAAAATGGATAAAGACTTAAGAAACCATCAACAAATCAAAAAGGCAAATGAATGGGAGAAGATATCTGCAAATGATCCCTGTGGAAAACAGTATGAAGGTTCCTTAAAAAATTAAGAATAGAAGTGCCACATGACCCAGCAATCCCCCTTCTGGGCATCTACCTGAAAAATTTAAAAACACTTATTTTTTAAGATATACATATCCCCATGTTCGCTGCAGCCTTATTCATTTTAGCCAAGACATGGAAACAACCTAAGTGTCCTTCAATGGATGACTGGAGAAAGATGTGGTACATATATACAATGGAATACTATTCAACCATAGAAAGATGAAATACCGCTATTTGCAACTACATGGATGGACCTTGAGAGTATCATGCTAAGTGAAATAAATCAGAAAAGAACAAGAGCTATATCATTTCACTCTTACGTGAGACGTAAAAGAGAAAGAAATAAAACAAATTAACTCATAGACACAGACAAGTTGGTGGTTACCAGAGAGAAAGTGGGTAGGGGGAGGATTAAGAAGGTAAAGGGGTCAAATAGATGGTGATGGAAGGAGAACAGACTTTGGGTGGTGAACATATGCTATATACAGATGATGTATTATAGAATTTTATGTTATTAACCAATGTTATCCCAATAAATTTTGTTAAAAATATAATTTTAGGCTCTGGTAAAAATAATTTGGTATAGAAAATAGACATCAGAAATGTAAAGTTTCCTTACTATCACCGACTAGGTATCGGGATCATCCTTGCTGCTGGAAAGTAATATCTATATATGCATATATAAAATATTTGAAGAACTCACAAGATAGTAAGGATTTTATAATTTAAAATCTAAGTGAAGGCAAAAACCTAGTCTCATAGGACCTGGAACTTCCAGGAACAGAAATAAACTCCAGAGTCCACACAATGTGGGAAGTCTGTCCCCAATAAAACTGGGATTTCTATTAAGGACCATAACCTAAGTTTAAGGAGAAGAAGAAAATCCACATACTTCCCATTCACATGGTACTGCAAGAAAATATGTTCACTGAGCACCCCAGGGTGATCAAAGGTTCCAGAGAATTTGAGACAATGAGCTGGCTCTCACCAAAATTTAAAGCCCAAATTTATATTACTTGGGCAATCCAGTTTAAAGTGGTACTATGCTAGTAGTGTCACGGTCACCAGGCGCCTGGAAGGAAGTACATTTATCTAAGGCCTGAAAGAGTTCAATAATTTTCTAAGGAAAGGTCAGTTCCCAATAATAACAATACACACAAAAAAATCACTAGGCACATGAGTGAGAATTTTCAGAAAAAAAACAAATAGGAGAGACATAAAAACTTTAAATATTAGAATCGTCATACAAAAATTATAAAACAATTATGTTTAGTATGTTTAAAGAAATAAAAGATCATGGTGAAAATACCCACAGGAATTAGAAAACTATGACTTTACCAAAAAGATTCGAAAAATTACCAAGTGGAGCTTCTAGTAACTAAAAAATTTTAAACTGAAATTTAAAACTCTGGATAGGTCAAACAGCAGATTAGATACAGCTGTAAAGAGAACAGTGAAATGGAAGACAGAAAAATAAAGCCATCCAGAATGAAGCTCAAGGGGATGAAGGTATGAAAAATATGATGAGAGGTTATGATACAGGATATAGAATAAAAAAGTATAACAAATATCTAACACAACCTTAGGATGAGGCAGACATGAGACATGGTAATTATATAAAGAGGTGATAACTAAGGTTTTCCTACAAGTGAAAACAGCACTAATCCCCTATTCAATAGGCCCAACAATTCTCAAGAAGAGTAAATAAAAGGACACGTAATGGTGAAAATGGAGAAAAGTAAAAAGTTCTTTTAGAAAACCAGAGGAGATAAAGAAGACAGATTATATTCAAAGGAGGAACAATTAGATTGACATTTGTCAGTAAAAACAGAAGATGACACTGAAATAATATCAATGTGCTAGAAAAAGGTAAAAAAACTAAGAGTTTTCCCACAGATAGTCAGTCTCTAAGTAAAGTAATATCTAAAGGATGAATCTCTGGAAAAAATGATTCGTAATAGAAAATATGATAAGAAGACTCTGAAAATATGATAAGAATCACTGAAAAGTGCAAAAACAAAAATAGTAAATATATAATAGTGATGTCTTTAAGTGTTAGAAAAAGGCAGAATTAAAATACATTAATAATATAACAATCAAGAAGGAATGATTAAAAGTAAGTGTTCCAAAGTCTTCATATTTTTCAGAAAGAGTTAATAATATTACAATTTCTATAGTAATCACTAAAAGAACAGAAACAGTATGCAACTTGAAACTATTAGAAGGGAAAAACTGGAATGACAAAAGAGTCAAAAAGGAAGAGAGTAGAGAAAAAGAAGCACGTTAAGTTAGAGATGCCTATTAGACACAAAAGCAGAAATAAGCAAGCAGTCCAATAAATAGTTCTGAAGCTCAGGAAAGAATTCCATGTACAGATATAAATCTGGGATTTAGTACTATGAGATTAGATGAGATCATTTTGGAAATGACTGCAGAGAAAAAAAGTTCAAAGATAAAGCTCTAGGGCACTCCAACATTGGAAGTAAGGAGATAAGAAAGAAGAATTAATAACTGTGATTTTAAAAGACACATTGGAGCTATGAACTCAATTATAATAAAATAAAAGTATTTAAAATTTAAGTATGAGACATTTATCAAAAGTTGATCAAGTCTTAGGTCACAAAGAAAATCTCGATATGTTCTAAGACACAGCACTATTCTAAGACTTCCTAGGTAACAAAGAAAATCTTGATATATTCTAAGACCTTCTGTGTCACACCCTGACTATGTAGCAATGAAAAAGGTATTCATAACAAAATAACCAAAAATAGTAAAACTAACCATTTAAAAGTTTTATAAAAGTCTCCAAAATAACTCAGGGAAAATAAAAAATGTAGAATTAACCCTTTTCCTGTTTACCCTGAGAATACTCACCAGCAGCGCTTGTGGCTGCAATGTTTACCCAAAGATAACTTATGGATTACAGTCCTAACCTTACCCCCAAAGTCTGTCATGAAATATCTCATTATTTTTGCATCACTCTTGTTTATCAATAGTTTTTGGAAACAAATGACATCATTCTATCTATAGCATTTTGTTTTTAGTGGTGGCATTTCCACTTACAAAATATAGTAATTCTTGATCATGGAAAATATCAAATCCTAGAAAACTTAGCATTCCTACGTGTGATGTTAAATGAATGTTGGCAGTGAGCTGCACTTTTTTTTCTAAACAGGAAAAGAGCTAAAGACTATTTAGAGATAAAGATGAAAAAACACTATATGAAAATTTATGGGTGCAATCAAAATAGTACTCAGGAAAATTTATAGTCTCAAATGTATTAATTAGAATGAATAGAATGAGAAAAAAATTCAACATAAAGTTGAAGATAGTAAGAAAAAGTAACACAGAGGTAGAAATTAAAGAAATGTTAAAAACAACTAAAAAAACTGTTAAGATCTCACAAAAAAATCCTGTTAGAATAAATGAATTCAGCAATACAACAGGATAAAAAATCAATACATAAACTCAGTTGGATTTTTTTAATATTAATGATGAACAATCTGAAAAGGAAATTATAAAAACAATTCCTTTATAATAGCTTCAAAAAGAATAAAATACTTAGAAATTCACTTAATCCGAGAAGTAAAAAGACTTGTATGATGAAAACTACAAAGTACTGTTGAAAGAAATTAGAGAAGACATAAATAAATAGAAAGACATGCACGTTCATCAGCTAGAAGACGATATTATTACATGCTAATATTACCCAAAGCAATCTACAGATTCAGTGCAGTCTCCATCAAAATCCCAATGACATTTCATGCAAATAGGAAAATTCATCCTAAAATTCATATTGAATCTCAAGGGAATCCAAATAGTCAAACAATCTTGAAAAAGCAATGAACCCCTAGCAATGAACCCCTGCACATACAGTCAAATGATTTAATCAGGAAAGGACAGTTTTTTCAACAAATTGTGCTGAGAGTTACATGTAACATGAAAAAGAATGAAGCTGAACTCCTAACTTGCATAATTTACAAAAATTAATACAGAATGAATTGACAAATGTAAGAACTAAACCATAAAATTCATAGAAGGAAACAAAAGAGTAAAATTTATGACCCTGAATTTGACAATGGATTCATAGTCGTAGTACCAAAAGCCACAAATGAAAAAGTAGATAAACTGGACTTCATCGAAATTCCAAAGTTTGAAATTCAAAAGTTGTTCATGAAAGAAAATTTTTAAGAAAGTGAAAAGAAATTGTACAAAATAAGAGAAAATATTTGCAAGTCATATACCTGATAAGGGTCCAGTATGCTGAATATATAATGAACTTCATATCATATATCTGATAAGGGACTAGTATGCTAAACATATGATAAACTTAACAAAATGACAAACAACCCAATTCATAAAAAGGCATTTCTCCAAAAAAGACACATAAATGGCCAAGAAACACATGAAAAGATGCTCAACATTATTAGTCATTAGGGGAATGCAAATCAGAACCACAATAACTTACTATTGCATACGCTAAAGTGGCTATAATAACAAAGACAACAGAAAATAACACGTGTTGACAAGGATATGTGAAAATGAAATCCTGTACATTGCTGGTGAGAATGTAAAATAGTTCGGCTGCTATGAAAACAGACTGGGGGTTCCTCAAAAAGCTAAACATAGAATTACCTTATGTCCCAGCAATTCCACTTGGGCATATACTCAAAGGAACTAAAAACAGGTACTCAAACAAACACAGATACACACATGTTCATTACAGCAACATTCTCAGTGTCCAAAAGGTAGAATCGGCCCAAATGTCCATCAGTTGAATGGATAAACAAATTGTACATACATAAAATGAAATATCATTCAGCCATAAAAAGAACTGATACGTCAAAGAACATCGAAACATGCTAAGTGAGAGAAGTCAGAAACAAAGGTCACACGTTATATGATTTCTTTTATAAGAAATATCCAAAATAGGTAAATCCATAGAGACAGAACGAAGACTAGTGGTTGCTATGAGCTGGTGGGGATCAGTGGGGAATGGGGCACAGTTTCCTTTTGGGGTGATGAAATGTTTTGGAGCGAGACAGAGGTGGTGGTTGTACAACACTGTGAATGAACTAAATGCTACTGAACTGCAAATTTCTCCTTAATTTTTAAAAACTTTTAAAATAACTACATTGGGATGTCTTCTAGAAGAGCTAAAATGAAAAAAAGATGTAAGACCAAGTGTTGGGAGGGATGTAGAGCAACAGGAACTCTCATTAACTGCTAATGGATGTGTAAACTGGTTAAATTACTTGGGAAATATGGTGATATGTACTAGAGCTGAACCATATGCATACCCTAGCACAATGCCTAGCAGGTGCTCAATAAATGTTTATTAACTGACTTAATGAAGTATCCACTAATTTTTTAAGCACTGTGCTAAGACACTGGGATGTAAAAATGAGAAGACATGGTTCTCTCTAATAAACAGCCATATAAATACTTATAACAATATATTTATATCGTGGGGGGTGGATAGCATGTTGGTCCTAGTGTCAGATCATGAGTCCTGACTCCACTATTTACTAGTAAGCTATGATTACAGGCAAATCTGAATTTTAGTTCTGTGTATTTTCTCCAATTTTGTCTTTTCTGCTCTCACTCTAGTTTGTCTATTGCTGCTAGAGTTATCTTTATAAAACAGAGCACGTCAACACCTCACTCTTTCCAGCTTGAAGTCCAAAAATTCCTCACTATATGTAATTTAAAATCTAAACCTCTTAGCCTGACATTAAAAAACGTATAAGTTTTGTTACCTGTATGTCTTTCCAGCCTTATCTCATAATATACCCCCACAATGTTCTAGAAGCTAGACACAATGGCCTACCATCTTATCTTGAATGTGCTCTTGAAATGTCCTATCTCAACATGTCTTTCTTCCAAGAATTCACTTTCTTTATTGTAACTTTGAGTCATCAGGAAAATATTTTGTCATAGTATATTAATAAGAGTCTTCTACATGTAATTTAACTTAGCATGCAGATTAAGCATGAGAGACAAAATCTGATCACATTTATGAAAGCAGTCTGATCCACATGACAAAGGAAGAAATTAGCAACCAGGAAAATATTTTGGCCTGGTGGGTGTTTTATTAGGCAGAGAAAGTTATTATTTTCTTAATTAACCATATTGTTGTATCATACTATCTCTTTTTAAAAGACTGGCACTATAAAACTGCTTTCCTGGTCTAGCAACTTGAATCTAATCCAGTATCAAAATCAATAGCCCTGGCCCTGTTGAGAATATGGGAAGATACTCCCAGAAACTTTAAAATAATGAAAAAAAATTGTCCTTTGAAAGATAAATACAGACAGGACAAGAATATGTAATGGGTATTGAGTCATGGAGTGAAATAAACTTGTGGGATCACAAGTTAATTCAACAATTGAGTCAATTCAATTAACATTTACTCTATAAACAGACACTACGTTGGATATAAAGATAAAAAGGGCATGGACTTCACGATCAGGTGGCTTACAGTGGGGTACAGGAGCAGTACACATAAGCGACTAGGTAATCATAATACAAGAATTATATGTTTTTTCTAGAAATAATTATTCGCATTAAAACTGGACGTAAGGGAAACAATACAAAACACAAAAACAAAATTCAAAACTCAAGAAGACAGAGAAAACCCTACATTGTGAAAGGAAGATCAGAAACAAATGTAGATTTTTAAAAACTCTCTCTATAGTATACCTAGTAATTTTTTAAATATCAAAATTTCACTTTTAGAAAGCATTTAGTATACTATGATTCATCTTTCCTATGATCTCCTTCCCCTCGCAAAAAAAAAATCTAATTTAGTTAAGTATGTTTTATATAATGTCATAATCCTACTAAGACAGAAGTGGTGGTTCATTTAGAGATATAGGAAAAAGAAATAGGAAATAGTATTCAGCTAATCAGTAATGTGACGTCTGACTAATACAAGCAGCATATTAGTTGTCAGGAAGTGGAAAGCGCTCTCAGATTTCAAAGGAACGCTGATGTATAAAATTCAAGGCAAAAGAGAGCAGGTCGTATGGTAATGGTCAGGCTTAACAAAGGACTCACTTTACAGACTTACTTATTAATGGCTATGCCACACTGACTGTGCCCCATCTTGGAAGCTAAGCAGGGTTGGGCCTGGTTAGTACTTGGATGGAAAACACCTAGGAAGACCAGGTGCTGTAGGCTTTAAGAATAATAATAAATAAAAAATGTATTAATATTATCTTGGCATTCTTCAAATTGACTGTAAACTATTTCCACTGTAGAAAGTTTCTACAAAAACGATAAATTTATAACTAAAAAGTTAAACAGCCATCACAAGAAAAATTATTGTAATAGTTTCTCAAGCTATCTATGATATAGTCTTTGAAAGACTTAAAACTAAAGATAGCAAAAGAGAATGAGTCACTGAATAAAACATGCCAACACCGACCTTAACCATAAATCTATTAGGAAAAATTCTTTTACAAAATTATCTAATTAAGATTAAACTAATAGCTATTGAAAGACTGCCAAGTCTGCCACTTTTATGTATTAATTTCATTTAATTCTCATAGTATTCTTTGTCTTCATTTAGATTCTTGAATATGTGCATGAATATGATGTATACAAACATAAATCTCACGTACATATTTTAGTCAACAGAAAGGTATAGTTTCCTATTTTGTTCTTTCGCTTATCTTAGTCTGTAAAACTCTGAGTCAGGACTGTGATTATTTTCTCTTTTCCCACTCAGAAAACTTTAGGATAAGTTATTAAGAATTTAGTACAGCAGGATATAAAAATCTGCTATATTGTTTCCTTTTTACTGCTTAAAAGAAATGTGTCCTAGTTTAGAACTCTCCAGTGCCTACTGAAGCCGTTTAAGTTCCATTTGTGTGTGAAAAGGGTGGGAAAAAAAAGCTAAGTGTAAATGGGACAGCTGAAGATAGAACCGGAGATAATTTGGGGGGTGGTGATGAAAGAGTTCCTAAAATTGGGAAGGGAAGGTAGGTTTGTGGGTTCTCTGGTGCTGTGTGAAGAGAGTGGCTGGAAGCAGTGACTGCACATCTGTTCTTGCAGGCAGCTTGAGTGGCAGCAGGTCCTGTAGTTAGCTTGGTATGGGGAAGGGCAGGTGCCAGAGGGTCTTCTCTATGTCAGAGAATACAGACACCACACTGGCCTGAGCAGGAGTGAGCAGACTCCCTTCAGAAGGACGCAGAGAGCATTCTCAGGTAAGAACCAAAGCAGCGACCCCAGACTGTCTTCTTTTTGGAGAGACCATTGGGAAAGGGGCTGTGTTCCCAAGAATGACAACAGACTTCTCACAGACCCTGATGGGGAAGGGCTTAAAGTCAGACATTTTGAAAAATTATGAGATTTGACATTTTTTGTACTCTAATGTTATCAGGTGATAATTCTAAAAGAATCTCAAAATATAGCTTAATATTTGTAAAAAGTGATTTTAATAGACTTGAAATAGGATTTTAATGAAGCAAGAATACCACACACATAAATAGTGAACAAATATATCAGTTTTTTGAGCTCTCAACTCACTGGCCCTCTTCTGTCATGAGGATCAAAAGATCCCTGAAATGCACTTTTAATAGCTGATAATATAATAATTAATTCTATAATAGTCAGAGACAATGTTTATCAAGAAAGGGTTTTCCTTTTATCCCTGAAGCTTTATTTATGTGATAAACATCTTTACTACAAAAGGCCAACTCAGCAAAACATATGATTTGCTGACAGGCAAAGTTCAAATTCACGTTTTAGAAACAGCAGATATTCTAGATCTAATATTGCCACAGTCAAATTATTTTGAAAACATAAAAATGTTTCAGAAGTGTATGTAAAACAATTTTATTAAATGATGAAAATATTTAGTGGCAAGCCGATATTATCAACGATGAATACAAATAATTAATTGCTGGGTAACAGATTGAGATCTCTCACTGGAGACTTCAGTTGTTACCAACTAACTAAATTAAAAAGTTTTAAAAAACCCTGTTTTTAACAAAACAGATCAATTTAGGCAGTTTAAAGAAGATGAAGATCTAGCATCAGATATTTCTCACTCATACTTGAATGTACTCATAGCATATTTCTTTTGGTTCTCTTTTTAAGACATGGGAAAGATAATCACTTTGATAGGTTTAAAGTCATCCTGCTAGACAAGTAACAGGAAGGTAAAATGTTAAATGACTACCAAATAATATAATAGAAGGCTTAATCCAGACAGAACAAATTGATAAAAAGCAGCAGGAAACAGAATGGTATTTATATTGCTATCCTTTAAATAGCAATGGCAAAATAACCTGCAAAAGTACAGAGAATCTTGGAGACAGACGAAGGATGTTTAAATCAGATTTACAGTAAAAGGCAAAGAAACAGAATTTTCCTCCAAGCAGTGGTGTGCTGGAGCCCACTCACACCAGCTCATGAGAGCCAATAGCTAAAGTTTCAGAAACTTTGTGAGCCAGTTGTTAAACATATCTTATCCATCATTAAAAATTAAGTTATATTAACTTATAATTATGCTAAAAAAAGGTAATACTCAAAACATCACTTCCTAAATATTTTTCTTCCTTTTCTAATTATGTGGGCCTTGGGGAATACGCACATCTCCTGTATCTACAAGGTGGAGACACAATGGGGAGCTACTACTGTGCATCTTTTCCCAGCTCCACTTTCAGTGACTTCACGGTGATAATTTCAAATCTGCCATGATGGCCGTAACTCCCACTGAAATAGGCCAATACTACACATTGAAGCTCTCCTCTCCGAAGAATCAATTTTTAAACATTTCTCAACTCACCACGCCAATGGGGTATTCTACAATTTTGATCAAGAAGGCTGATTTAAAATGATCAACATAAAAATACTTGAAAAATTACTCCTTGAAAATTCATTGATGGCATATAAAGAATATTATATTAAATGGTACTAAATTATAAATTAGATCAATTCTGGAATATTCCATAATAAAATTAAAGGACCATTTTAATTTCATAAAGAATGATATGCCATCCTTTTTTAACTGATTGCTATGACTTTGGGGGTTTAATTTTGGTTTGGGTTCATTCTAAATAGACATGAAGAGGGTTTGAAGTAAGAGTGGAATAAGAAAACACCAACAGTCACTGAATACTTTTTGGGTCCATGCTCATTGTTCTGTTACAATCAACATTTTAAAACAGGAACAGTATTCTAGAGTTGCCTTCCTGAAGAAGATATGTGCCTTTCTTTTTTCATTTAAATTTCTTTCACAGTTACACACCAAGTACCTATTTTATCACAATAATCTAATTTGTTTGTTCTTATGTTGTTCATTGTTTACCTACTTTTCTTTACTCATCATGAACTCTTTTAAAACATTAAATTTTTGTGCATATGGATGAATGTGAAACAGGAGGGCAGACACGTTTCTTAGACCTTTAAGGTTCTTCCAAGGTTCCTTGCTTCAGGAAGTGAGGAAAAGGCCAAATGAATGGGACGGTGGCCTGCCTCATTATCACCTTAATCAGAGCAGCTCAGCTTACTTATATTGATGTTCTATGTAAAATGTCATTAGAAAAAAATTCCTTTGTAAACAAGAAGGGGGCACGGAGGGACAAGGAGAGAGGGAGGGAGAGAGAGAAAGAGAGAGTGCTCAAACCAATCTGTTAGAGAACACAGGTATGTGTGTGCATGCATACATATGTACCATCTGTAACTACGAAAGGTGTGTGTGTGTGTTTAGGGAAGAACAGCTGTAGGTAGACTGGGTCTATTTATGGTTAAAACAGTGCATTGTTTAACTGAATTATATGCATCATGTATTATTTATAGACCTATACATATATCTAATTAAATATTTTGGTACTCGAGACTGTAAAATTAAAAATTGAAATTGTACAGTATGTAGGTAATCTAGGTTTTACAGGAAAACACAAAAACAATTCCAAGTTTTGAATCTTCACAGTTACATTATATGTGTTTTAAAAAAGAGTTTCATGTGTTGAATTATATCACTTGTAAAACAAAGGCAACATTATTGCTCAAAACAGAAACGAATACTCCCAGAGAACTCTATGGAGATAAATTGAGAAGGCCCTGAGAAAGTACATTTTTAGACAATAAAAAACACTGCTAGTTGGAACACTCTCTTCGAGAACATAGCCAACACTTTTCAAACTAAACAGTCTTTCAAATTTGAAAAGAGAAAATAAATGCATTGATTTAAATTACTAGAAATGCATTTACTTTTAAAAGACCCTTTTTTCCTAGAGCAAGTAAATCAATCAAATAGTAAAGAGGAAAGTGCAATAATGACTGTAAGACAAGAGTGCAAGGAAGATGAAGCGCTGGCTACACAGACGAAGTGTGTTCCACAGACTCCTTTCTTTGAGGTCTTCTATCCCAATACCAACCAGGCCCATCTAGCTTAGCTTATGAAATCTGACACGGGCACAGCCCATGGCAGTAAGGATGCAGGATAGTGATTTTCTTTCTTTCTTATTCATTGCAGCCCCAGGGAGAGAGATAACGAGAACAGGAATGAAATCCAGGTCTTCTGCATAAAACACTGCAGAACATTACCACTGGGTCACCAGGGGGAAAAAGAGAGGAACTATTTTGTTTTAAAAGAGTTTGTTATAATATTTATGGTGGAAAATTATTTGGTTTGAGTTACCCAATGACTCATTAAAACCTTACTTTTATCAATCATATAGCTGAATTATAGTTTTCACAAAAAAATTGTTTGACCCTGCTTTGCATTTAGAATATTATCTATACTGTTTCAGAAATTAAAAAAAAAAGATGACTATCACCAACCTATTCTGGTAATTATAAAGTAATTGGAAATAACTTAAAATTTTACTTTTAATCTAATATTCCTACTATTTGAATATTTTTCATCCTTTACTTATTGCTACCAAGTGCTGTAGTTACTGTCACTAAGGAAAGCCCTGGCAAAATCTGTGAGAAATTAACTGGGTTTGACCCTTCCAACACTTTAAGAAGGTTAATAAATTCCACTGATGAACTAATGTTTAATTTACTTACACTGATTGAGACATGTAAAATCCCTGGTATTTGAATATTTTGCCCTAAAAAATGGCAACTGCTTATTATTCAATAAATATATCACAGTGGCTCCGATGATCAAATGTCCTCTGTAAAATGGAAAAATGTTACTAAGTTAGGGTTCTTGGAGGTTAAACGAGCTTCCTGATATACAGCACTTAGGACAATAACTGACACTCAACAAGATGTTAGGAATCATGATAATGATAACAATTTTATATCTCCCCTATCTGACATGGAATTATCGTAAGATCAACAGCTAGCTTTCAACTATGGTATTTTCCTTACGCAGTTGGTCTCTGTGGGATATACATAGGTACATTAGCCTGTATACATGATCATTCACCACCATGTCATATGCCTAAGGCACTGTTTCCTAAAAGCTCCTCTCTCATTATACCATTTTAGAGCATGGTATTTAAAACCTTTCCAAATATATACTGGACAAAACAAATACTAGTTAGGGAGAGTATCAGAGAAGCTCTTAAAGAAAGAGTCAACTTCTTAATACATATAGCAGTGGGGTCAATTGTGACATATACTTATCTATTTGGTTTCTACTAATAAAAGGACAAAAGGAAAATTTAAATGAAGATGAAAACTTTGAAAATGACAGGAGGATCCCAAAGCAGACTAGAATAAGAGGAAAATTTTGTATTAGAGTTTCTCAGTTTATAAAATGTTTTAAAATATATACTCCTCTCTCTACAATAGAAAAAGTAGGTAATTTCACACTTTGTGTATAGTGTTAAATAATAAGAAAACTAAAACCTAGATAACAATGATGCTAAAACTCGACCTAAAGTCTCCTGACATTAAGAGTTCAGTATTTTGTCTTCCAGTCCCCTGTGAAAATGCTCTCTCAGCAGAAGTTACCATGATTAATTACTTTGGACACTTGATAATTTAACAAGTACCTACTAAAAGTATAACGTGCACATTTTAGGGTCAGTGCAACAATAGAAACCATATATATAAATTCTAATGAGAAGAAAATATGGTCTTTGAAACAAAGAAATCCAGGAAAATGCTGCATAATCACAGTTCTACACACACAGATTCCAGCATGACCTCATTTTAACTAATTACATATGCCATGACCCTATTTCCAAATGTCACATCTAAGGAAATGAAAGTTAGGGCTACAAAATATAAATTTTAAGGGGACACAGCTCAACCCATAATACGTGATAATACACAAAACATAGGAAGATGATGAAGTAAAAGGTCTAAGATCATTTCATTGGGAAGTGGCAACAGAAACTCATTCAAGACTGTAATGAGTCAAGGTACATGTATTATCCACTAAAAGAATAAAACGTTTATAATTATAACAAGTCCACAGAGAGGAGAAATGGAAATTAAAAATTAATCAAAAAAAGTTAAGAAAAAGAAAAAAGATAAAACAAGAGGGACAAAGTAAATATTACATGATAAATTTAAACTCCGAAATGCCAGTAATACTAAATAAGACAGAATTAAATGCTCACTCAATACTTCAAAAACTATAAACTTATATAACAAAATTATATACAAACAGAAGGCAATAACAGAAAGATATCTGGAAAATACCTATCTATTAGAAAATTAAAGATGAGTCAAAGAAGAAATCACTTGAGAAATTAGACTGTTATGAACTGAATGAAAATAAAAACGCATCAAAAATTGTTCTATTTAGCTAAAATATAACATACTTTACATAAATATAAAAATTTCAAAATATAAAACTGTATTTAAATACATAAATAGCATTAACATTTAGAAAAGGACATTTTCAAACCAATGATGTATGCTTCTACCTTCAGAAAGAAGAAAAAGAGGAGCAAATTGAAACCAAAATAAATAGACAACAGGAAAACTTGTTAGGAAAAATAAATGAAATACAAAACTGAAAAACAATAGAAAAACCTCAATAAAACAAAAACTGATTCTTAAAGACAATCATTAAAATAGATGTATTTCTAGTGACTCTGACCAGAAATAAAACAGAAGACACAAATTACCAATATAGAAAATAAAAAAGGAGACATCACTACGGATTCTACAAATGTTAAAATGATAATAAAGGAATATTATAAACAACTTACTCAGTACATTCAACAACTTAGATAAAATACTCAAATTTCTTCAAAGACAAGTTATGAAAGCTAAGGTAAGAAAAAATAGACAAAAATTCAGACAAATGCTTGTAGAAAAGAGAAGAGGTAACACTTTCCAATACATTCTATGAGGCCAGCATTATCTGCTATGAAAATCAAAAAAACAAAATTATAGTCATATCCCTCATAAACAGATATAATTTTTAAGAATATGTGCACACCAAATCTACAATATATAAAAATGATAATACCTAATGACTAAGTGGGGTTTATTCCTGGAATGCAAGGTCAGTATAGTATTTTTAAATCAATCCATTAAACTCACTATACGGAACAGATAAAAGTGAAAGACTATATTGTCATTCTATTAGATGTGGAATAAAAATGACTAAATCCAACATACATTCATAAAAATACTCTCACCAAACTAGAAACAGAAGGGACTCATCTCCTCTTTATGAAGAACACCTGCTAAAAGCCTTGAACTAATATCATTCTTAGTGGTAAAAGGCTGAATACAATCCAAGATCAAAAAAGAGATGAGGATGTCTTCTCTAATCACTGAAAACAAACACTGAATTGGAGGTTGTATCCAATCGAAAGGCATCAAGAAGACATATAAGGATTCTAAATTGGAAAGAAAGAAGTAAAACTGTCTTTACTTGCAGACTAAGAATAAATGATAGTGAGTTGTAGGATAAAAGGTCAATACACAAGATTCAATTATATTTCTATATACTCATAAAGAACAGAAATTGAAACTAAAAATATATAATTTAGAATAGTATCAATATATAATCTATTTAAATGTAAATTTGACAAAAGATGTTCCTAAACAAAGTTAAAGACTTAAATAAAATGAAAGCTATATCATGTTCATGAATAAAAAGACTCAATATTAAGATGTCAATTCTCCCCCAATTTATCTACAGATTCAATTCCAATAAAATTCCAACATATTTTTTTGGTAGAAATTGACCTGATCTTAAATTTTATGTAAAAATATAAAGAAACTAAAATAGTCAATACAATTTTAAAAAGAAGAACAAAGTTGCAGGATTTATACTATCTAATTTCAAAACAAACTGTATTGGTGTAAACACAGGAATAAAGATTAATAGAACAGAATACAGAGCCCAGTATTAAACCGATATATACATGTTCTACTGACCCTCAACAAAAGTACCATGGCAATGTAATGGAAAAAGAATAACCCTTTTAACAAATGGTGCAGGAACACTAGATAGTCATACATTTAAAAAAAGTATGAACCTCAACTTTTATCTTCATACATCTATCACAGACTTACATATAAGAGCCAAAACCTATAAAATTTCTAGATGAAAACACAGGAGAAACTCTTATGGCTTTATGTTTGGCAAAGATGTTTTAACTAGGACATGAACTTAGCAGAAAATAAAAAAATATTTCACAAAATGAAAACCTAAAATTTAAACTTATGCTCTTCAAAGGATACTATTACTAAAATGAAAAGCAAGGCATAAACTGAGAGAACACATTATTTGCATCTAAAACATTTAGAGAACTTTAAGACGTGGGAAGACATGGGTTCCTTCTTGAGGACCACCTCAAGACTAGCTGAACAGAATGAATTCCTGTGAGGATATAAAGAAGCCACAGCGAGACTGGTGGAAAGGGGTGGAGATGTGGTATGGGCAAGTCCCACACCCATGGTGTGATGATGAAAAAATGGGAGGGATATCTCGGCTGTGGAGGTCCTTCCTAAGAAGTAGTCCCAGCCCCAGACCAGGGTCCTCAACCAGTGCCATCAGTGCCAGGAAAGGGATTCCCCATAACATTTGGCTGTGATAAACAGCAGGGATTGTGTCCCAGAGAAACAAAGGGCTGAGGGAGACCAAGATGCTCCAGGTCTTAAACAGACCACACACACAGGCTCACTTGCTCACAAACCCACTGCTCAAAGCTCCAGTGCAGGGACAGCAGCGTGAAAAGTGCCAGGGGCACATGAGGAGGAACTAAATTGACTAATTTCAGGGTACGGCCTTGAAGGGCAAGGGCTGAGGTGACTCTCTCTGGGGATGAAAGCACTGGCAGGCCCCATTGCTCCTTTGTTAAACTCTCTTCCCACCAAGACTGTAGATGCAGGCAGATGCCAAATCAGCAATCAAAATCTCTCGACAAACAAAAGCCCTGGACGAGATGGCTTTACAGGTGTATTTTACCAAATATTCTAAGAATACTTATTCTTTGCAAACTAATCCAAAAAATTGAAGAGGCATTACAAGGCCAGCATTACCCTGATACCAAAATCAGACGAAGACACTACAAAAAAAAAATTATAGGCCAATCTCACTGATGAACATAGATGCAAAACTCTTCAACAAAATATCAGCAAACTAAATTTAGCAATACATTAAAAAGATACCATAATCAGGTAGGATTTATTCCCGGATGCAAGGTTGGTTCAATATCTGCAAATGGCTGTCATTGATAAACCACATAAACAAAATAAAGGTTAAAAATCATATGATCATATCACCAGACACAGAAAAAGCATCTGAGAAAATCCAATGTTCATTTATGACAAAAACTGTGGTCAAAGGCCCCTCTATATAACACAGGCCATATATGACAAACCCACAGCTAAAACACTTTTCTTTAAAATCAGAAATAAGACAAAGATGTCTACTTTTATCACTTTCATTCAACATTGTATTAGAAGTCCTAGCCACAGCAATCAGACAATAAATAAAAAGAATCAAACTGGAAAAGAAGTAAGACTGTCATTATTTACAGAAGCCATGATACAGAGCACCCTACAAGATTCCACTAAAATACTATTAGAACTAATAAATGAGTTTAGTAAAGTAGCAGATTCAAAATTAATATTCAGAAATCAGTTGCATATTTATACACTAATAACAAATTATTAAGAGAATATTAAGAAAACAATCCTATTTACAATTGCATGACAAAGAATACTTAGAATAAATATAACTGAGGTAAAAGACCTTCACTTGAAAAATGACCCTGAAGGAAATATAAAGAAATGGATGGCTACACTGTGTTCATGGATAAGAATTATCATCATTAAAATGTCCATACTATACAAAACAATCTCCAGATTCCATGCAATCCCTACCAAAATATGAATGGCATTTTTCACAGAAATAGAATATTACTAAAATTTCTATGGACCCACAAAGCTCTCTAATGGCCAAAACAATCTTAGAAAAGAAGAACAAGGTTGGAGGTATCACACTACCTGATATCTAATGCGACTACAAGGCTATCATAATCAAAACAGCATGGTATTGACATAAAAACAGGCACATAGATCAGTGGAATGGAACAGAGATCCCAGAAATAAACTCATGCCTATATGGTCAGCTAATTTATGAAAAAGGAGGCAAGAACATTCAATGAGGTAAACACAGTCTCTTTAATAAATGGTGTTGGGAGAACTGGACATATACATGCAAAACAACAATGACAACAACAAATTAGACCACTCCCTACATCATATATAAAAATAAACTCAAAATAGATTAAAGACTTAAACATAAGACCTGAAACCATAAAACTCCTAGAAGGAAACACAGGCAGTAAATCGACACTGCTCTTGTCAATATTTTTTTTGGATATGTTTCCTAGGGAAAAGGTAATAAAAGAAAAAAATAAACAAATGGGACTTCACATCTGTTAGAGTGGCTGTCATTGAGTAATCAACAAATAGTGTTGGACAGGATGTGAAAAGGGTACACTTGTGTGAGTATAAGCTGGAGCAGCCATATGAAAAACAGTGTGGAGGTTCCTCGAAAAAATTAAAAATAGAACTACTACATGACCCAACAATTCTATTTCTGGGTATTTATCCAAAGAGATCCAAAACACTCATTCAAAAAGATATATGGACTCCTATGTTCATCGTGGCATTGTTTACAATAGCCAGGATATGGAAGCAACCTAAGTGTCCCCTGATAGATGGGTACTAGACTTATTGCGATGAACACTTTACAAGGTATATAAATGTCTAATCGCTATAGGGTATAGCTGAAACTAATACAATATCGTCTGTCAGCTGCAATTGAAAATAAATTTAAAGAGGGAATTCTGACCCAAGCTACAACTTGGATAAAACTTGAGGATGTTATGTTCAATGAAATAAGCGAGAGTATCTTATTCCACTTATGTGAGGTATTGTAGTCACACTCACAGAGACAGAAAGTAGAATGATGATTGCAAGGAATTGTGGGGAGAGGGTAATGAGCAGTTATTGTTTAATGGATATAATTTTTTGCATACTTAAAAATGATTTAAGATCTTAAATTTTGTTATGTGTATTTTATAATAAAAAAATAAAAATATCCAAACATAGCAACAGATCTGAACACTCACCCAAAAAAGAAAATGTTCAAATGCAAAACGAACACATAAAAGATTAAAAAAAAAAAATCATTAGGGAACTACATATTGAAATCACAATGAGATATTCCTACACATCCACCAGAATAGCTGAAATTAAAAAGAATGATGATAGCAAAGGGTGGCAAGGATGTGGAGCAATTGCAACTTTTATAATATGGCAGGTTCCTGAATAATGTCTTGTTTGATGTTGTTTCATTATAGTGTTGATGAGATGCCATAGCAATCTCTCTTGTTTATATCAATTAGCCTAAGGTAAAAAGGTTTTGTTATATGTCATTCTGCTTAAAAGTTGAGACCTACAGACAACACTGAGGACTTACTATTATTCTTAGAAATGTAAAACTGAATAGCCACTCTGGAAAAGAGTTTGGCGGCTTCTGAAATATTTAAATATACACTCATCACAGATTCCAGTCCTTCTACTACAAGGCGTTTACCCAAGAAATGAAGGCATATGTCCACACAAAGACTTGTACATGAATCTTCATAGCAGGCTTACTTATAAAGGCCAGACTAGAAACAAATCAAATGTCCATCAACTGGTAAATGAATAAAAAAGCTGTAGTATACCCATACAATAGAATATTACTCAACACGAAAAAGGGCAAACTACTGAAATATGACTATACATGGATAAATCTCAAAATAGAGTATGTACTATATGCTTCTATATACATAATTATACATAATATGTTAAATTATGCAAATTCATCTACAAATAGAAAGCAGATCAGTGGTTGCCAGAAGACAGATATAGGACTGAAAATGACAGATTATAAACGGGCATAAGGAAATCTCTTGGGGTTGATAGATCTGTCCAATATCTTGATCCCGATGATGGTTCCACAGGTGTCCAAATGCGTTAAACTGTACACTTTAAAAGTGCAGTTTATTTTATATCATTTGCATATCAATACTGATGCTGTTAAAAAGTGGACATGGAATGTAAAAAAGTATCAAGCAGTATAAAAGAAGAGAAAAAAGAAGTTAGATTATGAAGAATAAATGGAATACTAAAAATGAGTTAATTAATACTAAAGGAGTCAAGATCATATATAGAAAGAAAGAACACAGACCAGGAAGGACAAATAAAAACCAAATAGTAAGATGGTAGATTTAAACTCCAAAATTCAGTAATTTTACTAAATAAAAATGGAATAAATCTTTCAAATGTATTCAAATACTGTCAGGCTACATTTTGAAACACACAATAACAGGGGGCATAACTAATGTATGAGAAAACAAAATGTAACAGGATGAAAAAGTATGCACTTTATAAAAAATAAACCAAAAGGAAGTTAGTATAGCTATATTAATAGTAGACAAAGAAAAATGAAAAGCCAAAAAGTATTACTGGAGATAAATTTAAACATTTTGTATAGTAAAAGTTTTGATTTATCAAAAATACATAACTATTAAAATCAAATGTACCAAAATCTTCAATACATAAAAGAAAATCTGACAGAGCTACAAGGAGAAGCTGCGAAATCTCTCACTGTAACTGTTTAAATAAACTGATTAGAAACTAATCAGCAGCAAATGCTTTAAAAACATAATAAAGAAACTTTAATTAAAGTATATGTAATACTGTATCTACAATTATACAATTCCTTCAAGAATATATTAAAAATTTAAAATAAGTGATTATAAAGTAGAACATAAATCAAGTCTCAAATCATTTCAAGGGACTGAAATGAATCTCTGACCACATAAAAAAAATAAGCTTGAAATTAATAACCAAAAGTAAGTAGAGCATTACCATGTATTTTTAAATTAAAAAATATACTGCTAAAGAGTCTATAGGTCAACAAAGCAATCACAATAAGAACTAGAAATATTTTTAACTGAATGGTACAAGAAAACAAAGTATTAAAATTTGTGGCTTTATAGCTAAAGTCATTCCTAGAGCGACATTCATAGCCTTTAATGCATGTATTACAAGGACTGAAAATCAATATTGTAACTCTCCATCTTTAGAGGTTAGATAAGAATAGCAAACTACATTCAAAGAAAGTAAACCGAAGAAAAGAATAAAAGAGAAGAAATCAATAATACAGAAAATAAGCATACAATATAAATGCTGGAAAGAGGCAGAGAATGTTTTTTTTTTTAGAATATTTTTTTTTAGAAAATAGCTCAATAAACTGAAAACACTAATGAGACAGAGACAGACAGACAAATATCTAATATTGAAAAGAAAAGGAGAAAATCATTACAGACCCCATAAATGTGTGCTAATATGATAGCCACTTATCACATGAAGATATTTAAAATAAAATTTAAATTATTTCCAATGAAATAAAATAAATCTAGTATCTAGTCATATTAGCCAAATTTGAAATACTTAATAGCCATATGCCTACTAAGATTGAATCATGAAAAGACTAATTATGAGATTTTAATCAGTAATGAAAAATCTCCCTATAAATAAAAGTCTTGGACTAGGAGGCTTCACTGGTGAATTCTACCAAATATTTAAATAGGAATTAAGACCAATCTTTCCCAAACTCTTCAAAAAAATAGGAGAGGAGAAAACACATTCTAAGTCATTTTATAAGGTGAGTATTACCCTGATACTAAAACCAGACACAGGCATTACAAGTAAATAAAATTATGGGCCAATAATCCAGAAGATCAAAAACTGTCCAGAAGACATTAGCAAACCAAATTCAGCAATACTTGAAAAGGATCGTACACCATGATCAAGTGGCATTTATTCCAGGAATGCAAGGATGGTTTAATATCTGCAAATCAATCAATGTGACATACCACATTAACAAAATGAAGAATTAAAATCAAATGATCACCTCCATATATGCATTTGACAAAATTTAAATCCATTTATGATAAAAACTTTCAATAAAGTGGGCACAGAGAGAACATACCTTAACATAATAAAAGCCAGATAAGAAAAGTCCACAGCTAACATCATCCTCAAAAGTAAAATGCTGAAAGCTTTCCTTTAAGCTCAGGATCAAGGCAATAATGTCCACTTTTACCACTTTTATTCAACATAAGTATTGGAAGTCCAAGCCAGAGAAGATAAGAAAGAAAACTTTTAAAAAAAATCCAAATTGGAAAAGAAGTAAACTTGTCACTATTTGTAGCTGGCATGATATTATATGTAGGAAACACTAAGGTTTTTCTCCACCAAAAACCTGTTATTAATAAATTAATAAACAAATTCAGTAAAGTTGCAGAATACAAAATCAATATATAAACACCTTTTGTGTTTTATATACTAATAATAAACTACCAGAAAGAAAAAGTAAGAAAACAATGCCACTTACAATTGCATCGAAAAGAACTACCTAGGAATAAATATAACTAAGGAGGTAGAAATTCATGCACTAAAAATAATAAAATATTGATGAAATAAAGTGATGAAGATACAAATAAATGACAAGATGTTCCATGTGCACAACTGGAATTAATATTGTTCAAATGTCCATATCACCCCAAAGCAATCTATAGATTCAATGCAATCTCTATCAAACATCCAATGGTGTATTTCACAGAAATAAAACAATCCTAAACTTTGTATGGAACCACCAAATACCCTAAATAGCCAAAGCAATCTTGGGGGTGGAGGGAAAGCTGGAGGCATCATGCACCCTGATTTCAAACTATATAACAAAAATTAGTCATCAAAACAATATGGCATTGGCTAAAAATACAGACATACAGATCCATGAAATAGAACAGGAGCCCGGAAAAAAACCTCACACCTATCTGGTCAAATAATGCATGACAAAGGAGCCAAGAATATACAAAGAGGAAAGAACAGTCTCTTAAATAAATGGTGTTGGGAAAATGGGACCACTACCTTACACTACAGGCACATAAAAAGGTGCTCATCATTACTAATCATCAGGGAAATGCAATTCAAAACCACAATGAGGTATCACCTTACACCTGTTCGAATAGCTATTATCAAAAAAACAAGAAATAACAAGTATTGGAAAGGATGTGAAGAAAAGGGAACCCTCATGTACTGCTGGAACAAATGTATATTGGTGTATCCACCATGGAAAATAGTACTGATGTTCTTCAAAAAATTAAAAGCAATTATACCACTTCTGGGTATTTATCTGAAGAAAATGAAAACACTAATTCGAAAAGATACATGTACATTCATGTTTGTTGCAGCATTATTTATAGTAGACAGGATATGGAAACAATCTAAGTGTCCACCCATTGATGAATGGATAAAGAAAATGTGATATGCACACATACATACAGTGGAATATTTTTCAGCCATAAAAAGAAGAAAATTTTACCTTTTGTGAGAACATGGATGGAATTTGAGGGCAGTATGCTAAGTGAAATAGTTCGGAGAGAGAAAGACAAATATCATATGATCTCACATTTTTAGTGAAACCTTAAACAATAAAATAAAAAACCAAACCAAGAAAACCTGAGCTGAAAGATAAAACATATCGTCTCCTAGAGGTAGGGTTGGGGTGGGTGACACAACTGAATGGAGTCAAAAGGTACAAACTTTCAGTTATAAAATAAACAAGTCATGGTGATATAATGTACAGCTGGATGACTACACTCATACTGTATTTCATAGTTGGAAGTTGCTAGCAGAGTAAATTTTAAAAGTTCTCATCACATACAATTATAACTATGTATAGTGACAGATGTCAACTAGACATTGTGATCATTTTGCAATATACACAAATATTGAATCATGTTGTACATCTGACACTAATTTTATATGTTAGTTTATACTTCAAAAAAAAAGAAAAAAAAGGCACAAATAAGTCAATTTCAAGAGGTCACATAGTAAATGATTCCATTTATATAACATTCTCAAGATGACAAAACTATACTGGTAGAATAAATTAGTGGTTGTCAGCGGTTAAGTATAGTGGGAAGGGATAGGTGTGAATATAAATAAGTATGAATAATATATTTGTGTTTTGTATTTTGAATAGTTCTATATCCTAACTGCATTGGTTGTAAACATAAATCTATAAATGTGGTAAAATGGCATACAACTATACACAGCCATTGCACTAACATCAATTTCTTGGTTTTAAAATTGTACTATAGTTATATAAGATATAGCCATTAGGGAAAACTGGGTGAAAAGTATGTAAGACCTCTCTGTATTGTCTTTGTAATTTCCCATGAATCTAAAATTACTTCAAAATAAAAAGTTAAAGGAAAGAAGAAACAATTTCTATTTTATAAGTTTAGCATATGATTGCCAAACATGAGAGATATAAGAAATCATAGGCCAATCTCTCTCATAAACACAAAAGCAAATATCCTAAACAAAATGTTATCAAATAAAAATGGTTTTAGTGTAGGAAAGCAAAGTGGCTTACCATTAGAAAAACAATCACTGTATAATTCAACTCATTAACAAAATAAAGGTAAGAAAGCATACAACCAAAAAAGCAGTTGACATTTGAAAACATTCATTTTTTAATAAATAAACATTGTTAGCAAGTCTAGGAAAATAACTTAATTTGATTTTTAAAAAACCTAGAGTGATGTCAATGAAAATGACAGAGTAAGGAACTCCAATTCCACCTCTCCAATTCCACCTGTCCAGCAACAAAAAATGGGCAAAATTTATCAGAATTAATCTTTTCAAAACTCTGGAAATTAACCAAAGGACTGCATTACTACATTTAACTTATATTCAAGAAAATGAGCTGACTCCTGATAAGAACAGTGACTTTTGCAATGCTTTAACTTACTCCACTCCTATTCCCTGTTTTGTAGCTCAGCACTATCTGTAAAAATAACAGCCATGTTCTTGATACTAAAGGGAGCAGAATGAATAATTTGCAAAGTATTGTAATTAATTGTTCTGACCTGTTTGGCAGCTTCCTGGAAGATGGTTCAAAAGGCTTGTCTTTATTTTGCCTACCTCAAAACCAGCGTATTGCTCAAAGCTGCTTTCCTGGAGACATTAATTGAAAAACTTTTATAGGCTAATATCATAGCTACGGCTGCAAGTGACAGAAAATAGTTGGCCATACAATTATTAACCAAAACGTTTGGGAAGAAAGGCTGAAAAATAAGATGCTCTGACATTCCTGAGAATCTATGCCATGTGGGCATGCTTAGAAGAGAATTGAGAAGAACCTAAGTTCTTGTCTGCTGCTGACCTTAAGGCTCATTGGAAGCTGAAATTAAAGGCTAAGGTAGAGTTGTCTGAGTGTGGAAGGCTAGCTCCAACATATATACTGAGCTCATAGTAAAAAATGAAAGAATTTTTGGCTTCAGGCATTTAAGGAAATCTCTGTCCATTATTTGCTGATCACTAAGCAAATGGAAGAAACCTCAATGAGCAAACAAGACAAAAAATTGAGTTTATAAAATTAGTTCAGAGAAGTCACTAAACAAACATGTACAGTAAAACCAATATAAAAACAAATGTAGGAAAGGGAGAGAATCCTATATCCAGAGCTACCAATTTACAATATTCACAATATCTAGACTTCAACAACAATAGCGATAATTACAAGGCCTGCAATAAAACAAAATAGTATGACCCACAGAGGAAAAAGGAAATAAACAAACTGCTTGAGGAAAGCCAGACAACAGACTTTAGACAATTTAAAATATGTTCAATAAACTGAAGAAAATAATATCTAAAGAACTAAAGGTATGAGAACGTATCATCTAACTTGTAATATCAATAAAAAAAATTATTAAAAAACAAAATAGAACTTCTGAGGTTGAAAAGTGCAACAACAAATAAAAAACTCACTAGAGGGGCTCAACAGTAGATATAAACAGGCAAACCAAAGAATCAGCAAACACAGATCCACTTATATTATCTGGCTTGAGGACCATAAATAAAAGAGAATGAAGAAATATAAACAAAGCCCCAGAGGCCTGTGGGATACCATCAAGTGATCAACATATACATAATAGGAAAGACAGAAGAGGGGGAGAGAAAAGGAGAATGTAGGCTGGTGGTAGTTGAAATGGGGGGGGGAAGGCGGAAAATATTTGAATAATAATGGTCAAAACTTCTAAACTTTGAAGGTTAATGAACTCTAAAAGGATAAACTCAGAGAGATCCACACCTACATACATAATAATCAAACTGTCTAAAGCTAAAAGTGAAGACAGAACCTTAATGACAGGAAAGGAGGAACAACTCATCGTTTACAAGGGACCCTCAGTAAGAGTAACATCTGATTTCTAATCAGAAACAATGGAGGCCATAAGGTAATGGATGGCATATTAAAAGTACAGAAAAATGAGTCAACCAAAAATTATTTGACAAAACTATCCATCAGAAATGAAGAAGAATTCAAGACTTTCCCAGATAAATAGAAAGTGAGTCTGTCACTAGCAAACTAGCCCTATCAGTGCTAACGGGAGTCCTTCAGAATAAATGATGGGACATTAGAAAGCAACTCAATGGCATATGAAGAAAAAAACACCAGGAAAGGTAGCTAAATATGAAATTGTAAAGGTATTTTTGTTTGTAATTCCTTTTCTTTTTAAAATCTCATTAAAAGTCAATTTCATAAAGCAATAATCATAAATGTAGGTTCACAGGTACATAATATAAAAGATTTAATCCATGAGAGTAAGAGATACATGGGGAAAAGTTTTTGTACACTATTGAAACTAAACCAGCATAAATCCTAACTAGATTGTTATAATTAAGATGTTAATTGTAATCCGTAGAGAAACCACAAAACATATATCTGCACAAAGACTTGGATGTGAATGTTCACAGCATCTTTATCACAGCCCCAAAGTGAATCAGACCAAATGTCCATCAGCTGATGAGTGGATAAACAGTATGCGATATATCCATATGATGACATATTATTCAGCCATAAGAAGAAATGAAGTACCATTAAACACTACAACATGGATGAACTTTGAAAATGTTATGCCATGCCAAACATAAAAGGCCATATAATGTACAATTCTAATTATATGAAATGTCTAGAATGGGCAAATCAGAGAGATAGAAAATAGGTTAGTGGTTGCAAGTGACGAAGAGAGAAAAGAATTGGAGCTAACAGGTAGAGAGCCATTTATTTTTTTGGTGTGATAAAAATGTTCTTTAATTAGAGATAGTGGTGATGGTTATCCAACACAGTGAGAAGATTAAAACCATTGAAGTATGTACTTTTAAGTGGTGAATTTCATGTTATATGAAGTCTATCTCAGTTAAACTTGGTATAAAAAGCCTACTGATCTATCATATTTAATAGTGATATGATTAAAGTTTAATATGTAATTTTAGTGATAAAAGAAAAAAGTTTAATGATGCTTTTTTTTGAGACTGAAAAAGAAACAGGGACATTTATCACTCCTGGTCTACATGGATTGGAAAAGTATGAAAGAGAAAAAAATATTTAGAGAAACTATTAGAATTTAAAAAATTAGCAAGATTGCTAGATACAAGGTTATTAAACAAAAATCAACTGTATTTCTATATACCAAATATAGTTAGAAAGTTGAAATTTAAGAAACAATATCATATACAATGTCATCTAAAACTACTAAATACCCAAGAATAAATCTAAGAAAAGATATGCAGTATGTCTGTACAAAAAGCTACAACAGATTATCAAAAAAATGTTTTCGAAGATCTAAATGAATTGATTTATTCATGGGTTGCAGAGTCGTATGGATACCAATTCTTCCACAATTGCTCTACATATCAAATGTAATCCCAATTGAACAGCTCATTTGAATAATTTGTAGAAAATGACAAGTAGGTTTTAAAATTTACATAAAAGTGTAAAATGACAATTTTATAGAAGGAAAACAAAGCTGGAAAACTACTGTGCCAATGCCTATTATGAAGCTACAGTAATCAGGACTGTGGTATCAGCACAAGCATGGAGAAGTAGATTAGTAGCACATATAAGAAAGTCTGGAAACAGACCCACACAATTCTGGACACTTTTTGTATGATAAAGGTAGTATTTGTAGAGCTGTGGGAAGCAGTCTTTTCATTAATTGGTATTGGGCCAATTGATTTGGAAAACTTTTGGGGAAAAAAAAGGAAACTCAATCATCACTTCACATCGACACAAAAATCAACTCCAGGGGATTACTGATCTTAAACGTAAAAAGTAGAGTATTAAAGCTTCTAGAAGGACTTGAAATTGTCTTTATGACTTTGTGGTAGGAAAATATTTCTTAAACACAACACACAAAAAAAACACCAAATAAAAGAAAGGAAAAAACTGATGATTGAAAAGACCCCTTTAAGAGAGTGAAGAGGCAAACCAATGGGAAGAAATATGTGCAAGACTCATTTCTGACATATGTAAAGACCTCTTTACAAACCAGTATGAAAGAACACAAGCAACCCAATATAAGAAGCCTTAAAAAGGCATTTCATATAGGAGATCAATGTCCAATTAACATAAAGTGTTCAATCCTATTCACCAAAGGACATGTAAATTAGATATCACTATATACCTACCAGAATGGTTAAAATATAAGACTTGACCAAGTGTTGGCAAGGATGTAAAGTAACTGAAACTTTCCTATCCTGCTGAACTATAAATTGATACAAATATTAAAAAACTTTTTAGAAATATTTACTAAAGTTGATCCTGCAACTTAACTCCAAAAATAGACATTTACACATATGTATACTAAAAGTATAACAATATTCAGAGGAAAATTATTCATTAAAGCCAAAAACTGGAAACTGCAAATCTTCAACAAAAATAAATTATGCTATATGTATTTCCAAATGAACACAGCAATGAAAATGTACACTGCTACACACAATAACGGATAACTCTCACAAATACAGTTTTGAACACAGGAAAGCAGATGCGAAAAGAGTACATATGTTCTGGGCTGAATGTTTGTGTCTCCTCCCCAAACCCATATAGTAAAATCCTAATCCCCAATGTAAGGATATTAGGAGGGGAGCGGGCCTTTGAGAGGTGATTAGGTCATAGGGTGGAGCCCTCATTAATAGGATTAGTGTCCTTATAAAAAGAGGGCACTCTCCAGAGGGCACTCTCCCCTCTTCTGCCCTGTAAGAACACAGCCAGAAGGCTGCTGTCTGTGAATAAGAAAGAGGGCCCCCACCGGACACCAAATCTGCCAGGGCCTTAT